>JAJOZX010002952.1:392500-475000 GCA_023014485.1 Bathynomus jamesi | reverse complement strand
GGACCTTTTGGTGCAACGACTTAGTCACTGCGGAGGGGGTTTAGAGTAATTAAGTTCATAGTAGTTTAGAGTAGTTTGTGATGTTTCAAAAGAAAAAATGCAAAAAAAAATGCAAATGTTAATTTACTAAATGATGTTATATATTATAATATCACATCATAAGTTATAACTATGGTTACAAAAGCAGACCTTTCCTGTCAAGGGGAGGGTCGTTCGACCTCCTCGATCCTCCAGGCTACAAGCCTATATATATATCAGGAACTGATAGCCTATTTCGGAACTCTAATGGAATAATAATAGAAAATAATGGAAAAAAAAGCAAATTAGGCACGTTATGACGAAAAATGCACTTTTTCCTGTAAAACACAAAAATAGGCAAAAAGAGGCATTTTTGGCATTTTGCCTGAACATCTGGGCTCTATTCATAACACCTGTAATAATTCAGATTTTATACTTTTGCCAGAACACTGATTGCTTAGGCAGGGATTAAATTTTCTGTCTAGGATTCATGAGGACTTCATATACCATGTATCCTCAGCTGTAGACTTACCTACTGATATGGTAGGCTCTTTGGTGGAGTTGGTTTCTTAATTAGAAAAAAATTAACAAAATATGTAAGATTTCTTCCGAGCGATAATGAAAGATTGAAAGGAATTGAATTTGATATAAACACTGAATGCCTCTTAATTGTGAACTGCAATCTAGGTGAATACATAGATTTTTTGTATAAAATTAGGTCACTTTCAGATAAACTACAATATTCGCAGTGCATAATAATAGAAAACTTTAATATCGATGTGAAATCAGAATTTGTGTAGAACCGAGTAAGAGGTGTGAGTCTGGTAAATTAAGTATAAATGATGTAGAATTTCTAGGTATAATTTCCCGTAATAGTAATAATTTCGCGTACGTCAACGATACGAATGGCGGTACTAGAAAGATTGATCACTGTTTCACGTTTCACTAGTAATAATTTAAAGGAACGTATTGTCACTGCTCATATTTTGCATGATTTCCTTGTCTCGGATCATAGACCACTGAAGCTAGTAATTAATTTTATCATCATAAATAATACATGACAATAATAACTCATTAAGCAAGAATGATCGTGTCGACTGGGTTAAAGTTAATATGCAACAGAAAATATTGTAGAATATAAAGATAGGACACAGCATCTTTTTAATAATTTAGAATTATTTTATCTTTCTTGCATCATTCCTGTTCAAATGATTCTCGCTTTAAACTTGTTGAGAGGTATTATAATGATATAACATCCATACTAAGTAAAGCAGGAAGGCCTTGGATTAAGTTGTACAATTGTCATACTAAAATTATTCCTGGATGCAATGATTTTATAGCTCCCCTGAAAATTGAATCAAAAGGTGCTTACGATATATAGTGCCTCATTGGTCGACAGAGAATAGGGCCAGGTTACATGAATGTGAGCAGAAATAGGGCTCAGTATAAAACAGCCATAAGACGAAATAAACAGTAAAACGACTCCGTTCGAGTATCAAAAACCTGTGAGGCTAAGTAAATAAATTTTAGAAATTTGTCAAGAAAGAAACAGATCCCATTCAACTGATCTGTGTATTTATGTTTTGAAAGAGTGTATTTAAATAAAGTGACAGTACTGCAACTATTTATAGTTGTTTTATAGATATAAACAAAGCATATAATAGAGTGAATCACAATATTCTATTTAGAAAATTAGAAGACAGGAATGTTCCAGTATATGTTTTAAATATATTGAAATTTTGGGAAACTCACCAAACTTTTATTGAAGATGGAGCAATGTACTGTCCGAATGTTTTGGGTTCCTCATGTGGAGTTTGACAAGGCTCCCCATTCTCTCCTTTCCTGTTTAATGAATATATTGATGGAATGGCATAATTACTTTTTTAAGGAGGTAAGAATGGGATGTTGAATAGATAGCATGAGGAAAAATAACTTCAGTAGTATGTTTGCAAAAGTCCAAAGTGCAAATCAATTGCATGCAACATGATCAACAATTGCAACATTGCATGCAACAAGGTGTTGGTTAAACCCTCCAAGGGGGAGAGGGAATTATGCAACAAGGGGGGCGAGGGGGTTAAACCATCCAAGGGGAGGGAGGAGGTATGCATGAAGGGGGGAGTGGGTAACATAAGGGAGGAGAGTTGGGGGTTAAGCATGAAGAGGGACGGGGCTAGACCCTTCAAAGGGGGTAGTGGGTAAAATAACCTAACAAGGAAAGAGAGGAGGAGGAGGAGGAGGAGGAGGAGGAGGAGGAGAGAGAGAGAGAGAGAGAGAGAGAGAATGTTCTCGCAGGCATGTCTCGGCGCATATTGGAGTCTTGACTAGCCATCCTGGGCGGCTTTAGGATCACAGCCAGTTAGCTTAGAAGACAGCCATGACAGCCAATCATACGGCGTAAACGGCTCACAACCACTTTCTTTGGAGGGAAACAGCCAGAGAATACAGCCAGTCGTATATGGATTAAATACAATCATGGCATGTACACATACATTATATACAGTTATTGACTTGTACGTACCAAACAGTATAAAGGAGAATTAAAACGCACAATTACATCGCTCTGTCTCAAAAAATAGCAAAACACACCACACACACATCGTATATGACTTAAATACAATCATGGCATGTACACATACATTATATAGTTATTTCCTTGTATGGACATTTTTCGTAAAGCGGAATTAACATCGCTATATCTCAAAAAATGGCAACACACACACACGCGCACACACAGTGTATGTATATTATATATATATATATATTATATGCGAACATGCCTTCCTTAGACTACCTCACGACCCCCTTCATACATAGCCCTTCATGCATGACCTCCCAAACATCAGCAGTAGCGCAGTATTACAACACCAACTAACCATGTATCTACATGTATTCGAGCAGTAAGGTCTCAAAAAACGACACAGATAACAGACAACCTATTAACCTTCTTGTAGCAGTAATAAATACCACTACGAGGCCAGGGTTGTAATGTATTGGAGTGCTATCCGTTGGCATGACTAATTTGAGGGAAATTTCGACCTAAAAATTGGTATCCTTCTTCGTTGAGATCTTTGGCGAAATTTTTCACTATTCCACGCTTTGTGGAGTGGGGGTAACAGTATCTTGTTACAATCTAGCTGTGGATTACCAATGATGTTTGTCCTGGAGTAATCTGCTTTCTCTGGTAAAATATTTGTTTGGACAGTTAATATTCTGTTATTACATTCGTAAATGGCAGTTTGTTGCAACCTACTAAAGAAATTAAAAAAATATAATTATTAATGTATTTATATCTAATATATTTTCCCTGTATTTATTTGTCTTATATATTTCCCTGTATTTATTTGTTTTTTATGGTCTGAAATAAAGTGTTTGCTGCTCGCCGACTTTTTAAACAGTAAAATATAGGCTCCGCCCATTTTCAGAATATAGGAAATAGGATTTTTTATAAAAATAAATAAGTTAGCCCTAAAAATAAAATCTGGTTTAAAATTAAGTAAATATTTTTTATAATATGCTTAAAAGATATACAGTATTTGTGTTAAGGCAAAAAATTGTTTTGAATAATTCGTAGGACGAAAGATTCTTTAATGCGTGATAAAAAGGAATTTTGATATAAATAAATAAATTACCCTAGACACTTAAATCTAGTTTTTTATAAAATTAAATGAATATTTTTTATAATATGATTTAAAGATATATTTGTGTATTGAGGCAAAAAAAAAGTTTTTGTTTTAAATTATGTTTACTTTGTCAGGTTTTGTTTGAAAGAACGGATAGCACACCAATACATTACAACCCTGGCCTCGTAGTAGTATTTATTACTGCTACGAGAAGATTAATAGCTTGTCTATTATCTGTGTCGTTTGTTGAGACCTTACTGCTCTAGTACGTGTAGATCAGCGGTTCTTACCTTTTTCGTGTCATTTCCCCCTTCGACCAGTTCGCCCTACCCGAATTCCCCCTCTATTAGGATACGGAAAAAGTAGCCTCGAAGACAAAATTTAATAACATTAACAGACTTATAATGCACACTAATTATATGATCACCAAACAAATTCTGCCGTAAATCCCCCCTGGATTCCTGAAATTTCTCCCCCTGTGAAATTTTCCCCAGGTTAAGAAATGTTGATGTAAATACATGGTTAGTTGGTGCTGTAATACTGTACTACTGCTGATGTTTGGGAGGTTTATGCATGAAGGGCTATGTATGGAGGTGGTCGTGAGGTAGTCTAAGGAAGGCATGTCCGCATATACAGGGGTTGGACAAAATAATATGAACACCTTGATAAATGGCGGTTTTTTTTCTTAATATGGAGTTGGTCCTCCTTTAGCGGCAATAACAGCTGCAATGCGTCGGGGAATTGATTCATACAGCTTTTGGACAGTGGCTAGAGGAATCCTGAGCCATTCTTCGAGCAAACCCTGCTCCAGTTCCTCCAAAGACGCCGGCGGCGGGAATCGGCTTCTGACCTGCTGCTCCAACTGACACCACAGATGCTCGATAATGTTAAGATCCGGGGATTGTGGAGGCCATCCAAGCGTTCTATTTCACTAACATGCTCTTCAAAACCAGTTTTTAACGACCCCAGCGGTGTGGATTGGTGCATTATCATCCTGGAAGACGGCGCCGCCATGGACAGCGTTTGTACCATGGGATGGACCTGGTTAACCCTACCATGCAGTACTACAGCTGGGCCAAGAGTATTCCACGATATTGCTGCCCAAACCATCACAGATCCGCCTCCATGCTTAACGGTTGGGATCAGGCAGTCGGGGTCATAAGCATCTTTAGGCTGTCTCCAGACGTAAACTCGACCGGAACATGGAAATAGCGTAAAGGAGGATTCGTCGGAGTAGACTACATTCTTCCACCGGTCCATTGACCAATTCTTATGGTCATTACACTATTTTCTGCGCCGCTCAATGTTGATGTGCGAAAGGAAGGGTTTGGCAATTGCAGCCCTCCCATGGTATCCAGCTCCATGGAGCTCGCGACGTACAGTTCTGGTCGATACCGGGCTTGCAAGATGCTGGTTAAGCTCTGCAGTCACTTTTGGAGCTGTGGTCTTATGGTTCTTTGTCACAATGCGCTTTAGCACCCGGCGATCTCGATCACACAGCTTCTTCTTGCCTCCATTATTGCATTTGTCGGTGCTTGTCTTTCCATGGTTTTGGTATGCAGACATGACCATAGAGACAGTTCCTCTGGATACATTGAACATCTGAGCGGTTTTCGTAACCGATGCACCAGCCATCCGCGCTCCGACAATTTGCCCTCTTTGGAAGTCTGACAGGTCTTTCATAACTGCTAATTCATAATTCACTCAGATCTGTAAAAACAACGTGAGGGTTATAACGACGTATACACTCTCTGTTACGCATTTAAATAGGTTTGCCAGTCATTTGACCGTTTACTTTGTGTCTGAGCAGGCCGTAAAGATAACCAGTGAAATCGGCGGGTGTTCTATTATTTTGTCTACCCCCTGTGTATATATATATATATATATATATATATATATTATATATATATCTAATATATATATGTGTGTGTGTGTGTGTGTTTTACTATTTTTTGATAGAGCGATGTTAATTCCCCTTTACGAAAAATCTCCATACAAGGAAATAATTGCATATAATGTATGTGTACATGCCATGATTGTATTTAAATCATATACGATGTGTGTGTGTGTGTGTGTTTGTTATTTTTTGAGACAGCGATGTAAGTGCGTTTTAATTCTCCTTTATACTGTTTGATACGCGCAAGGCAATAACTGTATATAATGTATGTGTACATGCCATGATTGTATTTAAGCCATATACGACTGGTTGTATTCTCTGGCTGTTTCCCTCTAAAAAAAAACGATTGTGAGCCGTTTACGCCGTACGATTGGCCGTGTTGTGGCTGCCTTCTAAGCCAACTGGCTGGGATCCCAAAGCCGCCCAGGATGGCTAGTCAAGACTTCAATATGCGCCGAGACATGCCTGCGAGAATCAATCAATCAATCATCAATCAATCAATCATCAATCATATATATATATATATATATATATATATATACTGTACGATGCAAGTAGGGCAATAGATATAGTGTATCTCGACTTTCAAAAAGCCTTTGACAAAGTCCCTCACGCTAGATTGATGGCTAAAGTCAAAGGACTAGGAATCACCGGGCTAGTTTCCAAAGGGATTGAGAATTGGTTTGAAAGATAGAAAGCAGAGAGTCGTAATAAATGGAGTGGCTTCGGAGTTGGCGCCCGTCACCAGTGGTGTCCCACAGGGTTCCGTTCTGTGTCCTTTACTTTTTATCATCTATATTAACGATATACGTCGGGCATCTAAGTGCAATCTTCAAATTTGCAGACAATACGAAATTAGGAAGTAAGTGTAGGTACTGAGGAGGGCGTAAGAACGCTTCAGAATGATCTTAACAGGTTGGGCGAATGGTCTGCTACTTGGCAGATGCCATTCAACTTGGACAAATGTAAGGTAATGCACATAGGTTATAAAAAACCCGAAGACCGATTACTCTCTCTTGGGAAGGAACTTGACTGAGACCGATCTAGAAAAGACTTAGGAGTCTATATCAGCAACGATCTGAAACCGTCGAAGCACTGTGCAGAAGTCGAAAAGAGGGCCTTAAAATTATTAGGTTATATTAAAAGACAGTTCCAGTTTAGGAACAAGGAGACTGTAATATCTCTTTTAATATCTTTAGTCAGACCTCAACTGGAATACTGTGCGCAGTTTTGGTCTCCATCCCTCAGGAAGGACATAGAAAGGTTAGAAAGAGTACAAGCAAGGGCTACAAAATTGACCCCTTCAATGAGAATGCAAAGCTACCAACGGAGATTGGAGCGCCTAAATCTGTTTACCTTAGAGACGAGGAGGTTGCGGGGTCAGCTTATTCAAGTCTTCAAGATGCTCAAAGGAATAGACAGGGTAGATTACAGAAACTTATTCTCACTTAATGCCAATCCGACAAGAAATAATGGGTTTAAACTGGAACTAAAGATATTTAGGACCTCTGTCTGCGGAAATTTCTTTTCCTATAAAATAGTTAATATCTGGAACCAACTTCCCTCAGAGGTTGTTTCCAGTCAAAGTGTAAATGTGTTTAAAAATAGGCTAGACAAAGTACTGAATACTCTCATAGTTTAAGATTAAAACATAACATAACTCTGCAGGAGTTCGCTTGCACGGTGTCTCTGTGAGCATGCTAAATATAGAGCTATTTATATATTCTCCACTTTCCTGTAAAATTTCCTTGGCTACTTTTCCAGGGTCAAGGTATTTTCTTCAACCTTTTTCCCTACCTGCCTCTGGCAGGGAGGGAGCGGAGGGTGGGGAGAGCCTTCTACTTTTCTATCCAGTTTTATACTACTGCTAGGATAGTTGAAAGAAAAATAAACTTGTTTAATAACAGGAACCTCCCAGAGTGGAGAGGTGGACCGGAAGGTCTTTGAGGCTTCCTCTTGTCCTTGTAACTCCTTGCAACTCTCTCTCTCTCAAGCCCATTCCTAACGCGTAATGGCCTGACCAGCCCCCTGCGACCGTTCTTTGTGACCAACTGATGGTGCTTGGCTGTACTGCTCTAAGGTGAGAGAGCTTTACTTTCCAGCTGGCTACCAGGCCAGCGGAAAGTCTCGGGCGTAGCTGCTGGTCTGGTGGGATATCCCTTGAACACTGGATGCTAAGAGTCTGGCCGCTTGTGAGTGGCTAGCAAGACTTACTAAGGAGCGGCATCTCGCTCTCGCTCCTGGCGGAAATCCGTGACGCCTGCGTCGCGAGTGTTTGTCGGTAGCTGCGACACGTTTGGGACTATCCGGCCCTTGGTCGGTGCGGCAGCAGTGAGAGGTGTAATCTTCTGGATGGGATGAACGTCACTTGCAGATAGGCGGATGCGGCTTGCGCGGGAAGGATTCACTGACCCCCCTCCATTTTTATGTAGGATAGGATAGCCGCCCTGGAAAGGCGGTCCAGCGGCGGAATGGAGAGAGCTCGAGACCGCGGAGAAAGGGTAGAGGTGCAACCGGGGGCCGGGGTGCAAAATCAGTGTCAGGAATCGCCAGTGCCCCACGTGGAATGCACGGAACGCGACGCAAGGTGGAGGGAAGGGAAGGGGCTGATAGAGAAGGGTGGGAAGGGGCCTACTGATGGCCCAAAGAAACCGAAGGATGTAGCTGCCGGTCGGGTGGGGTGGATGCTGTAAGTGCGGCTGAATCTACGGGTGGCGACAGGAATCGGAAGGTATCGGAAAGAAGGCTGCGAAGCCGAAGTCTGAGACCCCTGTTGCACTGTTAGGATCTCCAACCGCTTTAGCCTCCTTTGCGCGAAGGAGGAAGACACCGTTTTGATTGGGGACTCACAGATCAGGGGCCAGGAGAAGTACTTTGCTTCTGCAAACCAGGACAGGAGGAAGGTAAGGTGCTTACCCGGGCGGGGAATTGCGCACTTAAGGAAGGAGTTAGAGAAGCTGTGCGGGGCTAGTCGGAGGACTGCGATCTTTGTCCACGCTGGTGAACGATCTGTTCCTCAAAGGCGGTAGAGTAGGTTCGACCGAGGATCATCACCGAGATCATGTCTCTTGCGGATGATCTAAAACTTAAGACAGACAGGGGAATACTGATGGGTATTTTACCACGGATGAATGCCAGTGACCACGCGCTCAGTAAGGTCATTGGCATCAACGAGAGGGTGCAAGACTTGTGCGTCCCACTGGGCGTGAGGTTTGTTGACTCCTTCGACGCGTTTTCGGGTAGGTGGGACCTTTATCAGAGAGATGGTGTCCACCTCAATGACAAGGATAAAAGTGTGCTAGGTGCGCTGCTCGACCGTCACCTATACCGCATGGTGAGGTCAAGCCCTAGGATTGATGACGGGCCCCCACCAGGGAGAGATGATCTTGAGCCAGTGGCGGACGTATCTTCAACTGAAGGGTGCGTCCACGTACAGGTGGGTGACCCTTCTTCCCGGTTGGAGGGGGCTCAGGCTCCTGCGGAAGTTGCCCTGGCTGTTCGGGAAAGGGTTGTGCTAGGGGGACGGTCAGAATAAGGACGACTCCCTCTGTGCAGTGCTTTTTAATTCTAGGTCGATTAGGAATAAGTTTTGCGAGCTACGGGCGCTCTTAGCATCAGAATACCAGAATATCGTTGTTGTCACCGAGTCCTGGATTCATACTGATCGTAGGGACTACGTTCGGGAGTTTGGGACCATTTCGATTCCTACAAGCTGTTTGGGGACTACCAACATGGGTTTAGACGGCATAGGTCGTGTCTCACCAACCTGCTCGACTTTTTCCACGTCATGTGGAGTGAGTACGACAAGAGTAGGACAATTGATATACTTTATCTCGACTTCGAGAAAGCCTTTGATAAGGTACCTCACCGCAGGCTAATGGTCAAAGTCCGCGTGTTGGGTATGGGTGGGGAAGTAGATAGCTGGATTGGAAACTGGCTGAATAGGCGACAGAGGGTTGTAATTAAAGGGGCTACCTCGGGTTAGGCCTCAGTCACTAGCGGGGTTCTTCAGGGTTCCGTTTTGGGCCCACTGTTGTTTATCATTTACATAAATGATTCGACTGTGGCATCATCAGTAAGATCGCCAAATTCCCTGATGACACCAAGCTTGGGGCCAATGTTGGGACGCTCAAAGCGATCGAGTAACTGCGTGCAGACCTACGTAGGATAGGAGTGTGTGAAAAATGGCAAATGCCGTTCAACTTGAGTAAATGCTACACCAATCCCAAAGTCAGACTATTCTATGTTGGGGAGTAATATCGAGGCCATTGATTTGGGAAAGAACTTGGGTGTGCTAATTAGCAGCGACCTTAAGTTTACCAAACAGTACGTTGAGGTGGAAAAGAAAACCCAGAAGCTGTTGGGTTATATCAGGAGGCAATTTCAATTTCGGATCAAGGAGATTGTGCTCTCTCTGTACAATTCCCTGGTTCGGCCGCACCTGGAGTATGCTCTGCAGTTCTCGTCGCCCATCCTCAAGATATTGACAGGCTGGAGCGAGTCCAGGCGAGGGCCACTAAGTTAACCCCTTCCGTTAAGCATATGGGCCATAATCGACGCTTACGCGCCCTGAATTTGTTTTCGCTGGAAACTCGGAGGCTGCGCGATCAACGTATCGAGGTTTTCAAGCTCTTACATGGGTTCGACGATGTCGATTTTAGAAGCATGTTTAGTTTAAATGATAACTCAACTCGCAACAATGGTTGGAAGTTGGATTTGAAACGGTTTAGCACTAGTGTGTATGGGAATTACTTTACCTATAAGATCTGTGACTGTGACACGTGGAACAGGCTAACTTCAGAAGTTGTGAACAGTTCCTCTGTGGATGAGTTCAAGAAAAGGTTAGACCAAATCCTGCACACTATTTGAGGGTGTATGAATTTTTCCCTGGCATCCGTTGCCATTGGTACCTCCCCGGCATGGGCCGCAAGGTCTCGGTCTCGGTGTCTCTGTGTGTGTGTGTGTGTGTGTGTGTGTGTGTGTGTGTGTGTTTAATTTATACTCTGGTCATGAATTTTTAATACCTATTTTACTGGGTGTCCACTTGGCCCTCGAATATCAACTGTAGGCACATGCCTAGTGTGCCAATGCCTGTGGGCCTCTTTGCCCTGTATATATAAATTTCCGCATGAAACGTTCCTGTACTTATTTTAGTACATACCTCACATACTGTAATTCTGAATTAAGCTGAAGATGGTAAATCTAACAGTGATAAACATAAACGTTAATCCCTGAAACTAATAAACTAGTGAATGACAGCGAATGAGCTAATGAAGCTACACTTCATAAAAATATACCCAGAAATGACTGTGCTTTACGAGCCATTTAACATCACTATGCTATGGAACTTTCCTCAAGTTTGGGGCTATTACTTTTTCAGTCTTCGCTCAACAGTAAGAAATCCACGAGTGGAAATTTCCAAGGAGGCAATGCTCAGACCGATTCATTTTCATTCCCTCTGTGTAGAATCTCTCATTTTGTTAGATTTTTCAAATCTCAAATAAAGATACCTTTTTCCAAATCTAGAAGAGCACACGAAGCAATATCTGTAGATAAAATAACTGAATGTTTGCACACACTATATATATATATATATATATAGTAGTTAATCTAACTATACAAATTAGTTAATCCGACTTTACTATAGTTGCACCATCCATTTTTATTGTTCTCACAAAAACTTAACTAATTTAAGATCAACTTCTAATTTAATGTATTTTTTGAGAAATCTTCAAATTCCAAAAGAATTTCTTGCACAGTGAAAAATTTTCTTTAACAATTCTTAGAAAAAAATATTGCTTATATATACAGTATATATATATATATACACACAAACCCACAAGGAAAAAAAAATAATTCCAAAGCCTTTCGTGTATTCAGAAGTACACCTCGTCAGAGAATGAAGGGAGAAGGCAAGATGACTAAAATATATACAACGGGACAGAAAAACAAAAGATTAGCACATGATTAACAAGAGTTGATTAGACGCAAAAGGTATTTTAACAGGATATTGTCAATTTTATATATTCCGCAGTGTTATTGAAATTATTTTTAAAATGGATAAATGCACATTCTAGAATATTCCTTTCAATTATGTTTTTTTAACGAGCGCTTTAGAACTATCCCACTTGATATTATGATTACATCTATACATATGGTTAAACAATGCATTAGAATTATTTGCTGTTCTACACGCATATTTATGCTGTTTTACCCTAATGTCTAACGTTTTTCCCGTTTGGCCTATATATATACTGAGTTACATTGTGTACATCCGATCGAATACACACAACCAACCACATTATCCTGGCTGTTCTTTATTTGGCATGATTTAACAGTATTATTATACTTAAAGACTACATTGATACCAATTGCTTTAAGTAACGATGGAAGATATTGAAAATTTACATGGTAAGGTAGGCTTAGGATATTTTTACGCTCAAATTCCTTTACAGTTACACTACTATAATACCTATTCTTGGCTTTCCTAAGGCAGTTATCTAAAAATGAAATAGGATAACATAATTTAGTACCAATATTCATGATATTGCATAACTCGGAATTTAAAAATTCAGGACTGACAACTCTCAATGCTCTAAGAACATAGCAGAGAAAATAGAAGATTTAGTCGAGGGATGATAGTCAGAATAAAAAATGCACATAAGAGTTATTATTAGTAGACTTACGATAAACTTCAAATTTGAGCTGATTAAAGCATCTCCGAATTTTTAGATCCAGAAAAGATAAGCTTCCATCATCATATTTTCTTTTTCAACCGTGAACTTAATAGAGGGGACTAAATTGTTGAGCCTACAAGAAATAAGTCGACATCCAAATTATTAGTCCAAACGCATAAAATATCATCCATATACCTGTACCAAACAAGGTTAAAATTAACAATATAGGCAAAATTCTACTTTCAAAAAATTCCATATACAAGTCAGCTAACACCGGTGAGAGGGGATTTCCCATTGCCTATCCAAACGACAGAGCATAAAACTTATTTTCAAATTGAAATTTACAATCTTTGACGCAAAGCTTAACTCAATAAGTGTTGTGTTGAACAGGGAAAGAATTTTCAGAGATCTTATCTTTTAAAAAATCAAGTAGGTCATCAACAGGAACTTTTGTGAATAATGAGCATACATCAAAACTTACCAGTGTGAAATTAGGGTCATTAAGAAACTTCAGTTTGTCAATAAGATCCATGCTATTTACAATATGTGACATGGAAATAGAGCCAACTAACGGCGTTAATAAACTAACCAACCATTTAGATAGCTTATAGGTTACGGACCCTACTGAGCTAACAATAGGCCTCATGGGATTATTAACTTTGTGTGCTTTTACTCAACCGTACAAATATGGTAGTGACGGAATCAGACGGATTGATACTAAGAAACTGCTTAGAAAGCCCATTATAGTTATTTTTAATATTTCTCTTAATTTTCTGTTAAACATTTTTTAACATCCTCCAGTGGGTTTCTGTTTAGAGGTTATATATTATATAATATATACAAGGTGTCCGAGAATTATCTGTACAATTTTTGGCTGTTATTAAAAGTCAACCATGAAGTGTAGAAATTCTAGTGTTGTCCCATTTTACAGAGAAACTCATTAAGTTTTTCTGATAACAAGTTTTGACAAGTTTTGTTTTTCAGATATCATACACACCCCTCATCTTTAATGAATCCACAGGAGAAAGCACAGTGTGTTGAATGGTTTATCGAAACAATCAGATACACAAGTTCAACGAAGGTTTAGAACTAATTACAACAGAAACCCTCCATCAAGAGTAACCATACGAGCTTGGTATAAAAGGTTTAAGGAAACTGGAAGTGTAGAGCATAAGAAAGGAGCAGGGCGGCCTCGAACGTCTTTTGAAAATGTCGAGCGCATTCGAGAGGCTTTTGTTCGCAGTCCACGCAAGTCGACAAGAATTGCATCGCGAGAGTTACAGATACCTCGTTCGACAGTGCATGATGTCTTGCGAAACGTTTGAAGTTGCATCCTTACAAGTTGCAAATCTTGCAACAGATTACGCAAGATAAGGTCTCCCGTAAGGAATTTGCAATGACTCTGCTTGACAGAGTCGACCAGGACAATGCGTTCTTGGCAAGAATCATGTTTTCGGACGAGGCAACTTTTCATGTTTCAGGCAAGGTAAACATACAAAATGTGCGCATATGGGGGTCACAAAATCCACATTGCATAGAAGAGCACATCAGAGACAGTCCTAAAGTTAATGTGTGATGTGGCCTGTTACATGATCGCGTGATTGGACCATTTTTCTTCGGTGAATCAACAGTGACCTCCAATACCTACCTGGACATGTTGCAACACTTTGTCTATCCGCAATTGGAAGCACTGCATCCACGCATCATTTTTCAGCAAGATGGCGCACCGCCACATTGGGCCTTGATCGTCCGTAAGTCCCTGAGTGAGACATTCCCAAACAGGTGGATTGGCCGTGGAGGTGCAATTCATTGGCCGGCTAGATCTCCCGACATCACACCCTGTGATTTCTTTCTTTGGGGATTCGTCAAAGATCTTGTATACAATACGCGGTGACAGACATTGATGATTTAAAAGCAAGAATCACAGCTGCTATTGAGCGAATTGATGTGGATATGCTGCAGCGTACATGGCAACATTTGGAGTATCGATTGGATGTTTTGCGAATCACTGATGGTGCACATATCGAATGTTTGTAACAACGTTACTTTAATAAAAGAAATCTTTGAAAATACAGATTCTAAATAATCTTGTTTAAGAATTTTACATTTGTTATCAAGAATTTTATTAAAAGATGAAAATTGTACAGATAATTTTCGGACACACTGGAATTTCTAAAAAACTTGTCAAAACTTGGTATCAGAAAAAACTTAATGAGATTCTCTGTAAAATGGACAACACTGGAATTTCTACACTTCATGGTTGACTTTTAATAACAGCCAAATATTGTACAGATAATTCTCGGACACCCTGTATATATATATATATATATATATATATATATATATACACACACACACACACACTGGAAATTACTGGAAAGCTAGGAAGGTGGATATTTAATTTCTTGACGCAAAGAACGCAAAGAGTGGTGGTAAACGGAGTTAAATCGGAAGTCTCGGAAGTCGTGAGCTCTGTTCCACAAGGGACAGTATTAGCTCCCTTGCTGTTCATAATAATGATTGCAGATATTAGGACAGTATTGTATCATGCTTCGCAGATGACACAAAGATATGTAAGGAAATATTGAACGAAGATGACATAAGAAAACTACAAAACGACATTGAAACATTATTGCAGTGGGCAGAAGACAACAATATGAAGTTCAACGAAGAAAAATTCTAACTTCTAAGATGTGGTAATAACAAAGAGCTACAGAAAAAAGGGTACAAAACTCCGCAAGCCAAACAGATAACGCCAAATCCACAAGTCAGGGATCTTGGAGTCTTTCTTGCAAAGATGTTAATACAGCTAAGAATATATTTCATTCAGAATTCATCAGTGTAATGAAATGGTTGACCACCAATAAACTCTTCCTAAATACCAGTAAAACAAATTTCATGATTTTTACTAATAAAAGAAATGTATATCTTGATGAACTTAATGTTAATGAAATCGCCATAAAGGAGTGTACTGTAACAAAATTTCTTGGTGTAATGCTAGATAAAAATTTGCAATGGAGTGATCATGTAAATTATGTCGCGAAAAAGATTTCAAGGAGCGTTGCTATAATGTTTAAACTTAGAAATGTAGTCCCTAAACAAGTTTTATTGACTCTATCATCCTCTTGTTCTTCCTTATATAACATACTGCACCCTTGTTTGGGGAAACTCCGCTAACAACGCATTAAATGGTATCTTTGTCATCCAAAAACGAGCAATAAGGTTATTATCTGATGCTGATTTCCTTGATCACGCTAGTGCATTATTTAAAGAGCTAAACCTACTAAAGCTCAACGATATAACCAAACTGGCACATTTTATTTTTATTTACGAGTGTAAGAACAAAATCATTAATTTGTAATGGGTAAATAGATATTTAGTAACTCATCAAGAAATCCACTCGTATCAGACCAGAAATGGATCAAAGCTTGTTATACATCAATTTAGATTGTCTTCATTTCAAAAACTACCCATTTTCATTGGATTGAAACTATGGAATGACTTGCATGCCGATATAAAAAATATTGTGAATGTAAATTTGTTTAAAACCAAGTTGAAATCCCGATTAATAATGGCATACTAACAAAAATCTAGGATTAATGTCCACTAATATTGTTTAATATTGTCCATTAATATTGTTTAATATTGTAATACATGTTTTAACTATTAATAATACTAATTTACTTATTTATTTATTATTATAAATTTATAACAACTAGCTGCTTATTTTTAATAAGAGCCCAGTAAAGCCTAAGCTTAAGGGCCAAATTAAATAAAATAAATAGTCGAGCTTCACAATTATTCATGTCATTGGAAATTGAAAAAATTATTTTATTATTATTAATAAAGGTAAGGTTATTCTAATAATGTCGTCGGATGCAGAATTCAGAGAACACTATAAAATCAAAATCACAACGGCTAGGAAAATAATGGGAATCATCAGGAGGAGCTTCCGCAGCAGAAAAGCAAACCTCATGCTCAAATTATGGAAGAGTCTAGTCCTACCAATAATTGAGTATTGCTCAGTACTCACAAGCCCACACAGAAAAAGAGACATTGCGAGCATTGAAGCTATACAAAGAACTTTTACGTCCAAGATAGAGGAAACGGAAGGTGAAGATTACTGGTCTCGACTACAATCCCTGGAACTCTACTCTCTTGAAAGAAGGCGCGAGCGGTACACAATAATATACATATGGAAAATACTTGAGGGCTCTGTCCCTAACCTCAGAAATGAAATAGAAACAAAGTGGAATGAGAGAAGAGGCAGATTTTGTACGATCCCAGCTGCGGTGGGACAAGGAGCCATGAAAACGAGGATGGAAAATACCCTCAGAATACGGGGGCCAAAGCTTTTCAATGTCCTTCCAAAAGAAGTGAGGAATCTCCAGCACACCGACCTGAATAACCTCAAGAACCAGCTGGACAGATTCTTGTGCAAAGTCCCTGACCAGCCATGCGTGGCTGGCTACGAGGGCAGGAGGAGATCAGAGAGCAATTCCCTCCTTCACCAAGTCCCGCAAATGAGGCGGGATGCTGCAGAGGGGTCGACCGCAGGTCGATCCTGAACCGTCCTTCAAACTCAACAAAAGCAACATATATACATATATATAATATATATATACATATATACTATATATATATATACATATATACGTATGTAGGAGAATTACGACTTCTGATTAATCGAGGTCCATGGTGTAGTGGATAGCATACATGACCGGCAATCGGAAGATCCCGGGTTCGATTCCCGGGTGGTTACCTCATTTTTCATTTGTTCGTTCTCCCTCCTCATCTTGTGCGGAACGTTCTTCTATACAAGCGTCGTTCTTTACATTAAATATATATATATATTATATATATATATATATATATATATCGGGTCGGCAAATAAAAAGGGAGACCTTTTAATTAATTAAATCCTTCATATCTCGGCAAATACGGTACATAGAACCAAGAAATTTTAGTATGTTAGTACTAGGTAATTTTATGGTTTGTGTGCAATCTTTTAGCATTTTAGCTGAGAAATTGGATTTATGGCGAATAGTCCAGAAAAATCTTGCTAATCATAGGTTAAAGTTGATAATTAAATCGATTTTAATTAACGTAAGCCAACTACAGGAGGTTTGGACAAGCTTCAAGAAAATCGATAAAACAGGAGATAAAAAAAAAACCAGGTAGCGGTATTAAATTTGGCTACCAAACAGACCTGATTTAAATCCTGTCGATTACGGCCTTTGGGAAAATTTGTCACAGAATTTATCGGGTCAAAGTAAGAAATGTCGCTCATCTACGACAGCTTCTTCTGGAAAAATGGGATGAGCTACCACAAGAACAAATCGATAAAACCATAAATGAGTTCCATCCTAGACTGAAAAAGGTTGTAGAAGTTCGTCGTAAACATATCGAGCAGTTTTTTTTAACATCAAGGTAGCACCATATGTGAGTACTTTGTAACTTTTTATCTGCACATACAATGCAGTAGTAGTGTAAATGGAGAATTTCCATTGGTATAAAGAAATGTTCAATAAATCTGTAATTTTCATTAGTTTTCTTTGAAATCCGCTCACCGTATAGGAAATTTACTTAGTTGTAGGGTGTGAAAAAAATATTGAAATCTGACCATAACTTTGGACTTTACAGCCAAAGTTCGAGGTCTCTTTTTTTTTTTTTTTTTTTTTTTTTGCCGACCCTATATATATATATATATAATAATAATAACCGCGAAAACGTTTCCGCATACCTTTTTTTTTAATAAAAGTATTAATTGTTCAATGTGAATAAAAAATCAGTACAAATATATAAGCAGCCGGGTCATTTCTATTCCTCAAAATACTTCCCGTTCACATCATTGCACATCTGGCATTTGAAAGGGAGGAAGTAGATCCCTTTCGGTAAAAGTCTGTCAGCAGTTGACCGAAAACCAAGATGGTTGGTAACGAGTGTTTCAGCAGCGTCCTGTTGATTTTTTTTTTTTTTTCATTTGGAAGCAAATACTGATGATAAGATACAACGTCGTCTAACAACGTACTTAGGGATGATGCAATAAGTAATATAAGTATGCATGATTGAACGAAATTTAAAGGTGGCTACATCACGTTGAGAAACGCTGCACGAAGAGTTTGGCCTTCGACCGCAACGACTGAAAGCAACAACGTTAAAGCAGATCGGCGCATAACGACTCGCAAAGTAAACTCTGTCGTTTGAATAAGTAAAAATACTGTGAAACAAATTCTGGACGAAATGGACACTACAAAATCGCCGCAAAGTGGATATTCAAGAGCCTGAGTTCAGACCAGAAAGACTTGTGTGTGGAGGCATCCCAAGAACGATTACAGCAATTGGCGGTTGCCAAACGAAGAAACCGTCAAAGGAATTACGACATTCTTCATTTCCTGGACGAAAGTAGTTCAAATCTTAAGCATCCACCAAAAATGGTCAATCTTATAGTTTTTGGGGACAAAATTAACATTTACTGTGTTAAATGTCAATTGCTTTTAATACCACTTTTACACGATTTTTACACTTCATATCGGTAAGAAACAGAGTTTTAGGAAAGGACATTTGGTGCTTGTAGGTTATCTCCCCCCAACCAATTTTGACAGAATATTTTCGTTAGTTTTAACGAAAATATCACGACTTAACCTAACCAATTATCTATTATTAATTATAACATTGTTTGCAGTGGCGGCTCGTCGGTAGGCACTGCGGAACTGCAGTACCCCTAAATTTTTTATTTACAATTGAAATAATCAAGAACAATATAAGGATGAGCTACTGAATAACTTTTTCAATAACTTTTGAAACATTTATTCATTGCTCAATGCTCATCCTTTTATTTCAGTAATTATTTCAATCCATTCTTAGAGACAGCACCCCTAGAATTTTTAGTCACGAGCCGCCACTGATTGTTTGTTTCTGGAATAGTATTTACTATTTACTAATAGATCAACTGTACGCCCTTGATAATTGGTTAGGTTAAGTCGTGATATTTTCGTTAGTTTTAACGAAAATATTCTGTCAAAATTGGTGGGGGGGGGGGAGATAACCTACGAGTACCGGACATTTCAACCAACTGTACAGTCTCAGAAAGTAGTCCACCTAAAAACTTTAAATTTCTAAAAAGCACAAAAAAATACTAACTAGAATAACTTCTTTTTTTTAAATTTCGAGTCTCCAAAACAAAACCATCGAAAGCAAAACAAAATATTATACAGTAAACTACTAAATGTTTAATCTTTTCAGAAAATTTCTAGGCGAACATTTTTACGAAACTGTACATGTAACAGTTTGTACGTACGACATTAATATCATTAAGGGTTAAAAAGTAGAGGCCTAACGAAATGAACAGAAGCTATTAATAGGTACTGTAGTTTGCACTCAATATATTATTACATTTTCCCATGTGGAAAGCAAAGAGCACCAGTTACTTCAAAGATCGTACATGAAGCTGTCAGCAAGACACTGACCTTGGATTCCTACATTAACCATCGTGTGTGTGTGTGTGTGTATTTAAACGATTCATATATTTTATGTATACATACATTTTTATATTAATTCTAAAGTGTGATGCAATCTTACAACTCTGTGTATGAACACGAGTACAACAACAGCCTCACATAAACAATTCTCATATACGTAATAATATAGAGATTATACATACAAAATTGGAGCAAGTATTGAAATTCGTGTCGCAGAGACAATTCTGTTGAAGCTTATAATCTCTCTCTTCTCTTTAAACATATACGCAGTCTAATCCCTTTCACACCTCGTACGTGCATCCTTTTATCCTCTACGCAAAAAGGGAGCTCCCCCCCCCCAAACCACCTATGCATTTGAAACATCATATAAACTTTTTAAGAAGAAACCTTTCTGACAACAAAGCAGAGACCATTTCTTTCAAAATGGCGGCTTCTCCCTCTAATTTTCTAAAATTCAACCGGATTTTGTCTTTGTTGCTCATTCTCTGTTCAAATCTGCGAGAGAGGTCTTCTTTAATATATGAAGGGATAAGCTAAATTTAGTTTGCACACACACACACACACACACACAAAATTTAAATAAAATAATTTTGAATATAATCATTTCGAGCTTATCTCAATCACACCTTGGTTAACCTTGGTTTTGCTTCCGCACGAATTGTTCATTCTGACGGTCATGCTTGTCACTCCACCTTAGACCTACAGTTTAACGTAGAATCCGAACTACGACCCACCATGGGTGGTCAGAAATTACAAAGTCCTCGCCCGGACTCGATCTCACGACCTCCTGATCAGCAGCCCAGCGTCTTAACCACAAGGCTACCCAGGGCACCCATTTATTTACCAACCAATTTTTATTGTGGTAGGATGAACACTGGGTTTGCTGCGCGCCGCCTGGCGTCAACGGGTTTCGAACCCTGGGCCGGTGGGTTCGTAATCAGCGATGTTAACCACTACACCACCATTTTTAAAATATTAACGAAGGTAAAAAATTATTTTAGTATTCTTATTACTAAAATTCAATTACAAGGCCAACTATAGCTATTGGACTGTCAAAGAAAATGAAATATTTCTTGAAAAAAAAAGTTTATATATCAAATTATGTTTCATAAATTAATATACATATTCAGGACGTCAAAGTGAACAAAAAGGTTCCTGTGAACATAAATCCGCAATCGCTTCGTTTCCGAGATACATTGGGTTTTGGCCGAGGACAATCCAATTGAAATGAAAGTCATTAAAGTTTATCAAAGTTGTAGTTGTCTGGTTGTTTAGATAGCTATTTCTCCTTTTGTTTTGATAGTATTTTGTTAGTTGTCATTTTAGAAACCAAAATTATTTCCTTCATTTCATATGTCACTCTCATGTAATGTTACAGAGGAGCAGCATTCTTTTGAAGAACTTGCTGATATGTATCTCGTGTTAGGAGATGCTAGGCAACGCAGCTGCTGCCCAACGCCGCTATGCTGAAAGGTATCCTAATAGGCGATTACCATCGAGGCCTACATTTCTTTCAATTGACCGTCGACTACGTGAGCAAGGCATGTTTCGACCAAGACATTTGAATGCTGGGCGTCCATGAACTCGACAAAACGTAGACGAAGAAGAACAGATTCTTCTAGCCGTCCAACAAGATCCGCATACCAGTACAAGGCGAATATCTGCAAGACTAAGTTGGTCAAATTTTCAACGACGCGTTGAAGCATGTACTCTGATGCACGGAAACCATTTTGAGCACTTGCTGAAAATGAACTTTGATAAACTTTAATGACCTTCATTTTAATTGGATCGTCCTTAGCAAAAAGCAATGTATCTCGGTATACGCAGTCAGTGCACGGTATACGCGGTCAGGTAGCTAATTGGTTAGAGGAATGGCTTTGTGCCAGGAAACAGAGGGTCGTTGTTAAAGGTAGGGAATCGGGATGGGATGTAGGTAGCGGTGTCCCTTGGGGTTGTTAGTCCCATTGCTATTCGTAATCTACATTAACAACATAGATGTAGGCTTGACCAGTAACGTGTCAAAATTCACGGACGATACTAAAATAGGCGGTAAAGTTCTTAACGGGGACGATAGAAATAGGCTCCAAGACGATGTAAATAGGATTATGGAGTGGACGGATAAGTGGCAGCTGCAATTTAACGTAGACAAATGTAAAGTTTTGCATATAGGTTCTCGTAACAATAATTACACGTACACGATGGACGACAGACAGACAGCGAGCGTTGACGAGGAAGTAGATTTAAGCGTACGCGTATCTAAGGATTTAAAAGTTAGGAACCAGTGCCTGGAGTCTTGCGCAAAAGCTAATAGGATGTTAGGCTTCATAGCGCGTAATTTCGAATTTAAATCGAAGAATATTATATTGCCGCTTTACAAGTCCCTAGTCAGGCCTCACTTAGAATATGTCGTTCAGTTTTGGTGCCCCTATTTGCGTGAGGATATTGATAGGTTGGAAAGGGTTCAGCGACGCGCCACGAAACTAATTCCGTCACTACGCAACAAGTCTTACGAAGATAGGATTAAGGAGTTAGAATTGCATTCACTCGAGACTAGGAGATTAAGGGGGGAGCTTTTGAATTTTTCAAAATCATTAAAAAATCGATAACGTAAATTTTGACAAATTGTTTATTTTCGATAATAGCAATACTCGCAATAACGGATTTAAATTACGTGGCAGACATTTCATTACTAACATCGTTAAAAACTTTTTTACGTTTAAAGTAATTGATAAATGGAATAATCTTCCCGCGTCCGTCGTGAACTCTACCAGCGTTAATATGTTTAAAAACCGTTTAGATAGGCATTTTAAAAATATTGACGTCGTTTAAAATAATAAAACAACAGGAGGTCTGGGGGTAATGATCGAGGTTTGAGTCTGTTGACAATTAATGCCAGCTTGTGACATGCCAGCACTAAATTTATATTATTAAAAAAAAAGAAAAAAGTAGAACAACACGAACTTAGCTGTAGCTCGTAGCATAAACTAAAACTTTTTGTTATACTCTTCATACTTTTTTCTTTTCTTATCCTCTCTCTACTTGCATGTCTGTAGTTTGCATGGCACGACAGTGTTTCTTTGCGTTAAGACTGTGTTTGCATGGTTTGTAAACGTTCTTATTTTACTTCTTTTCATTTTTCACCCCTTTCCTATTCTCTTCGACTATTTTTCCGATTTGTCGGCAGTGGCCGGGATGATGATGGTGAGTCTCTCTCTTTTTTTTCTGAATGAATGTTAACCCACGAATGATAGGTTTTGCTACTTACTTAACCCCTTATTCTCTTCTTTTAACTCTCTATTCTCTTCTTTTAACCCCCTACTATCTTTTTTCCCTCGGGCTAACCTTAGAGTAGATCTTAGGGTCTTTGTTAGCCTTAGCTTCTGTAGATTTGTAGATCTCGGAAACGAATCGATTGCGGATTTATGTTCATAGGAACTTTTTTGTTCACTTTGATGTCCTGAATATATATACTAATTTATGAAACATAATTTGATAATACTATGTACAGTCCTTCTGGCCTGTGTAGGGGTAACACGTGTTTCGATCGAAGTCTGTATAAAAGCTAATTAACAGTGAAAATCTAGCAGTAAATTATCATTTGAAAAGTTCCAGGACATGTGTGAATATCTAGTGCACGAAAAGCGATATTTTCTTAAGTGATGGAAGTACGACATATACCGTAAGAAGTAAAACAAAGCGAACTATTCTTACTCGATTAGTTCCATCTGAAAAAAATTAGGTTTCCATCCATACGATTGAAACAAAGCACTTTATTTTTCTCCGAAATTCTTATAACCATCCCTCATTATCCCCCGCGGCCGTTCTCACGAGCACCAACCAATGGACATACACAACGCGTGATATACCCTATTCCCCGGAGTAATGAAGACCACTCTCCCTCACCTTCATCCCTATAGTCAAAACCCCCACACCTCACCCTCTCCTTCTTGAGCAAATTTTTTGCTTACCTATCTTTATATAATGCTGTTTATAAATAGCGCGGAAATGGGTAACCTATTTCTGCAGTTTTGCGACGTTTGCAATAATGCAACCGATGAATCTAGGGTAATTAGATGTGATCTTTGTCAATTTCGCTTTGAGTTTAACTTCCTGAATTGGAAAGATGAAGACAACACTCTTATAACAAGAGCCAAACAACTCAACTAAATGGAGTTAAATATTTCTATGAAAGATGTGTAACGGAAATAAATTCGTTTACGGTTTATAAAACAAAGAAATACTGAGGAAGCAGTGAAGGAAGAGAATATAAATGATGAAGAGAAAGAAGCAGGAAAGGATACGAAGAAAAGTAAAGCAGATGCCACATGTCGGAATACCGACACACAAAGAGGGCGAAAATATTGTTGTTATAAAAACATTAAAAGAAACACACGTACATCAGTTGGAGAACACCAGAGTGAATAGAGTAAATAGCGAAAAACAAGTGGGAAATAACGATAATAGACAGGTTATTCCTGAAAAAGAAATGAAGCAAACAAAAACAAAGACCCCGAGTGATAATGTGGAAATAATGTGGGCTTTTGCAGATATAAGGAAGGCAGTGTATGTATGAACATCCCACCATGTGCAGTTTCTATAATAATAACGGTCACAAATTTGGCGACAGCTGCAAATTTTATCATCCCACCATTTGCAAGTACTATGCAAGGCAGGGGATCTGCAAATATGGTAAGAAATGCTACTGTCATCACTTCCCAACAAACTCGAGACAATAGGAAAAACGGTAAGAAACCTATGAATAAAAACCAAGGAGTGAATTTTCTCGACATCGCAGACACAATACGGCTACTAAGCCTTATTCAGCACATTCAGTTGACACAGCTGAGAACCTCCAAGCCGATCCGTTGCCAAGCAAAAAACTACCAGAACAGGTAACCGGAAACGGAGCTTTCTTGGAAGACCAGAGGAATACAAAAACGCGACACTGAAGGAAGTGTAATTTGGGATACTCGAAGGACAACGCAAAACAGGAAACATAAATATAGTCCTAGCAAATATTCAAGGGCTAAGACCGAGTCACACGATAAACAAAGTTTCATACCTCCAAGGATTTATGGAAGAAACAAGGACTGACCTCACAGAAACACATCAAGACTGCTAAAGAGATTGTGAAAACTTTGAATACTGCACAGCTAAAAAAGAAAAATTGATGGTTACAACATACTACGAGCTGACAGAAGAGTAAAACGAAAAGGTGGCTGTGCTATATACTGTACATACGTGAAAGCCACATGATAGAGTCAATAATACTGTAAGTAAATCAAACAGTTACGTGGAGCTCTTAGCAGTAAAAATTGAAAAATTTAATGTGATACTAACAGTCATCTATACAGTAGACCTCCGGACACTCCAACTGCAAAATTCTCTGAAGATATTGTCGTCATCAAAAACCTAATAAAGTCCTCAAATGCCCCATCCTCCAATATAATCGGTAAGTTTAATTTCCTTGGTGCTCTTCCAATATGTGCTCTACCGCGAAACTGTGATCTACCATATTCCAATACGTGCTCTACCGTGAAACTAGCCTATATAAGGCTAACTAACGAAAATATCATGACTTAACCTAACCAATCGTTAGGTCAACTATACGCCCTTGACGATTGGTTAGGATAAGTCGTGATATTTTCGTTAGTTAGCCTTATAAGGCTAACTAACGTACCTGCTGCTAATCCGAATAATCTAAGGTAGATCACGTATTGGAATGTAAATTTTCGCGGTAGAGCACATATTGGAAGAGCACCATTTCCTTTACAAAATACGAAAGAATAGGAAGAAATATACGAGTATATATGTACACCAGGACAATGGGTGGAACAAGAGAAGACCAGGAACAAGCAAAAATGTTGATAGCTGTAACAAATGAATTTACGTTAACACAAGGAATAACAGATAACACCAGAAAAAATAACTGCCTGGATCTGGTATTCATGAATAACAAACTTAATCAATGATATAAAAATAACACCAACAAATATCTCACCACAACATTATCAAGGTATCCACTAATATGGCGAGAGCACGAAAAGAAAATACTCATACTGAAGAAAGAAGCAAATTTGAGATTTTTAATCTAAACTACAGTATAAGACTATAAATTGGGAAGAAATCAGATCCCACATGGCTCAAATACAATGGAAAACAGTCTTAGAGGATAAAACGACCGAAGAAATGCTAATAACCTTGGAAAAAAAGACGGTGGAAATCTTAAAAAAAAATGTTCCGAAAGTACAGCTAAAGAGAAAGAGCAACTATTTCGAGAGGCAAAAGCGAACACTATTCCGCAAGAGAGGGAGAGTAGCCACGAAATTAATTAATTGCACAGGCAACAACATCAAGAACGAGATACAATAAAATTTGAAACTATAGACAGGGAAATACAAGCTCTAACTGAGGGCCATTCAGAAAGAGATGATGATGATGCGGTGAAAACAAAAGATAATCCAAAATACAGTACTTTTATAGCTTCGCGAAAAGAAAAACAAACGCGGACCACTATCGTACCCTTAAGGAAAAATATAATGAGCTAACCGATGATATAAAAGAAATATCTGAAATCAGATCTCAATATGAATCAGCTTTCAGTCCCCCAAATAGAGACAAAGCAGTACCTGACAGAAATACCTTTTTTGAAGAGGAATTAAATAGAGAATGTTTAACTGAATTTGAATTTACCACAAAAGATATAGCGAAAGCTATAGGACAAAATCACATTCAGCTGCAGGCCTGGACAAATGGAATGCTTTGTTGATTAAAAACTAAGGACAAAATAACTACACCCTTTTACTGGATATGGAGATCCCTGGACACGGGGAAAATACCAAGCAAACTGTAAAGAGGAACATTGTTCTTATATATAAAGTGGAGGATAGGTCTCAAGCAGAGAACGATAGACCGGTGTCACTGACATCACATCTCACCAAAATATTTGAAACAATAGTTAGAGAAAATATATGACTTTTTGGAGACACAGCAAAGATTCAATGAGGACCTCCACGGATTCCGATCAGGAAGATCGTGACAATCATAACTAATACAGCACAAGAGCAGTATCATAGATACACTTGAGAACAATGATAACTATGATGCACGGATTTTGCGAAAACACTCAATAAGTGTAATCATGAAATAATAGCACATAAAATTAAATATATGGGAATAACAGGCAAATTGAGCAAATGGATTTACAACTTCCTCAGGGAACGGCAGCAAGCCGTAAAATTCCAAGGTATATCATCAGAATCGGAAGTACGCAGCTCAGTTCCACAAAGAACAGCATTGTCCTCACGCCTATTCATTATCATGCTGACAGACACAGACAATAAAGTTGTTGTTGTTGTTGGTTAGCCGATCAGCCCACCCTGATCGAACAAGCCGGCGGCACGCAGGTAACCGATCGCCCTCTCCGGAGTGGACCAGAGGTTCAGCGCACTAGTAATGTTGTGTTGTGTTGTTGTGCTAGAGCGGTACAGTTTGTCATAATGTGTTCAATTGGTTGTGGTGTGTCCTGGCACAGGTGGCAGGTGTCGTCTGTGGAGTTGTCTAGTCTGTGTTTATATGTCTGTAAGTTGGGGTGATGTCTACATCGGAATCGTGCTAAGTTAACTCGATCCGATCTGCTCAGGCTGGTCTCTGACCTGTCAATGGGTGGCGGCTTCGCACCTAGGACCGCATTCGGACCGAGTCGTGTCAGTGCTTTGTGGGTTAGGTGTGTGTGTGTATGTTTTCTGTACTGTGTGATGTCTGTGGGGCGTGGTATGGAATGGAGTATTTGGTTATAATTTCTCTCTGGCGTTACCTTAATGGTGCGAGGTGTTGGTGCATGATTGTACATGTAGTGGCAAGGGGTTGTGGGTTAGTTGTCACTGCTGCCATAAATTGTGTTCCCCTCATGTCTAAATGTTCCCTAACTTTCAGTATTTTTGTTTCTGTGTGCAGGTGTTCTATTGGTGTTGTTTGAGTGCATCCTGTAATGATACGAAGCGCGTTCTTTTGTATTGTCTGTAAGGTGTTTATGTGTGTGTTTGAGATAATGGGTGCCCAGCATGGCCTACAGCATTGTCCATAACTGAGCGAATATATTGTTTGTATGAGTGATGTTGTTTCCTGCTGGTGTCCAAAGTTTTGTGCCTGTTAGTACCCTAAGCGTGTTAAGTCTTGACGTACATCTGTTTTTTAATGTCCTGAATGTGATTTGCAAAGATAATGATGTGTTGTATGTGACCCCAAGTATTTTGGTCCTGTGAGTGTGTGTGGAATGTTTGTGTTGTTTAGTGTAAGCTGTGGAGTTATCTGGTGTTCTTTTGTGTTGCTTGTAAGCAAGGTGATGGTTGATTTTGTGGGCGCTACTTTGAGTCTGTTGTGTGTGAGCCAGTCTTGTATACTGTTTATGTATGTTTGTAGGTTATTTGTAGCGGTGTCGATGTTGTTGTGGGTGGATGTTAGAGTGATGTCATCTGCATATGATGATAAGGTAAGCTTGTTATCTATGAGTGTTGGAATGTCATGCATGTATAAGTTGAACAGTGTTGGTGAGAGAACAGAGCCTTGAGAGACCCCGTTCGGAAAAAAAGCTTGTTTTTGGATGACTTGCCATTAAATGTGACATGTGAGTATCTTCCTGAAAGATAGTTGCTCAGCCACCTTTTGGTGTTATTGTGCATGTTTGTGTTGAGTATTTTGTTTATGAGAGGGAAGTGTGGGATAGCATGAAATGCTTTACTAATGTCTATTGTTCCTAATAGTGTACGTTGAGCTGGTCGTCTGGAGTTGATGCCATCGATGATGTGCTGCGTGAGGTTAGTGAGTAATGTCGTGGTTGAGTGGTGAGGTTTGAATCCATGTTGAGTAGGCGATAGTGGTATGTGTGGGTTGGTGATTTGTAAGATTAGTCTTTCTGTTACTTTGGAAGGTGTGCATAGTAAAGTAATGGGTCTATAGGAAGCTTGTTCTGTTAGATTTTTGTTTGGTTTGAGTAGTGTAATAATTTCACCTTGTTTCCATATGTCAGGAATAATACAGTGTTGGTATGATATGTGCTGATGTTTGTGAGAGCTAGTATTCCCTGTGGGCCCAAGTGTTTAAGGTGTATGTTAGATATGTTGTCTGGTCCAGTAGCCTTCGAATTCTTAATGTTTTCGATGATCTTGGTGGTCTGGTCTGTATAAAGGGTGTAATGGTCGTGTCGAGTCTGTAGGTTTTCTTGTGTCTGGCTGTTTGTCTGTCTGCGTGTTTCTGGTTGTTGTCTCTGTTTAAGTGACTTATCTTTGCGCAGTGATAAGTAGACAATAAAGTAGATGACAACAGTATACTGTAGTAACATCCTTTTTTTGACGATACAAAGATCAACAGAAAAATCGGCAATACAGAAGAGGTGGAAGGCTGGAAGCCCTACAGAGGGACACAAACAGAATATAGAAAATGGTCAGAAGACAATAACATGAATTTTAACACCGAGAAATTTTAGCTCTTCAGATATGGAAGAAATGAAAAACTTAGACAGCATACTATGCCCCAGATAAACAGGAAATTTAGAGAAGCACGAAAGTGAAAGATTTAGGCGTAATAATGACCTATGATGCAAATTTGAAACACAGAATTAGATAGCGATAAACAAAGCAAAAAGAGTTACGGGACAGCTACTGAAAACCTTCAAAAGGAGGGACGAGAAGGTAATGATTCCCCTGCTGAAAATACTGATCACACCAAAACTTAAATAAATACTGCTCAGTTTTGACGTCCCCATACAAACAAGAAAAAATTAATAAACTAAAAGTCCAGAGGAATTTCACAGCCAAGATTAATGGCTGAAAAGAACAACTACTGGAAATCTATATTCACTGGAAAGAAGGAGAGAGAGAGCTGCACCGTAATTTACATATGGAAAATTATCGAAAAATTGGTACCTAACCTCAAACTAAACCCAATTAACATCCAAACAACACTGGAAAATAGGAAAGGCAGAATGTGTAGTGTTCCCAAACTAAAGGCCCGACAAGGGGCACCCTCAACAATCAAGGAAAATAGCTTGGTTGTTAGGGGTCCAAGACTTTTAACCAGCTTCTGAAGGACCTCAGGAACATCACAGGGGTCAAAGTCGAAATCTTTAAAAGAAGACTAGATGCCTGGCTGACGACGGTACCAAATGACCCGGGTGTGCCTGGCTATGTGCGATGGAGATCGCAAGAAAGCAACTCGCTCCTCCATTAAGCCAGGCCGAGAGATGGGGCCACCAGCTTGACCTTCGTGTGAAGAGAGACCGACACACGGAAATTTTATCAGGTTTACCAGATTTACTGAATGTCCATACCAAGAATAATAAAAATCAGTACGGAAGGCCTGAAAGTGGCATAGTGCTTAGGCTAACTAATGCTGCCCATTACACAAATCTTGGGTTATAATTAATCACCACCACCAGGAGTTGAACTCCCGACCTCAGCGTCTTCACTTCAGTTGTTGGGGAAGCGGTTATCCACTCTCTATATATATATATATATATATGAGAGAGAGAGAGAGAGAGAGAGAGAGAATTTTAAAATCATAAATGAAGTTCTCTCTCACTCACCGCTCAAAGGTGGCTTCCAAAGTACCTAAATGAGCTCTTCATAATGAAATTGCAGAGAGTAGGTATAAAAGCAATCGTTTTATGTGATAGTCTGGAACTCCGATAGATATAGATTATATATATATATATTATATATATATATATATATATAATATATATATATATATATATATCTTCGAATATTGAACTAGAGAACCAAATTTTAGACTTATTTCGATCATTTCTTCCTGTGTGATGACTTCTTGACAGAAATAAACTCCATTCAGCTCTATCGAGATCCCTCCATCAAGATGGTTATCCCTCCTCACACCCTCAACCATTTAATGACCGTTCGTAAAAGTGAAGTTTAACCATTACGTTCTATGACTACATAACGATTTTTATTCCATTCATATCAGCAAAATATCTTTATTTCAGTTCTTCAAATTCGTTTCTATCTTCATCTGATGTCATAATCAGTACAGAATCCAGTGTGAGATTCTCACACCAGAAATGTGGCATTTCTGAACAGTGTGTGTGTGTGTGTGTGTGTGTGTGTTTCTACACTGTTGTCCAATGTGAAACAACATGTAGCACATCTTCCTTTAATTGAGTCTTCACGCGTGCGCAAGACGACTGACATTTATTTTACCATCGAAAGATACCTACAGTAACTAAATAATTCACTGGTGCACGCTCTTCCACGATTTATTTAACCTCAATTAGTTGTAGCGAACAATTGAATCCGTATCGTCATGCCACACAACACTTTATTCGACGTACGATCGTATACAGATACACCATTCGTATACATACTTCCAACTCTGTTGAAAGATCAGCAAGACACCGACATAGCGTTTCAGTTCTTGTGTTACAAACCCGAGGTTCAAATTCCCAATGAATCAGCGAGTTTATGTACAGTTGTGGGAAAAAGTTTGTCAAGAAACTGTAAACCTTCAAAAAATGTCATTAAAAATTATAATTACCTACTATTAAAAAAAAAATCGGCGCTTATTTTTATTATATATATATATATATATATATATATATATATATATATACGGAGTGATCATAAAGTATCGATAATTTTATTGCTACGGACAAATTAATGCAAATAAGAAATAACCGTTTACATATGTGAGTCTTCCTGCCCTCTGGCGTCTGCAATCTGCTAAAATGAGTCAGTACTTGGTTGGAGAGCTTAAAAGGAGGGTGTGTTTTTGCAGTACGTATAAATCTCTGAAATGGAACAACGCGCGTTCGGAGACGAACGAAATGATTAAAACAGGTTTTGGAAATGAAAAGTTTAAAAATGGAGAAACATCGCTTGAAGACAAGGAACGCAGTGGCCGCCCTTCCACTTTTCGTAAAGATGAAAATGTCCAACAGATTCGATTTCTGGTACGAGCAAATGTTTCTCCATTTTTAAACTTTTGTGCCATTTGTAAACGTTAGCTACACTGAGAGCATCATTTCCAAAAGCTGTTTTAATAATTTCGTTCGTCTCCGAACGCGCGTTGTTCCATTTCAGAGATTTATACGTACTGCAAAAACACACCCTCCTTTAAGCGCTCCAACCAACTACTGACTCATGGTAGCAGATCTTGCTTCAGACTGCAGACGCCAGAGGGTAGGAAGACACCATATGTAAACGGTTACTTCTTATTTGCATTCATTTGTCCGTAGCAATAAAATTATCGATACTTTTTGATCACGTGTGTGTGTGTATGTACAGGGTGGGCGGAAAGTAGCTCCCTATTTTGGATTGGTAAAAAAATACGTATATTATTCATTTATTTCAGAAAAAATAATATGAAAAGGTAGGCATACATGGTAGGTTTTCTCTAAATTCAATGTGGGCTCCAATCTTTCCACCAGCTTCTGGAGCCGCCCAGGAATGGCGTCTACTGACTTTAGCAGGAACTCCGGCGGGATGGAGGACATGACTTCCCGAATTCGGTCCTCCAGTTCTTCAATGTCCTCGGTTTGGTGCGGTAGACTTCTTCCTTTACCCACCCCCAAAGAAAGAAGTCGCACGGTTACCGCTGAAAAACGGCAGAATCGGTTCAGTGTAACGGTGTGGTGTGGTATGACCTCAGATCAGGTTGTGGGCCCGTTCCTTCTGCGCAACACCATGAATGCTGAGCGGTACCTTGCTATGTTGCGAAACGAGGTCTGGCCGGTTGTCAGCACATGGGAGAACATCGACGATCTGATATTTATGCAAGATGGCGCCCCTCCGCACTTCGCTCTTGTTGTCCGTGAGTGGCTGGATGCCCACTTCCCTGGGCGTTGGATGGGTCGTCGTGGTCCACATCAATGGCCAGCCAGGAGCCCCGACTTGACACCGTGCGACTTTTTTCTTTGGGGGTGGGTAAAGGAAGAAGTCTACCGCACCAAACCGAGGACATTGGAAGAACTGGAGGACCGAATTCGGGAAGTCATGTCCTCCATCCCGCCGGAGTTCCTGCTAAAGTCAGTGGACGCCATTCCTGGGCGGCTCCAGAAGCTGGTGGAAAGAGTTGGAGCTCACATTGAATTTTAGAGAAAACTACCATGTATGCCTACCTTTTCATATTATTTCTTCTGAAATAAATGGATAATATACGTATTTTTTTACCAATCCAAAATAGGGAGCTACTTTCCGCCCACCCTGTATATATATATATATATATATATATATATATATAATATATACCACACAGGGTGTTATCAATTATGTTTCATAAATTAGTATACATATTCAGGACGTCAAAGTGAACGAAAAAGTTCCTATGAACATATATCCGCAATCGCTTCGTTTTTGAAATACATTGCTTTTTTTGCCAAGGACGATCTAATTAAAATGAAAGTCATTAAAGTTTATCAAAGTTTATTTACAGCAAGTGCTCAAAATGGTTTCCCTGCATTAGAGTACATGCTTCAACGCGTCGTTGAAAATCTTGCCGCATACGTTCGAAAACACCTACATGGTTGCTTCGTGTTTCTGAACAATCTTGAGCACGTTGCCACAATTCATCTGTTACTGACTTCTCTCTCTTGCATAAACGCTCTGTAACATTACATGAGAGTGACACATGAAATGAAGAAAATATATTGGTTTTTAAAATGACAACTAAAAGAAATACCATTAAAACAAAAGAGCAATAGCTATCTAAACAATTACGACTTTGATAAACTTTAATGACTTTCATTTTAATTGGATCGTCGTCGGCAAAAAAGCAATGTATCTCGGAAACGAAGCGATTGCGGATTTATGTTCATCGGAACTTTTTTGTTCACTTTGACGTTGACGTCCTGAATATGTATACTAATTTATGAAACATAATTTGATAACACCGTGTGTGTGTGTGTATATATATATATATATATATATATATATATATATATATATATATATATATATATATATATATATATATATATATATATATCGCGCAGACAAAGCTTTTGATGGCGTCTGACACAAATCCTTAACTTCCAAACGACTCTTGTTCGGTTTCTATCCTTTTATATGTGCCTTCATCTCTGATTTCCTTTCTGGCCGATCTATAGCTGCGGTTGTAGGTGCTCACTGTTCTTCTCTTAAAGCTATTAATAGTGGTGCTCTTCATGGATCTGTCCTGTCACCCACTCTTTTCATTTTATTTATCAATGATCCCTTAAGTCGTACTTCCTGACCTATTCACTCCTATGCCGATGATTGCATCCTTCACATCTCCACCCGCTTCACAAAGTGTCCTTCTCAACAGTCACTCCATGTTTCGCGTGAGACGACTATAGCGCATCTGACCTCTCATCTTTCTACTATCTCTGATTGGGTCAGAGAAAACCTTGTGGTTTCAATGCCTCAGAATTCAAGTTCCTTCATATATTTATTCGTCATAATCTTCCACACCACTGTCCTACTATCTTCAATAATACACAACTCAATCCTCCTTCTTGGTGTTTCTTTTTTTAGTGATCTAGAAATATACTCTCTTCCCAAAACAGCTTCTAAGAGGTTAGGTGTGCTATACCGGTTTCGCAGATTCTTCACCCCCAACTCAGTCGCTGTACCTGTACAGGGGTCTTGTCCGTTTGTCGTTGGGGTGGCTCAACCCACACAGCCCAATTTGACCAGGTGGAATCAAAGGCTTTTCGTCTCATCAATTTCCCGACTCCTAATGACCTCCCTCCCTCTCTCTCAGTGGGTCAATGAGCCTACACGAGGCGAAAGCGTTCTAGACTTAGTATTCACGACCGAAGACAACCTCGTCACTGGCTTCACCGTTGATGAATCGTTGGGCGGGAGTGATCACGGTCTGATTAGGTTCCGTGTGTGCGTCCCTCGGGTGAAGCGTAGAAACTCGAGAGGCAGTAAGCTCGATCTACGGCGGGCGGACTTTGTTAGCCTCAGGATAGCGTAGGTGAGATGGGGTTAGAGGTCGGCGGCGATGTTGAGGGAGTGTGGAGTGCATTCCGGGACGAGTTTATGGTGCTGCAGTCTGCTGCCATACCCTCAAAACTGGTCACCCCTGCTTCAACGCAGCCTAAGTGGTTCAGTCGTGACATCGCTTCGGCTATCCGAAATAGGAAAGTAGCGTATAGGAGGGCGAAGGCCAATCGTTCCCAGGAGAACACTGAAGCGTATGTCCGCCTGTGTAGGGAAGTGAAGACGAAGGTTAGGCTAGCGAAACGTAACGAAGAACTACGGGTGGCAAGCCTCTGCAAGGGGAACCCTAAGGAGTTCTTCAGTTATGTTAATAGTAGAAAGCCCATTAGAAGCAAGATAGGTCCGTTAAAGGACCAAAGTGGCGTTCTGCGGACCTCCGACGCGGACATCGCTAATGTGCTTAATGAGTACTTTGCGGGAGTGTTCACCAGGGAGGACACCCGCGTCATCCCCGAGCCAGGCGTCAGGCACGAAGGTGCAGGCGTGGATAGTGTTCGATGTACCGCGACAGTCGTTGCCGATAGAATAGACAAAGTGAGCGCGTTTAAAGCTCCTGGGCCAAACCAATTTCTCCCCAGTGTTGCGGGAGGTGCGCGATCAGGTGGCTCCCCACCTGGCTACAGTCTTCAACAAATCGTTGGAGACGGGCCAGGTGCCTGGTGACTGGAGGGAAGAAGCCAACGTGACCCCTATCTTTAAGAAAGGGGATCAAAAGTTCAGGGAACTATCGTCCCATTATTCTCACTTCAGTTGTAGGTAAATTATTAGATGGGATAATAGCGGATAGGATCGTTGACCATTTGGATTCCTACAAGCTGCTTGGAGACTCCCAACAGGGGTTTAGACGGCATAGGTCGTGTCTCACTAACTTGCTCGAGTTTTTCCACGTCATGTTGGGTGAGTATGATAAGAGTAGGGCGATTGATATACTTTATCTCGACTTTCAGAAAGCCTTTGATAAGGTACCTCACCGCCGGCTAATGGCGAATGTGCGCGCGCTGGGTATCGGTGGTGAAGTAGGTAGGTGGATTGAAAACTGGCTGAAGAATAGGCGGCAGAGGGTTGTAATTAAAGGGCTTAGTTCGGGTTGGGCCTCGGTCACTAGCGGGGTTCCTCAGGGTTCCGTTTTGGGGCCACTGTTGTTTATCATTTACATAAATGATATCAACGGTGGCATCGTCAGTCGGATCGCCAAATTCGCTGATGACACCAAGCTTGGGGCCAATGTTGGGACGCCCGAAGCGATCGAGCAACTGCGTACGGACCTAGGTAGGATAGGAGAGTGGTCCGAAAAATGGCAAATGTCGTTTAACTTGGGTAAATGCAAAGTGATGTACATTGGCTACGCCAATCCCAAGTCGGACTACTCCATGTTGGGGAGTAATATCGAGGCGACTGATTTGGAAAAGGACTTGGGTGTGCTAATTAGCAGCGACCTTAAGTTTACCAAACAGTGCGTAGATGTGGAAAAGAAAGCCCAGGAGCTGTTGGGTTATATCAGGAGGCAATTTTAGTTTCAGAACAAGGAGATTGTACTCTCTCTGTACAATTCCCCTGTCCGGCCGCTCCTGGAGTATGCTGTGCAGTTCTCGTCGCTCACCCTCAAGAAAGATATTGACAGGCTGGAGCGAGTCCAGGCGAGGGCCACGAAGTTAATCCCTTCCGTTAGGCATATAGGCTACAATCTACGCTTACGCGTCCTGAACTTGTTTTCGCGGGAAACTCGGAGGTCAACTCATCGAAGTTTTCAAGTTCTTACACGGGTTCAACGGTGTCGATTTTAGTAGCATGTTGTGAACAGTTCCTCTGTGGATCACCAAGAAAAGGTTAGACCAAATCTTGCACACTATTTGAGGGTGTAGAAAATTTTCCCTGGCACCCGTTGCCATTGGTACCTCCTCGGTATGGGCTGCAAGGCCTTTTGAAGTACTTCTTTTCCTTGTAACTCCTTGTAGCTCTCTCTCACGCGGGTTCAACGATGTCGATTTTAGTAGCATGTTTAGTTTAAATGATAACCCAACTCGCAACAATGGTTGGAAGTTGGATTTGAAACGGTTTAGGACTAGTGTGTGTGGGAATTACTTTACATATAAGAGCTGTGACACGTGGAACAGGTTACCTTCAGAATTGTGAACAGTTCCTCTGTGGATCACTAAGAAAAGGTTAAACCAAATCTTGCACACTATTTGAGGGTGTAGAAAATTTTCCCTGGCACCCGTTGCCATTGGTACCTCCTCGGTATGGGCCGCAAGGCCTTTTGAGGTGCTTCTTTTCCTTGTAACTCCTTGTAACTCTCTCTCTCCCGCAATGTCGTCTCAGTCTCTCTTTACTATCGCTATTATAACGGACACTGCTCTTCTGAACTCTCTAACTGCATGCTTCCTCCTTTAAAGAGAGCACCCAGCACCAGACTTTCTACACTTTCTCATTCCTTTTCTGTCGAACTCTCTAACGCAAGGGTTAATCGGTATTTTCAATCTTTCATCTACTCAACCAGTCAACTCAGGAACAATCTTCCTCAATCCATCTTTCCCCCTGTCTATGACCTCCAATCTTTCAAACGCAGAGTGTCCAGGCATCTCGAAATATTTGGTCCTTGATTTCAGCTCTTTTCTTTCTATGGGGCCGGCGTTCTTGCGTTCCTTTGCCCCTCCTTCCGCATATAAATGTCATAAATCCCAAGTATGTCGAACATTTGTGTACATTTTCGTCCGTGCTCATTTTTTTACCCAGTAGGTCGAACAGGTTATACAGGGTGTTCAAAAAGTCGCACTACAGTTGGAAAATTTATTTATTTACAATAAATGCATAATTTATGTAAAATTTATTTATTATACATTTATTGTAAATAAATAAATTTCCCAACTGTAGTGCGACCTTTTGGACACCCTGTATATATTTTATATTTTCAAATTTTAAATCACCTTCGCTTGTGCTACGGAAGGAGGTGGGTTCTATCAGAAAATTTTGAGAAAGCGCTTTTTTTCCATATCCAATGATTTTTTCGAATTTCACCCACTTTTGAATTTTAATTAAAAAACTCTAAATCAAGCAAATCGTCCTTCGTGCTACATCAGGCTTGTCTACAACCAGTGATTTATATTACGTTAGGTTAACATGAGTGAATAATTATATTTTTTTTTAGACGCCTCGCTCAGAACAATCTCCGATGAGCCGGGTGTACCTGGCTATGTGAGGTGGAGAGTACAAGAAACCAACTCACTACTTCACCAGGCCAACTCGAGAGGAGGGGCGACAAGCTTGACCTTCGTAAAATGAGGAATCATCGCGCGGAACCTTTGAAAGGTATATTTTATATATATATATATATATATATATATATATATATATATATATATATATATATAGATTGAACTCGGTATGGTCCTCTGAGGTTTTTTCATGATACACACAGACCGTGCATGGAACAAGGAACTCTTCTGGGAAAATTAAATCCACTATAGTCCAAATAAGTAATGGTAAATGACAAACACTATAGTTTTTCTTTTCATGATGTTAGCCCGTCGTGGGCAACGGGTCACTCGCAAAGAGGTCCCAAAAATATAGCTTCCCTTACTATTATCTGCAAAGCAGATAGGATCCAGCTTTGGGACAGGATCTAGTGATTACAGCTACACCTAGCCTACTATATCCCGAACCTCAATATAAGTAAAAGACTCGTTGCATTCGCGTCGGATTGAATACATGAAAGAAAAAGGGGTAACTATTGTATTTTTAGCCAAAAAACAAAACTTAAACCTCACCTGGCAAAATTGAGCGTCCATTTTTCAAGGCGCATAACATGTTCGTTTCATGATGGGATTGAACTCAGAATGGTCCCCTTGAAAAGAAAAACTGTAGTGTTTGTCATCTACCATTACTTATTCGGACTATAGTGATTTAATTTTCTCAGAAGAGTTCCTTGTTCCATGCACGGTGTGTGTGTATCATATATATATATTATATATATATATATATATATATATATATATATATATATATAGCATCATTCATCAAGTGGGCATATACTGGATATACAGAACAGTAAGTGGAATAATAGAGAATTACTGCAAAGGATCCAGGCAAATATTTTCCAATGCTGAAGGATTTTGCAGAAAGAACAAAAAGTTATAATTGTCCCTCGGGGAATCATTATATACGATTTGAGTTCAGAAACATTTACGATTCGCTTTCTGCCTCAGAGCGAAGAACACTTTTACAGTATAAGGCTTTCAACATTTCTAAATGACTCGAAATAATTAGCTGAGACACACAAATGCTTAAAGGAAATTGTGTTTCGGAATTCATTATACTTAAAACATAATTTTAGGCGGTGAAATAAATACTTAAATGTATTTAAAATCGGGCTGTGTATATGTTTGTGTGTGTGTGTGTGTGTGTGTGTGTGTGTGTGTGTGTGTGTGTGTATAATTACGATGTTATGATGTCAGTTTAGTATACTTATCATTCATAGCAAAAGTAACATCCAAGAAGCTCATTTCCCTACAATACTGGGTTGAGTGTGGCCTCAAGGGTCACTTGAGCCAGAACAGAAACGGAGTAAGCGGCCAACTCAATTCCACTCGATGCCAGCGGCCGGAAACGAACCAGCCCCACACCGCTCGGAATCTCCCACCGTAACCAGTAAACTACCGGGTGCCCTCGTATCATAGCAACATAATTTATATACATCCTGTTTTTACATAAATTTAAATACATATTTTAATACGCTCTTAAACATTTCATGAATAAAAACCGAATTTGTATTCGTGAATTCAGTGTCCCTTTTCAAGATTAAAATAATTGGAACTTATAAGAGAAATAGAGAAATACGAGATATGAAACCGGTTATACTATTCGTGACAGGTACTTTATTTGCACGAAACTATAACACATATACAACTCTGTTTGATTTAGCTATAGTGGTGAGCTGCACGTTAACCGATAATCGAGTTTGTCTTACTCTGGACCTGGAGTTTTGGAGATTAAAGTGACTCTACGTCTTCCATGCTAGAACACTTATTGGGGTGTCATAGATTTTCAAGTTTAATCCTTTCCTTCCCGGTATATATTCCTTTAAACCAAAACGTATAGGATGTATTGTTATGAAAAACCAATAGTTCCGGAGCTAGTCACTTTTCCAGCTGAACGACACCTACATAAACATAGAGGAACATTTGTACAAATGTATAAAGTAACGTATAAAGTATAATGTATAAAGTGTGTATAAAGTAACGCAAGTAAAGAGACAAATCTGATTTGAACCAATTGATTTGAATGTGATACGCCGTGCAAGAGCCTGTATACAGAAGAGGTCGATGATGGACATTTTCAACACCTCTCATAAACCTTACTATCGAATATACAGCTGTTGTAAATTACGTGTAATAATTATTACTTGGCCATGTTCACTCGCGTTAATATAATTCAAATCGGATTTGTCTCTTCACTCGCGTTACTTTATACACACACACCCGGCAGTACACTTTACATTATTTTCGGTGGGACTTCGTCCTACTGGTCATGAAACTGCAGTGGCGGCTCGTGACTAAAAATTCTAGGGGTGCTGTCTCTAAGAATGGGTTGAAATAATTACTGAAATAAAAGGATGAGCATTGAGCAATGAATAAAAGTTTCAAAAGTTATTGAAAACGTTTTTCAGTGAGCTCATCCTTATATTGTTCTTGATTATTTAAATTGTAAATAAAAAATTTAGGGGTGCTGCAGTTCCGCAGTGTCTACCGACGAGCCGCCACTGCATGATGAAAGGATTAAAAGTAGCCAACTGATGCTGTCCTTAGACTACTTCATAATTGGAGGAAATGCAAATGAAATTCCCTTCATATGAACAAAATTTAACATTTTTATACGTTAATCTTATACAGCATATATATTAGCCTACAATTAAGACTTAACACTAAAGAATATAAAATGACAGATTCTCGGTTTTATTTGTGTGTGATTCGAACCTCCGTTTCCAAAGGTGACAATTTTGCGGTCCATGACTTCATCCACTCGTCCACAATGACAACTCGATGGAGTGAAAATACTTCTCTGTACTCTTTCTCATTGCTTTAGAATTTCCAGTAATCAGAGTTTACCACAGAAACAAAGGAATGGTTGAAAGATGACTAAAGGATAATGGGAAAATATCGCAAACTGTCAATTTGTCGCTGGAATTAGATATATATTTTCGAAATATTGCATAGACATTTCACTTGAACATAAAAATAATTATTTAAAGACAGAAATGCGACATTTCACTACACACACACACACACACACCACACACACACACACACACACACACACACAATAAAAATCTATTTTCATGAAATACTTAAATGTATCTTTTACAGAACCGACATTACTTCAGTTTTGATAGAATTAGTGTAGAATTCCCCACAACTGCCTGAAAAAAAATTCTACAAGTTTTGAACATTGTTTCATCAATTTTATAATTACAATTTTACGTCTAAGGTGTCTTCATTTTTGCTATGATGAATAATATCGATAAATAGTCGAAATATTTTTCCATATTTTTCCTGATGTAGCGCATGCGTTAAGGAAATTTGTGCTATGCGCAATTTATGCATTTATGAAAATGCAAACCACACTTTGTATGCCTCCGATCGTGATCGTTCTGTTCACATGTACTGTATGTACTAACTGCATCAAAGTAGTTGAATGTATATAATTGTATTTCTGTTAATCATTCACAGATTCAGCTGCGCAAGGATTATCCCAGCCAGCTAATTCTTTAAAAGTAAACTGAGGGTAACCCCGCCTACCTTGGGCCTATCTTGGAAGAAGAAAGTTGGCCTAGTCTAAGGTGTACACAATAAAGACTTTGCCTGTGACTCAGGCAAGGGTAACGTAGAGCTTCGTATTGTACAGTATATAAATTTTTTTACCAGTTTCGATTCTTAGTTTTCATAATGTTAATTACATGTTAATTTTTTAGCAATGTACGTTGAAAGTATTTTTTAAATGTTTATATATGTTTAAATGGTAATTTAAGCTCAAAATTCAGTTATATTTTGTCAACAAAATAAAAAGTGACATATATGGTGCTAGGACAACTGCCCCCGGACAACCGCCCCCCGGACAATTGCCCCCGACAACCGCCCCCCGGACAACTGCCCCCGTAGGACAATCGCCCCCTGGATTATTGCCCCCATAAGTAAATAAAATTAAATAGGAATTAAATTTATTAATATTTATAAAAAACAAACCTAACCTAACCTAACCTAACCTAACCTAACCTAACCACCAACTATGACTTTCAAAACGACCTTTCAATAAGTATTGCCACTGTTTAAATATAATTAATTAATCCATAGTATACAGGGTGTACATAAAGTCAGGATCTATTTTTGTGAAGCACTTTGAAATTATGTGGAATTCAATCATAAAATGATAAAGTGGTAACATTTATTAAATAATTAAGAGTAGGATTCGACGTGACGCCCATCAGTATCCCTGCACAGCTCAAATCGTTCCGCAGCATTTCTAAACACATTCTGGAGCATTTGCGGGGTTATGTTATCTGCAGCAGTTCGTATACGTAAGTTTTCAAGACTCGTAATCTTCGTCTGATAGACGTGCGATTTGATAAAGCCGCATGCAAAGAAATCTAAAGGGGTTAAATCTGGTGATCTCGCTGGCCAAGGTCTGTTGCTTCCGCGTCCGATCCAGCGATTTGGAAAACGTCCATTTAGATATCTTGAACAATTTTGGCATAGTGACAAGGAGCACCATCATGTTGATAGACGACGGGGATAGGATTGTTAGTACCGTCGTCTATCAACATGATGGTGCTCCTTGTCACTATGCCAAAATTGTTCCAGATTATCTAAATGGACGTTTTCCAAATCGCTGGATCGGACGCGGAAGCAACAGACCTTGGCCAGCGAGATCACCAGATTTAACCCCTTTAGATTTCTTTGCATGGGGCTTTATCAAATCGCACGTCTATCAGACGAAGATTACGAGTCTTGAAAACTTACGTACACGTATACGAACTGCTGCAGATAACATAACCCCGCAAATGCTCCAGAATGTGTTTAGAAATGCTGCGGAACGATTTGAGCTGTGCAGGGATACTGATGGGCGTCACGTCGAATCCTACTCTTAATTATTTAATAAATGTTACCACTTTATCATTTTATGATTGAATTCCATATAATTTCCAAGTGCTTCACAAAAATAGATCCTGACTTTATGTACACCCTGTATATGAAATACAATAAGTCTTGCCAACTGTTTAAATAAAATTAAGTAGCTAAACTTCATAATTTTATTATAAATAAGTAAGCAATAATTGGAAAATTTTTTGTTAAATATTGCTTTTTAAATATCTTTTTTTTTTCAGGCTACAAGCAAAATTAAGCAAGAATTGGCAATAATGTTGTTAAATATTGTTTTAGCTTGCCATTTTTTAAACGTAAATTTAATTTCTATTTAATTTTTATTTACTTATGGGGGGCAATAATCCGGGGGGCGATTGTCCTACGGGGGCAATTGTCCGGGGGGCGGTTGTGGGGGCAATTGTCCGGGGGCAGTTGTCCGGACACCCCCATAAATATAGCTTCCCTCACCAGCTATCTGCAAAGCAGACAGGATCCAGCTTTGGGACATGGATCTAGGGTTTAAAGCAGCCTAGCCCTGCTACATTTAGAACCTCAATATAAGCAAAAGACTTGCTGCCTTCACGTCAGATTGAATACATAAAAGAAAAAAGAAAAGGGGTAACCATTATATTTTTAGCCAAAAACCAAAACTTAAACCTCAACTGGTAGAATTGAGCGTCCCATCTTGAAACGGACATGTTATGTGCCTTGAAAAGTGGACGCTCAATTCTACCAGTTGAGGTTTAAGTTTTGGTTTTTGGCTAAAAATATAATAGTTACCCCTTTTTCTTTTTTCTTTTATGTATTCAATCTGACGTGAAGGCAGCGAGTCTTTTGCTTATATTGAGGTTCTAAATGTAGCAGGGCTAGGCTACTTTAAACCCTAGATCCATGTCCCAAAGCTCGATCCTGTCTGCTTTGAAGATAGCTGGTGAGGGAAGCTATATTTATGGGACCTCTTTGCGAGTGACCCGTTGCCCACGTCGGGCTAGCATCATGAAAAATAAAAACTATGGTATTTGTCATTTACCATTACTTATTCGGACTATAGTGGATTTAATTATCCCAGAAGAGTTCCTTGTTCCATGCACTGTCTGTGTGTATCATAAAAAACTCAGGGGACATTCTGAGTTCATTCCCATATATATATATATATATATGTTAAACACAGACCGTGCATGGAACAAGGAACTCTTCTGGGAAAATTAAATCCACTATAGTCCGAATAAGTAATGGTAAATGACAAATACCATAGTTTTTTTTCCTTTTCATGATTTTAGCCCGACGTCGGGCTAAAATCATGAAAAAGGAAAAAACTATGGTATTTGTCATTTACCATTACTTATTCGGACTATAGTGGATTTAATTTTCCCAGAAGAGTTCCTTGTTCCATGCACGGTCTGTGTTTAACATATAATGTTCTCAGGGAACCATTCTGAGTTTGTGTATATATATATATATTATATATATATATATATATATATATATATATATATATACTTATAATGCTTTTTATACGAAATGGGAAATGTGTGTTTTCAAAATATATCAAAATCCAAATTACTTTTGCCTTCAGAGGACAAAAAATTTTATGACATTTCATTTGTAAACATCGAAATTTTTTTAGCTAACATTAAATCGATTTCAAAAATTTTCAACAAGTGATATATATATATATATATATATATAATATATATATATATATATATATATGAAAATTATTTCACGAAGGTAACACGTGAAAAATATTGAGGTTCTAAATGTAGCAGGGCTAGGCTACTTTAAACCCTAGATCCATGTCCCAAAGCTGGATCCTGTCTGCTTTGAAGATAGCTGGTGAGGGAAGCTATATTTATGGGACCTCTTTGCGAGTGACCCGTTGCCCACGTCGGGCTAGCATCATGAAAAATAAAACTATGGTATTTGTCATTTACCATTACTTATTCGGACTATAGTGGATTTAATTATCCCAGAAGAGTTCCTTGTTCCATGCACTGTCTGTGTGTATCATAAAAAACTCAGGGGACCATTCTGAGTTCATTCCCATATATATATATATATATATATATACTTATAATGCTTTTTATACGAAATGGGAAATGTGTGTTTTCAAAATATATCAAAATCCAAATTACTTTTGCCTTCAGAGGACAAAAAAATTTATGACATTTCATTTGTAAACATCGAAATTTTTTTAGCTAACATTAAATCGATTTCAAAATTTTCAACAAGTGATATATATATATATATATATATATATATATATGAAAATTATTTCACGAAGGTAACACGTGAAAAATATTTATGATGAATAAAACCACGAAGGAAAGGAAACACAAAATGGTGCTCAAGCGCTTTCGTCTAATGACATCCTCAGGAACACTGAAGTACATAAAAAGGTTAAGCCTATATATGGTTACAGAAAGAAAAAAAAAAGAAAAAATAAATAACATACATACACACACACACACATACATATATATATTATATATATACATACATATCTATATATACAAATACATACACACATACATACATACATATATATACAAAAACAGAGAAGTAAAAATAATAAAAAATTATAAAAAAATTAAAAATTAAAACCTTAAAAGATTACCAGTGAGGCGTACAGATTTTGTAAGGAAAAATATCGATTTTTAGCACAAGATCAAATGGATTATAAAAAATGCAATTAAAAGTTAATCGATTTTTAGCACAAGATCAAATGGATTATAAAAATACAAATTTATACTGTCCGGGTTTTAACACAATGCTGCCTATGGTCAGGTTTCGATATATATAAAAAAATAATAAAAAAATAAAATGCAAATTAAAGTTAATAAAGTAGAAAACAAGTTTACCAAAGATTTAATGTTTTACACTTCTTATCTATATCTGTTTTTAAAGGAATTCAACATAACAGGATCGAGTTGAAAAAGACCTTTGCTTATGTTGAAGTTATTTGAAAGTTGGATAATGGCAGACTCAAGAATATTTCTATTAACAATGTTGCTTGAATGGAATAAAACTGAAGCATTATTCCAATCAATACAGTGGGCTAACTCTGACAAATGGACAAAAAGGGCACTGGACAACTGTCCTGTTCTAACGGAATATTGATGCTGTTTTATACGTATGTGCAAATCCTTTCCCGTCTGACCTATGTAAAAGGAATCACATTGTTTACAACCAATTTTGTAGATAATGCCTGAATTATTGATAGGGCTATTTTTACTATGATATTTTTCACAATATTGTTATATGAAAATACTACATTAATATCCAAAAGTTTAAGTACATTAGCAATGCCTAAAAAGCCCGGGAAAAATGGAAGTACTAAAATATTTTTTGACAAAGTACGAGTGTTAATATTGACACGATAGAAAGTTCGTTTTGCCTTGTTGAGACAAGATTCCATAAACGCAGATGGATAACACAAATCACTTCCAATACCGTTGATTTTTTCCAATTCGGCATCGATGTATTCCGGACTGGCGATCCTAAGGGCGCGGAGAAACATTGATGAAAATATGGCCTTCTTAGTGGGGGTATCATGTCCCGAGTAAAAGTGTACGTAGGACAAATTGTTTGTCGTTTTCCGATAGATACTAAACTTAAAACCTGGGCTTTCCCTATGTACACGCACATCCAAAATGGGATTGAATTGTCTTGCTCAACTTCTAAAGTAAACTTAATGGAGGGGACTTGATCATTTAACTGAAGGAGGAAGCTATCCAGGTCACGATTCATGGGCCAGATACACAAAATATCGTCGACGTACCGCAACCAAGGGATGCCAACCCCCAGGATTCTCGGAATATAGGTAATTTCGAAAAACTCCATATAAATATTGGAGGAGGGGCGATAAGGGGTTGCCCATAGCCATCCCAAAAACTTGTTGATAATACTCGTTATTGAAATGAATTTACAGTCTTTGATGCAAAGCTTAATGAGTTCCAAAACAATGTGTGAAGGTAGTGGCAGGTCATACTTATGTAATTCTTGGGAGAGAAAGTCAAGCATATCGTCAATCGGCACTTTTGTAAACAATGAACAAACATCAAAACTAATCAATTTATCGTTAGTTTCAGTACGTGCATTATTCAATTTTTCCGTAAGATCCATGGAATTTTTACATGTGAATCAGAGATAGTTCCGAAATGGGGGACAAGACTTTGACAAGCCATTTGGAGAGTTTATAAGTAATAGAGCCCACCGAGCTAATAATAGGGCGCATAGGGTTACCAGGTTTGTGGGTTTTAATAAGACCGTAAGGTAGGGCAGAGCAGGTGAAGTGGACATGAAAAGCGGAATTAAGTTCTTATGATCTTTGAGAAGGCGTTTCAAGCCACTATTAAATGATTTGATGACGTCATCCTGCGGGTTCTTCCTAAGTTTGGTGTATGTGCCGGGGTCCTGGAGAAGCTCGTTCATCTTTCCGATGTAGTCCACTTTGTCCATAATAACTATGGTGTTAGCCTTGTCTGCTTTAGTAATATGGAGCTCCCCATCTTTTTTTAATTGTGAGAGGCTATTGCGAAAACGTTTAGGAAAGTTATCTTCGTATTACCATTCGCCGCACTATAAACGAGGCCTTTAACTATGTTAAACAAATACTGAGGGAGATTACACTGTTTTTTCAAAACACGCGAGACTGTAACAAATTTGTAAAGCCGAAGGTTTTTTAACAATAAAAAAGGACATACCATATCCAAGGGCACTTTTTGCATCGTCACTAATGTTTTTTCGAAGAAAGGTTCAAAACACACTTTGAGCTTGCTTTTTTACTCCACTGACTATCTCGAATGAGACTTTTAATTTTTCGATCCAAAATGTTACGAAGTGAGGTAGTTCTCCGACGCAACTCGTTGTAAATTTCATCAAACAAAGGTTGGATCCACGGTTGGGGAATAACGGTCTTATTAAAACCCACAAACCTGGTAACCCTATGCGCCCTATTATTAGCTCGGTGGGCTCTATTACTTATAAACTCTCCAAATGGCTTGTCAAAGTCTTGTCCCCCATTCTCGGAACTATCTCTGATTCACATGTAAAAAATTCCATGGATCTTACGGAAAAATTGAATAATGCACGTACTGAAACTAACGATAAATTGATTAGTTTTGATGTTTGTTCATTGTTTACAAAAGTGCCGATTGACGATATGCTTGACTTTCTCTCCCAAGAATTACATAAGTATGACCTGCCACTACCTTCACACATTGTTTTGGAACTCATTAAGCTTTGCATCAAAGACTGTAAATTCACTTTCAATAACGAGTATTATCAACAAGTTTTTGGGATGGCTATGGGCAACCCCTTATCGCCCCTCCTCTCCAATATTTATATGGAGTTTTTCGAAATTACCTATATTCCGAGAATCCTGGGGGTTGGCATCCCTTGGTTGCGGTACGTCGACGATATTTTGTGTATCTGGCCCATGAATCGTGACCTGGATAGCTTCCTCCTTCAGTTAAATGATCAAGTCCCCTCCATTAAGTTTACTTTAGAAGTTGAGCAAGACAATTCAATCCCATTTTTGGATGTGCGTGTACATAGGGAAAGCCCAGGTTTTAAGTTTAGTATCTATCGGAAAACGACAAACAATTTGTCCTACGTACACTTTTACTCGGGACATGATACCCCCACTAAGAAGGCCATATTTTCATCAATGTTTCTCCGCGCCCTTAGGATCGCCAGTCCGGAATACATCGATGCCGAATTGGAAAAAATCAACGGTATTGGAAGTGATTTGTGTTATCCATCTGCGTTTATGGAATCTTGTCTCAACAAGGCAAACGAACTTTCTATCGTGTCAATATTAACACTCGTACTTTGTCAAAAAATATTTTAGTACTTCCATTTTTCCCGGGCTTTTTAGGCATTGCTAATGTACTTAAACTTTTGGATATTAATGTAGTATTTTCATATAACAATATTGTGAAAAATATCATAGTAAAAAATAGCCCTATCAATAATTCAGGCATTATCTACAAAATTGGTTGTAAACAATGTGATTCCTTTTACATAGGTCAGACGGAAAGGATTTGCACATACGTATAAAACAGCATCAATATTCCGTTAGAAACAGGACAGTTGTCCAGTGCCCTTTTTGTCCATTTGTCAGAGTTAGCCCACTGTATTGATTGGAATAATGCTTCAGTTTTATTCCATTCAAGCAACATTGTTAATAGAAATATTCTTGAGTCTGCCATTATCCAACTTTCAAATAACTTCAACATAAGCAAAGGTCTTTTTCAACTCGATCCTGTTATGTTGAATTCCTTTAAAACAGATATAGATAAGAAGTGTAAAACATTAAATCTTTGGTAACTTGTTTTCTACTTTATTAACTTTTAATTTGCATTTTATTTTTTTATTATTTTTTTATATATATCGAAACCTGACCATAGGCAGCATTGTGTTAAAACCCGGACAGTATAAATTTGTATTTTTATAATCCATTTGATCTTGTGCTAAAAATCGATTAACTTTTAATTTGCATTTTTTATAATCCATTTGATCTTGTGCTAAAAATCGATATTTTTCCTTACAAAATCTGTACGCCTCACTGGTAATCTTTTAAGGTTTTAATTTTTAATTTTTTTATAATTTTTTATTATTTTTACTTCTCTGTTTATTGTATATATATGTATGTATGTATGTGTGTATGTATTTGTATATATAGAATGTATGTATATATATATATATATATGTATGTGTGTGTGTGTGTATGTATGTTATTTATTTTTTCTTTTTTTTTTTCTTTCTGTAACCTATATATAGGCTTAACCTTTTTATGTACTTCAGTGTTCCTGAGGATGTCATTAGACGAAAGCGCTTGAGCACCATTTTGTGTTTCCTTTCCTTCGTGGTTTTATTCATCATATATATATATATATCTAAATCTCGAAGTAGCCCCAATAACAAGCCACCTTTTTTACCAATGAAGTTGAACTTTATAAATAAGTCTGCTTTTCTTGTACCACATATTAATGATCTGTGCCCCAAACGCTGCTGAAATTTGAAAAATAATCATTGTGTACGGTAAAAAAAAAGGCTCTCTAAACTTCCTTATAGAACCCGCCTTACTTTAATACAAGCAAAAATTGATTAAAAATAATTTGAAAAAATAAAATATACTGTACAACCTGTTCGACCTACTGAGTGAAAAAATGTACACAAATGTTCGACCAACTTGGGCATAAATATATATATATAATATATATATATATATATATATATATTGTGTGTGTGTGTGTGTGTAAAGTTTGGTTACGTTTGCACAAATTACGAAAGCTGTACGATAAAGGTAGACAAAGCTTTTCTGGAGATTGATTGTCCCTTTTATTTTCAGTGTAAAATGTTTTTTATTTATTTATTTTTTTTTTATTTCTGAAAATGTTAATTTCGTATAGTTATTGAAGTCTATAAATATTTATTGTATGATATGCAAATCCGTAACTTTATAAGCAATAAAGAGCTCAATATTATTTGCAACTATGGTCAAAAGTGTTGAAACACTTATGATTTGACTCGAATTTTCGATTTGCTATGCCTCGAACCAAATATTAGGTTATTAGTAGAAGTTGTATTCGTGGATTACTTTTGCGAGGGTGATCACAACGTACCTAAATTGCATGAAAACTGCGCGAGAAAGTTGTTTCGAAATCTCCAGGTTCACTTCTACGGTGAGTCACGTCTGCCATTCCATTTTTTGATAATCTGTGACGTATAAAGCTAATTCTGTTAACTGACAGCTAATGAAATTAATGTTAACTCAGAGTCTTGTCTCGACTTAAGTCTCGCAAGATAGTTTAAGGAAAAAAACTCATGAATGGGCCCTGAGACATCGCCAGAATCTCGGTCAGCCATCATTGCTCTTCATTAGGAAGGTCTGATCAACCGTCAGATTGTTGCCAAAGGTTATGCCAGTCATATCACTGTCTCCAAGATCATTAAAAGGTGGTAGAAGACCGGTAATTATGAAGTAAGAGCACGGTCAGGACGGCCAAGAGTCAACTCAGAACGCCAGGATCGCTTTCTGTGCCGATCCTATCTACGCGAAAGGACGGCCAGCAGTGTGCACCTGCAGAGGGACTGGCAGGAAGCAGGAATGCAAATGTCAGCACGCACAGTCAGAAGGCAGTTAGTGGGGAATGGTTTGACAACACGCAGTTCTGCGAAGAAGCCTCTTCGGCTAGAAAGGAGGAATCCGTGCCCGCAGAAGAAAAGGCGAGCGTCACAACCCGGAGTGTACCTATCAACGATGAAGCATCCGAGAGTGTTACATTTGGGCTGCTTTTCCGGTCGAGGAACAGGATCACTGCATATTTTACACAAAGGGACAGTGATGAAGAAGTGGTACCTCCAAACTCTTCAAGACCACCTGCGACCGACATCATCAAGACTCCAGCTTCAAGGAGGAGATTTCTTCTTCCAGGATGATGGTGCGCCTCGTCAACGAGCTAAAGCAGTGAAGAGGTGGTTGGATGATGAAAACATCACTCCTCTAGTGGGATGGCTTGGAAACTCGCTAGATCTTAACTCAATCGAAAATCTGTGGGTGAATGTGGGTCAGGCGATACGAAAATGGCAACCATAAAGCCGGAATGACCGGGAATTAAACGTACAGATAGCATGACAGGCCTTACAAGACGGCTCAACCATCCAGCGTTTGGTCCGGTCCGTGCCAGAGAGGATTTGTGCAGTGCATAAAAACAAGGGTCGTAAAATCAAGTGACCTATAGCTTTAAGTGGGATCCGAACCACGGGTCGCTACATAGAGGACGGTCTTCCATCCAACTACCGCCCGCACACAATGTCACTTAACTTCGTTGATCAACGGGAAGCGGTGTTACAACATTGGCTACAATGTGTCCCATGAAGGGGAGGTATCATGTATTGTTTTTTTGTTCAATAATTCTTAGCACAAAGTATACGATATGTTTTATCCCTTTCGTTGTTTGGGTCCTTGTTACAGTATATCTTCACAGAACCAGAAGAACGGGTGTTTCAACTCTTTTAGCCATATATACAGGGTGTTCTAAAATTACCTAGTGAACTTTTATATGAACGCAATATCTTGAAAATTATGCGATATTTAAAAAATTTATTTCAAATATAGCAACAATAAGAAAAGCAACAACAATTGCTTATTTTAGACGTTCAAAGTATCTTCCTTCAACTTAAACACATTGTTCACAACGTCCAACTACTGATCGACAGACATATAAAAGTTTACTAGGGAATTGTAGAACATCCTGTATATATATTTTAGTCATAAAAGTCCATTCCGCTCCAACTTTTGCGTTAATTTTCATTCGCTCATTTTTTACTCATTAGCTCCTACGGGTCATATTTCTTCTACGAGTATTTTCAACTTTTTAATCACTTCCGCTTGCGTTAGGGTATTGGGAGGGGTGGGGGTGAGTCTATTAAAAAGTTTAGAAAAACTTCTTTTCTGTATACAATTATTTTTTCGAATTTCACCCTCGTGAAATTTTAATCAAAAAATTTTAAAAGGATTTTAATTAAAAAATTCGACATCAGTTTACCCCTACATCATGCTATCTCAGACTTTTATATACTTAATGATTTGCTTTAGTGATTTTTTCCCTCTACATAAAAATTTGACCGATTTGCAAAATCGAATTTAATGGGTAAAAATGGTGGTTTACAAGTGGCGCTACTTGGAGATTTATTACTCATTTTTTACCCAAATCCGTTTTTGTAAACAAATCGAGTTTCTTGTAGAACATACTTTTTTGGAGGTTAGGATAGGTTAGGTTAACCTAACCTAAAACATTACTGGGTGTGTAAAAATCTGAGGTAGCACGAAATACGACTTACAAGTACTTTATGTAGAGCTTTTGAATTAAAATTGTAATAGGGGTGAAATTCGGAAAAATAATCGTTGTATACGGTAAAAAAGAACGTTCTCTAAACTTTCTGACAGAACACCGTACCCAACCCCACCTTAGCAAGAGTGAAAGTGATTACAAATTTCGAAATATCGTCCACGCATGGTAGTGTGCGGACAAATATTTGACTGCGACTAGCATTTCGCGGACGGCTCTTATGAAGGCTATAACTTTTTTCAAACGAAACTATATCAACCACACTTTACACCAAAGGAAAGAGGACGTCGTCTCGAATACTTTGATGTAAACATCGAACAAAGTTTGTGGCCAAAATAATGTTTAAAAAATATGACCTGTTGGAGCTACTTGGGGAAAAAAATGAGGACGAACGAAGATTTACAGAAATGTTGGAGTTACTTGGGCATTTATGACTAATTATCATTATTATTATTATTATTATATATATAAAATTTTGCGAATTATCGCACTCCGAATGGTCGCACATCCGCTTTTTTGCATTAACCCCCTCTATATTATAACCTCCAAATTATCGTTCATCACCTCCGCATCACTGCACTCGCATTTTCTCGCCTTTATAAGGCAATATTCTTCAGTCGTAAAGATGAGCCAAACCATGTTTTATATACAATCTCGTCCATAATTATGCACACCTTAATTAATGTATATGTCAAGTCTTAAAATAATTACACTGTACAGTATTCAATATTATAATGACCACATCACCGCACTTTTCGCTTCGTCGTCCACCTCGACCGACCCATTAGTGCGATAATCCGCGAGTTGACTATTATAAACAGAAAGAATAGGTCTGTCTAGGATATTAGTTTCATAGATTTTTGGGAGTCGCCCTTCCGATATCCTGTATGACTTCCTACAAATCCATAAGACCTCGATTTTTAGAGACCGGAATCTTATATTACTGGGAAGATTTTTTAAAATTATTTCAACACTAAAATAAAAAATGGAGCTGGTTATCATATTAAAAGTTACTCTCCTTTAATTTACTTTTTATACCTGCCAGTAACTGAAAATTTCAGAGATAATGTCTTCCATATTCCCAATTTTCGTAGTTTTAAATTAGACATTAAACTTCATATCCCATTAATGACAACGTAAATATATCTCAGTGGCAGTTAAATGTATCTCAGCCACCTTAATGAACGTATATAACCAGGTTGAGAAATAGCTTGGGTGGACTTTAAAGATCTTAGAATAAGCTATAATCTTAACTTACAACCCGTAAATCTCAATTCTTTAGATTCTTTCCAAAATAACTTAAGTTAATAAATAATTACTAACATAAAAATCAGTTAGAAAGGTCAGAAACTGGCCTAGCGCTCAGGCCAAGCGAAATATTATTAGCCAGTGCCGTCGGAAATCGAACTCACGACTCATTGTCTTCACTTCGCTTATAGGGAAACTGTTATCCACTGAACCACGAGCGCTGGCAGTTAAGAAAGTAGTTAGGATTTTTAAACTGTTAAACTAAATGTATACATTTTGAATTGAAATGTCCATAAAATGTACGCTATGTTTAAAAAATAAAATGTCATTGTAAACATTTTGAGCAATAACACGAGACCCCCCATACCTTATCAAAGTAACAAAAAGGTTCCAACTCCTTGCGCATATATCTTTCGGTATGGCTATCCAGTAATAAATAAGTCGCGATAATATCCTGCATGGCCAAATGAAAAAAAAATTATCTTTCTAAAGAGAAGTCAGTGCACGGCAGAGGTATAACAATAAATTTCAGCAAATTTATGAAAATTATTTAAAATTATCGCTCACAATGGAAGATGAACACAAATTCTCAAGGATCAAAATAATATGCCCCCCCCCAAAAAAAAAGAGAAACTACACAGTTATTTAAACAAATGAAACTCGCCTCCAAGTATCCTTTATGTTAAACTTCACAATCCTTTAATGTTCTCTTCCAATTTCGTTCTCAGCATTTAGTTCGAGTAATCATTTGTTTAGTAACCCTGAACTATTATCTTAACTTAAGATAAACTTTTTGAAACTCATTCGAATTTGTCTCGGGGGTTACACGCACATTCGCATTTTGACAGTTAAATAAACGAGGTTAAGTGCTGTTAGGACTGTTCACTAGTTGGGTGGGTGACAGCCCTCTGTGTTCAGATAATGTAGCTACCCGTAGTTTTTCTATTTATTATAAAAAAGTAATTTCATTGCCGCATCATTTCTTCGATGAATGCCAAAGGCCACCATGCTGAGAAATTGACTACTTCAAATTAATTATTTATATTGCCACCTGTCGTACTGAAATTACTTTAATAAAGGAGCACTGGCTCAGAGGCACCCCCAGCTGCTCAGCACCCTCAACTTAAGAATTTCCTCGAGAGTGTACATCATGTGTGTGTTTTATTTTACTATGTATTTTAAAAATATGAAGTTATAGTCTTGCTAAGTTAAAGATAGCACGATTTTCCTAAATATATTAAAAATCCTACAGTGTATCCCCATTCGGGCGTTTTTACTCCCAAGAATACCATCGAACTTCCTGTTTCTACCAGTAGGATATCATATGAAAACTCCCGGTGCTCTGGAGCCAGATCCGACCAGCGCTTCCTATTACATTTACTGGCAAAAGGAAACATGACTAATGCTACTACACCCTAATTAACTTATCCCGTAAACTGCGACCTTTATATTGACAAAAAAGAAAATAGGAGGAAGCAAAAGAAAAGGGGCGGGAGAGTGAAAAAGTAGCTTTCCCAGCATTGATTCCCAAAATTCCCATTAAATAAATAAAATAAAAGTTACAAAATATACAAAAGCCATCCTTTGAGAACTCTCAGCCCTCTAATATCAAACCCAATCAGCATCGAGTACATTTATTAATTACAGTCCATACATATAAACATTTTCTGAAAAAAAAAAAAGCCATTCATAAGGCATTCGCACGAAGCTTGAACTCAGGACCGAAGACACTCAAACCAAATAATTACAACCTGCTGTAATTTCCTCAATTATATAAACAACTATGTATACGCATTACTGACGCTGTAGCTTCATGTCTACTTTAGCGTTAAAAACTGCTAAGTGACTACCCTAAAAGGTTTCGAGATTCTAGTTGCACGTTGACATTTTCATTCAGGAAAGATAACAACAAAATGGATCAATAACCATAAAGTTATGATGATATCTTAAAAATAAACAGCCATGGATATTACCAAAGTTAAAAAGAATCATTAAATACCATATATATCTCCCTAACTACGCATAAAAATATTCATAGGAACAAAATATTTACAAGTAAATTAGCATCAATAATGAAAATTAACTTCTCAGAAATATTTTAATGATAAAATTATAAAAACCTGAACATACTTTCCAAATCCATTCACATCATCTTAATTCGTATGAAACCACTCAAAGAATTGGAATTGCAAATACCTACCTATATCGTAATTCCATCTTATGTCTTTTGGAAGCTAAAGATAAATAAACTTTATATTAAAAATATTTAAATTTTATTTTAAAATTGTAAAATTCATTAAAAAAAATTCTTTAAAATAACTCAGTTTTTTTAGATGCAAGAATAATCTAAGTTTTGTTAAAAAGGAAGGAAACTTTCAGCAGTTTCTTTAAAATTAAAGTGTTTTATTCTCTACTGAAGAAAATTTAGGTTTTCAATAACTTTTTTCTTAATTTTTCTCTTCTTTATCTTAAGTGAAGTGACATCTTTTTAATTCCAAATGTTTCCACGAGAATGCATTCTGGATTAGTCACAGATTTGATTTATAAATGTTACAGGGAATCTGTATAACAAGGTATTTCATGAAATCCCAAAAATGTTCAGGGATTTCATATAAGGGTAAGTCGTGATATTTTCGTTAAAACTAACGAAAATATCACGACTTAACCTTACATGAAATCCCTGAACATTTTACGGATTTCATGAAATCCCTAATAACACAGATTCCTTGAAATATATATATATATATATACACTTTACAGATATCAGTCTACAATGTAAATATTATTTATCAGAAAACTTAAAAGTTGCGTGAATAAGCCTAGAATTAAGCAATCAGTCAATGTAAACTGCTTACAGGCCTAACGGTCTGATGCCACAGAACTACACGTGTAAGACTTGATGTTTTAAATGCAGTTAATTGAAACTCATCAAGATTTCTCTTAAAAGCCCTGCGATTATCGAACAGCTGAAAAAATTGCTTCCCATTTGGTGCCACTCTCATTCCTATTGACAGTCCAAAAGCTGGAATGCTCAAAGTGGAAATTCCAGATTTGGTATAAATAATTTCCCGATTTGATAAAGTGTAAGCGGGGGATAATTGCAGCACGAAGGGGTATTTCCATTGAAAATTTAACTTTAGGTGGAAAATCCTACAGTGGGAATGGGAATGGATCAATTTAAGGATTGCTTCCTTTGAGATTCTCACTTTCGGATTTTTCAGCCTTAAATGAAGACTGAAGCGAGAATGACCAAAATTGGGAAGAGACCACTAGTGTTGCATTGAAATATCTCGAAATAACTTACTTGATTCCCTTTCAAGTTCCACATTCAATTTTCAATAGAGAGCCAGCTATTACTTTGATTTGTCATTTATTAACCTCGTACTGAACCCAACTCTCTGATCCACAAATTCAGATTTACAATGGAAACAAAACCTGCTGACTGAATAATCACATGGCAACGTAAGACTACATCTCTTTAACATTATTTAATCTCCCATTTGCAGACGTCAAAGAAGCTGAACTAACATTGAAAATGGTACTCAGATATGCTTGGGGTTAGCAGACTCACTTTCCCCCCAACCCCTTGTATTTGGTCGAGTTTTGTAATACGACTAGTAGTATCAAAGGATTATATAAATATTCAGTTACAAAATTTTCTAACTTTCGTGTTTTGTTTTCTGTGCAAATGTGTTACAGACGCTGCTAACACATAAATGCATGCAAGAGTTACAAGGAATATATAAGCTAGCTCTACAATTACGCTATGTACACACAGAAATCGTACACTAAATAGCTCCGTTGTATAAACTAACTAATAATACCTATATTTGTGCTGCTCTTATATCAACTAATTGATATCGTCACAAAAACCTCGAACGTGTGGTTTCATTTTATATAGAATATTTACAGCTCTATTTACCGAGGTATCGGTCTAACAAAGACCCAATGGCCGACTCCAGAGTAGCCCCAAAAGGATTAAGAGAGGTAAAGCTTAAATTCTCAATGTACGCGCAAAACCATCACGCCGGCAGTGACGAAATGCTTCTCCAGGAAAAAGGTTGAAATAGTAATTGAGAACAGAAATTAGATTTTACACACCATAATCATATCCGTCACGTACATCCAGCTACCCAAGAGAAAGAAGAGAGAATAGAAATCGTGGCGGCAGAGACGCAACTCGACCTCACCTAATCCATGTCATGCATTTTTTTAATTTTTGTTGTTTGTTATGAAATTATGTGTTTCTACAAAACACATTTCTACGCTGTTCTTAGACATATTAACAAGGCATGCAGTGTGTAAGTGTGTTTTCTGTAATTGGATGTCTGTCATGAGTATGTGTCTGCCAATTCTTTGAATGTCGCCGTATTTCAACTTTGGTTTCCCGCCGTGAAAGGTGTTTATGCAGCAAGTGATATATTGATTCGTTCATATTTTATGGTGTTTTTCCACCACGAGAGTAGAGAAAATCTCTTTCTGGCGAGGAATATCAATGGAAGGGTTCTTGTATCTATCCCCGTGTTCTCCCTTATGGAAAATTAAAGTTTTTGTGGGAAATCACCCGTTATTGCTACGGCGAATTCAAGAGTCTCCCACCTAGAAGTGTTTATGAGGTAAGTGATCAAATAAATGAGTTAGTTGATGGTTGATCATGCTATGTGGAACACAGTCAACCAGAGACATCTCTCTAAAGTGGGGGGAGGACTAAGTGCAGGAAGAAACGTTTGAATAAACTCCCGCAGGGTTACGTTATAAACATTTTCAAAATACTTACTTAATCGATTCTTAAATTAGGTTATATGTGGAAACAGTCGTAAATCCTGAGTGTATTCAGAACTTTGTCCAAACTATTTTTAAACATATTTACACTTTGGCTTGACAAGGACAAGAAGAAGCCTCAAAGACCTTTCGGTCCACTCGGGGAGGTTCCTGTTATTAAACTAGTGCATTTTTAATTACTCTAGCAGTACTAGAAAAATGAATAGAAAAGCATAAGGCTCTCCCCCCATCCTCCGCTCCCTCCTCACCGGAGGCGGGTACGGAAAAAGGGTGAAGAAAATACCTTTATCCTGGAAAAAGTAGCCAAGGAAGTTTTACAGGAAAGAGAATATATAAACTAGCTCGACAATTACGTTACACACACACAGAAACCGTACACTAGCGAGTATGGTGTATAAACAGAGAGAGAGAGAGAGAGAGAGAGAATAAATTAAAAAAAGACCAGATTAAATATTTAAAAATACACCTCTAAATATAACTAAATTAGAAACTCCAAATAAAGAGTTGCTGTATTTATAAGTGTTCCTTAAAGAGGAAATGAAACTGCAACTTGGATATTTACTGTATATGAATGGAGGAACCTTTTGCTTTTAACGTTAAATTATCTTAAAGCGTTAGAAATGCAAATCGTATACTTAGAAGTGAAAAAAAACAACCCTTGTTTAAAACTAAATGAATACATCATCAACAACACGGAAAAAGGTTTTGACTTTCAAATTGGAATATTACAGTAACACTAATTTTCAAGAGAAAATTATTAAAAAATTCATTAACTTTTCCAGAAATGTCAATATTTTATAAATTTAAAAAGCCGAATCCCGCTTGCGAATTAAAAACCGGTTTCTTTTAACTGCAACCCGCATTTTGCTCCCTGAATTTAAAACTTACTTTGCAAAAGTAAAGAACCATTTTAAATCAATTACGAGTTAAAAAGAAACCTACTTCCTTTTGAATTAAATGAAATATACATACGAGTAAAGAACTTTTTTCTCACTGTACCACTTTGAGAAATAGAGGTTGAAGTCGCTGTACGGAGGGTTAACAAAAGTAAATAAACAACTTCGGGTTATTGTTTTTCCATATTTTTTAATGCGTAGAAATAGAAGTCAATAAATAAAACGAATTTATTGAATCAATATATTTAGAATCGTGTTGTTGCTTTCGCCATTCTATTATGTAAAGCTGACACGTCCTGGCATTCCATTGATGAGCTTTGCCATTTGTTCTTGAGAGCAATCATCGTGGCGTCTATTTACTTTTGTCAACCCTACGTTTATTGTAGTCGTAAATTCGAAGATAATTTCTCCAATCTCTTGAGAAGAAAACACCTTAAAACTACAACAGAACTAATTTCTGTATATAAGTAATACTTAAATCACACCTTCTCTGTATGTGCCCAGTGTTCGTGAGTCAGTGGTAACACCAATTCCCAACTAACGAATTGAAGATACCGAGGCTTGGGATCCGACTTCGGATGGCGCTGGTTAATTCTGGAGTTAGCGCAACCACGTTTCTGGTCCTCTTAAGTAATTACTATCATTGTGTGTATGATGTCTGTATTACAGCACACACACACACACACACACACAAATAGGTGATCAATAATATTACATATACTTTTTATGTTCTTTTACTTTCGTATGTAAAAATTAAATATACAAATTTGAAAACTGAATAATTTCTGGAAAATAATACACAACATTAATTCAACAAAAATACCAAAAAGTCGTAATATACATGTAGTATGTTTTTGTATACTTTAGCGGTATTAGCACTAAATTTTAATCATTCAAAACCCCCTTAAATCTTTTAGTACTTAATTCATTACGCAAATGCCCCTCAAAAATAAAAAAAAATCTTTAATTCTTTATAATACCGAACCTACAGTATACATTTACATACAGTTAATTAGTATATATCAGGGATGGGAAACTGAATCGAACTGGAATCGATAAACTGATAAAACCGATATTATTTTATGAACTGAAAAATAGAAAAACCTCGAACTGAAAAAAATTCTGACAACTAAAATCGAAATTCGAACTGAAATTGAAAAACAATCAAAAACTGAAATCTAAATTCGAATAGATTAAAAATAACAGTTTTGCGTTTCAGTTTTGAGGATCATTTGGATCGCAAAAAAATGTAAATAACGTGAATTGTTTTCCTTTTTTTGCGACTTAACACGTGAATGGTTTTAAAATATTCATTTATCCTTTAATTCGATGTGGAACGGCTTTTTTCTCATTTCAGATTGATTTTAAATCCTAAAAGAAAATTTGTTGCCCGAAAACACTGACAATATTTTAATTATTCGTTCTAATTTTAACATGAGAGTTTACGAGGTATTTGTATTTTGTATATAATAAACAGAGGTGCATTTAATTGTTTTGGTCCCCTTTCTTATACTATTATTTATATATTTTATACGTGTCTTGCGCTTTAAAATTTAAAAAAGTTTACGAATTAATAAAATATTTCGAAATGAAAGTTTTTTGTTAAATAAAACTTTGTGAAAGGAGAGAAGCAAATAAGTAAAAAAAAAAAAAAAAAAGGGGTGTTTCGTGCTGATTCAATTGGCTATAGATGGTTACGTGTTTAATCATATAAAAGTAAAGATAGTTACTAAAGCAAATTCCCTCTTTCAAAAACAGAAATCGAATGTAAATACAAATATAAAATTAAATCTGAATTTGTCAATAGGGTGCCCCCCAAAAAATAATATAAATAGTACAAAGAAATTCTTAAAGAAATCCGAAAAAAAACAAAAAAAAAAACGAATCGAAATTTAAATTGAATCAAACCAAAAAATATAAAACTTGAATCGAAAAATAAACTCAAATCGAAAAAAAATTAAAAACAAATCGAAACTGAAATAAAAAACTGGACTATATATATATATACAGGGTGGGCCGAAAGTCTGGATCCATAGGAAAATATTTATTTTAATACATAAATTACAACAAATGGTAAATACTTAAAATGAATATCAACTTTAACTCGTAAATGCGTAGCCGTGATACTGTACAGTGGTTCGTACTCCAGTATAAACAACAAATTATAACAAATGCTCAAATTGGCGGCCTCTGACATCGTGACACTTAGGGATGGAATTTATGATTTTTAATAATTCTTCGAATTGACGTTCTCGAGATGCGTGTTTCATTTGATAATCTTCTTGTTGACTTTACTGGACTATTCGTTAAAGTTTCACATACCATTGCAGAGGTATTTTCATCAGTTGCAGTTTTTGGACGACCAGAACGCCGTCGATCATGTACACTTTCCGTTTCTTTGAAACGTTTAAACAACTTGCCAACAGTCGCATGTGTTACTGGATGCTTATCAGGATGATTTCTATTGAATTCGGTAGCAACTTCTCTGTGTGTAGCGCCCTGTCTTGCGTACATGAGCACAAGTTCTACCCGGTCTTCTGTTGTTAGATTCGAAGCCATTTCTGGACTGAAATAAAAAAAGTATTTGAGTATTTATACTGGAGTACGAACTACTGTACAGTATCACGGATACGCATTTACGAGTTAAAGTTGATATTCATTTTAAGTATTTACCATTTGTTGTAATTTATGTATTAAAATAAATATTTTCCTATGGATCCAGACTTTCGGCCCACCCTGTATATATATATATATATATATATATATATATATATATATATATATATATATATATATATATATATGAGCTTTCCAGAAACGTTTAAACTACAATGTTGTACTCATTCTACCATACATTTCAGACGAAGAGGTTTAGTATGATAAGGAATTAAAACAATGAAAAAAAACAACTAAATATGATTACTTTCAGCGCAAACCACACAAGAGAGAACATCATCCCTTAAGTCCTTTTCAAGCGAGAGAACGGCGCAGGTTTCCATACTCGCGTGCAAATATGTAATTTCCTATTTCACATTCCGCATTACTTCAACCAGAAATTTTAATATTTCGAGTTAATGTTATTAATTAAGTGAACCTCAAATACTTGCGTTACTTAGTTTTTAATCCGACTTTTCGTTTTTTTAAATTCCAATTTGTAATATATTAACATGAGCTTCGAATACAAAGCAAAGCTTTATATATATGTGTGTGTGTGTGTGTGTGTGTGTGTGTGTGTGTGGTGTGTGTGTGCCTGTTTTACTTTCCGACCCGCGCCATTCCATTCCCATTTGCGGTCAAAATCTATGTAAATTCCAACCTGGAAAAACCTTCGTGATTTGAGAAAGGGTAAAAAGAAAAGTGACGTCATTAATTCCAAGCTCGAAGCATATTTTCATGAAAAAAATCTACTTAACCCTTTCAGCCCTGAATTTTTTCGTAGGGTTAAGTTATGAATGCGTGTATTTGAAACGTTAGCAATTGGCATCTTCAGTCCTTAAAGAGTTAAAATGGGAAATCCTAAAGTGGGAATGGGAATGCATCGATTTGAGAATTGCTTCCTTCGAGAATTACACTTTCAGATTTCTCATTTTTCGACAAAGACTGAAATGGGAATGACCGAGACTGGGGAGGAGGGGGAAGCTATTCCATTATATGTGTCTGCAATCGCGGTTAATCGCGCGACAATAATCTCATTGTAATCCCCTTCATTCTCAGTATTTAACCTAACAATTTCCCGTCTGTAATCCCCTTTTAGTCTAAATTAATCCCAATACTTAATGGCTGAATCTCCCTGTCATAATCCAATTTAATTTTTTTTTATTCCATTTGCTCATTCTTCTCGTGTTCAGCTGAAAAAAGGTGACTGTCCACCACCGAAGTTAATATTTTAAGAAGTCACATATTCATATTTTCATTTTTGAAACCATTGCTTTCAGTACATAATGATAGATATATGGAGATGGAAAAGCCATTAAGGAAGAAAACTAAGAACTCGCGGGACTCGAACGAGCGTCGATTGATTCCAGAATCAACGGTCTTACCGACCATCCTATCCAAAAGGCAGTGTTCGTACATCGTGATTCAGTGGGTAACACCGTTTCCTTGGTGGTGTTTAATAATCATCATCCAAGAGTTAATGCAATGAATCGTGTTTGCCTGATCTGAGCGCTCTGCCAGTTTTATGGTCCTCTCGACTGTATTATTATTATTATTGTTGTTATTATTATTATTATTATTATTTCCAAAACACAAAGAAAAAGAATTCCTTTCAAGAGAAGTCAATAATTACGCTGTTTGATCAAGCTCCGTTCAATTTACTCGCCTTTGTAGAACATATAGAGGGCGTCCCAAAAAAATGTATACACACTTTAACAGCTGATAGCTCAATTGATGTTTCTTTCTTTCCAAGTTAAACCCATTAGAATTAATAATGGCAGTCAGACTAAGCTTTGAACAAAGGAAATTCATTCTAAAATGCTACTGGAAGTGTGAAAACGCAGTTGAAGTGCAAAGACAGTTTAAGAGGGAGTTTCAAACAGATCCACCAACGCGACTTACCATCACTCGAATTAGAGATAAGTTTGAAGCCGATGGAACTGTTCAGAATGTCCACAAGAAGCGTTCCGGAAGACCACGGACATCGACAAGCCCCACAAAGCAAGAAAGAGTACTGGAAACGTATCACCAAAGTCCAGGAAAATCTGTGCGGCAAGCGAGTCGTGAGGTAGGAATTTCAGAATCGTCTGTCCAACGCATTTTGAAGCGCTGTCAATGGAAAAGTTACATTCCAAGATTAGTCCATGCTATTAATGAAGATGATGATGATCCGGACCGAAGAGTGGAGTATTGCGAGTGGTACTTGGCACGATGTGGATGTGGATTGGACGAAGGGGTTTCGTAGAATACCCTCCGCGTTCACCAGACCTCACACCACTAGACTTTTTTTTTATGGGGATACTTAAAAGATAAAGTCTACGCTATAAAACCTGCAACAGTCGCTGAATTGAGAGCAGCCATTGAACGAGAATGCACACAAATACCAAACGAAATGTTTCGTGATGTTTGCGATTCCATTGCTTCGCGTTATCAGCAGTGCCTGGACCAGAACGGACGTCAGTTTGAAAACAGGCGTTGACAAAACAATTAAATAATGTCTGTAGATTCTATTACATTTTGAAAATGAAATGTATTTTAATAAACACTGCCTTTATAATTATTTAAAGTGTGTATACATTTTTTTGGGACGCCCTGTATATTCTTTTTTAACCCTAAAAGGACGACCGCTATATCTTGGTAACCTTTCAAATACACGCATTCATAACTTAACCCTACAAACAATTCCTTCGTTAAAGGGTTAAGTGCGGTTATTGCACTTATAAAACTTTTATATAATAATAAAGAGTAAACGCAACAAATAATTCAGAAACCGTATTTACCCAACAACAGTAAGGAAGGCTCAAAGTCACTCCGACCTCCAATATTAGCAAAATAGATCTTCGGCACCGAATTCGCCTCTCAAAGAAAGCGTAAGTCACGACACCCAAGACCTTCACGTTCCGAAACTAATCCCAAACCAACCATGTTGCGAGAGTCGTTAATAAACAATAATTATACGTACTTAATTAACGTGTTAGAATTTATTGACAATAATTTTTATGCGCAAACCTCAAACTTTTGGGTGGAAAAACAACGAAATACGTTTCTTCTTTTAAATCGTAGATTTAGAATCTAAATTAATTATCTCCTGAGGGATACACAATATTCTCGGATTTGCTCTAATGTGTTCACGGCTCCAGAGTGCACTAATTTAACTTTTGGCTTTCGTTGCGACTACTTAAGTTTTACAGTTAAATTCCACTTTACTTGTTTGAATTTTTAAATTTTTCCCCCCAAGTTAATTAATAAAATAAGCTGAGCAAACTGCTGCTTAGTTTTATGTCTAAGTTTTTAAGATATTATTATGTTTATTATTAGAAATAATTATTCATTAATTGTTACATTTATTATTCTATAACTTACATGGTACAAAACGTTAAAGTTGACTTTACCCTATTTCGTTAGTGTTAAAATGCAAAAGGCTGATTACACGTGTGTGTGTGTGTGTGTGTGTGTGTGTGTGTATTATATATATATATATATATATACATATATATATAATGAAAATAACCACAAAGAAAAAAGAATACACGAAATAGTGCTCAAGCGCTTTCGTCTAATGCAGTGGTCGGGGAACAGGGGTAAATTACCCAAATGGGGTAAATTTAAAACTTTTGGGGGTAATGCGTGCGTATGAGAGACACTTTGTGCTGATATTTTTTTCGTATATTTTTATTTTATTTTGTTACATAAATGTGGCGTTATTCTAAATTTTAGAATATTACGAATTTACGTCCTGATTACGTCCTCAAATATATTTTGGGTAATACCCAAAAAAGTTCGCCGACCACTGGTCTAATGACATCCTCAGGAACACAAATTAATAAGTTCGAGACTATATATACAGTAGGTCACAAAGAAAAATAAAAAGTAAAAACGTTTTAAAAATTAAATTTAAATTTTTTTAACTTTTTCTTTGTGACCTATATACCGGGTGATTACAAATGATCTTCCCGATTTTAAAAATTTATTATAAACTAACAAAGCTACAGCGAAAAGTAAGATATATAAATAAAGAACAAAAAGTTTTATTTTTTATTTTTTTATGCAGGAAAGAGGGGCCAAGGGCGAATGCCCGCAGAAGCGCCCCACCCCCATAGAAAAAGGAGAGCCAAAATAAAGGTCCAGGGTTTTCGAGATGCCTCGACACTGCGTTTGAAAGAGGGGAGTCATAGACAGGAGGAAAGATGGATTGAGGAAGATTATTCCAGAGTTCACTGGTTCAGTAGTTGAAAAATTGAAATACCGATTAACCCTTGCGTTAGAGAGTTGGACAGAAAAGGAATGAGAAAGTGTAGAAAGTCTGGTGCTGCGTACTCTCCTTAAAGGAGGAAGCATGCAGTTCGAGAGTTCAGAAGAGCAGTGTCCGTTATAATAGCGATAGTAAAGAGAGTGTGTGGCAACATTGCGGCGAAGAGAGAGGGATTGAAGACAGTAAGATACGGGGAATTGATTAAACGAAAAGCCTTTGATTCAATCAAGTACGACTGTGTGGGATGAGTCACCCCAAACATGAGAAGCATACTCCATACAGGGGCGAACAAGACCACTGTACAGAGACAGCAACTGAGTGTTGGTGAAGAAACCGCGGAGGCGGTACAGCACACCGAACCTCTCAGAAGCTGTTTTAGAAAGAATATATGTGATCTTTCCAGGAAAGATCACGAGAAAAGGAAACGCCAAGAATGTTAAGAGAAGAAGGATTGAGGTGTGTGTGGAAGATTGTGACGAGTAGACAGCTGGAAGAACTGAGTTTTTGAAGCATTGACAGCCACAACGTTTTCTCTGCCCCAATCAGAGATAGTAGAAAGATCAGAAGTCAGGTGTTACGTAGCCGTCCTACACAAATCATGGAGTGACTGTGTGAGGGACGCTTTGGGAAGCGGGTGAAGTGAAGAGTAGAATCATCGGTATAGGAGTGAATAGGACAGGAACTGCGAATTAAAGTACCATTAATAAATCAAAGGAAAAGAGTGGGTGACAAGACAGAACTCTGAGGAACACCACTGTTGATAGCTTTAGGAGAAGAACAGTGGCCATCTACAACCGCAGCTATAGATCGTCCAGAAAGGAAATTAGAGATGAAGGTACAGATAGAAGGATGGAAACCGAAGGAGGGCAGTTTCGAAGTTAAAGATTTGTGCCAGACTCTATCAAAAGCTTTTGATATGTCAAGCGCAATAGCAAAAGTTTCATCGAAATCACGAAAGGAGGATGACCAAGAGTCAGAGAGATACAAGAGCAGCTCCAGTAGAGCGACCCTTGCCGAAACCATACTGACGATCTGAAAGAAGATTGTGAGAAGAGAGGTGTTTAAGAATCTTCCTATTAAGGATAGATTAAAAACTTTGGAAAGACAAGAAATAAAAACAATTGGGCGATAGATGGAGGGTTGAGAGCGGTCACCCTTCTTTGGAACAGGCTGAATGTGAACTGGCAGCAGGAAGGAAAAGTACCAGATGAGAGACAAAGATGAAAGAGTTTGCCTAGGCAGGGTGTCAGCACAGACGCCTAGTTCTTAAGAGCAACAGGAGGAACACCATCAAGACCGGACGTCTTCCTCGAGTTGAGCCAAGATAGGGCAGAAAAACCATCTTTGGAAGAGATTCTAATTTTAGTCATAATAAGGTCAGAGGGAGGAGGAGATGGAGGAACAGCACCGGAATCGTCCAGAGTTGAGTTGTAAGCAAAAGTTGTAAGCTATTGAAGTTAAATATGAGCTCCTTTCGTGGCTCTGCAGACATCACAGCGGAATTCTGTTTCCCTCCATACATTTCGTAGCATATCATACTGAACTTTTCTAACAGCCTCACGTATCCTTTCCTTCAAATGTTCCAAAGTTGTTGCCACTGGTGGAACAAAAACTTCATCTTTGACATAGCCCGAGAGGAAGAAGTCAACGGGGGTTAGGATCGGGCGAACGAGCCGGCCAAGAAATGAACCCCCCACGCCCGATCCAGCGATCAGGCAACTGCTCATTCAGGAATGTTGTAACCTCATTGTGGAAATGGGGTGGCGCACCAACCTGTTGAAACACACATCAGCCTTGTCCAGTAGCAGCTGGGGTATCAGCCACAGCTGTAGGATTTCGCGGTAAATGATACCGTTAAGTGTTTGTCCAGCAAAGAAGAATGGACCGTACACTTTCTCAGCAGTAAGCGCACAAAACACATTAACTTTCGGGCTATGTCTGACGTGTTCAATATTACAAATGAAAATTCCCTGAAATATTCTTTATTCGTATATCTTGCTTTTCGCTGTAGCTTTGTTAGTTTTTTCATAATAGATGTTTAAAATCGGGAAGATCATTTGTATTCACCCAATATAGTCTCGAACTTGTTATTAATTTCAGTGTTCCTGAGGAAGTAATTGGACGAAAGCGCTTGAGCACTATTTCGTGTTTTCTTTTTCCTTCGTGATTATTTTCATCATAAATATTATTCACGTGTTACTTTCGTGAAATAATTTTAATTTTATATATATATATATATATATATATATATATATATGTTGAACACAGACCGTGCATGGAACAAGAAACTCTTCTGGGAAATTACATCCACTATAGTTCGAATAAGTAAGGATAAAAGACAAATACTATAGTTTTTCTTTTTCATGATGGAAAGCCCAACGTGGGCACCGGGTTACTCGTAAAGAGGCCCCAAAATATAGTTTCTCTCATCTCAGCTATCTGCAAAGCAGATAGGATCCAGCTTTGGGACAGGATCTAGGGTTTACAACTTACACCTAGCATACTACATTCAGAACCTCAATATACGCAAGAAACTCGTTGCATTCACGTCGGACTGAATACATCAAAGAAAAAGGGGTAACTATTGTATTTTTAGCCAAAAAACAAAACTTAAACCTCAACCGGGACATTGAGCGTCCACTTTTTAAGGCACATAACACGTCCGTTTAATATACACAAACTCAGAATGGTGTGCATGCAGTTGTGTACGTCAATGGCCATATTATTTATGTACTTAAAGAAACAATATCTAAATACATTGACAATAATTCAACCATTTATAGCTGTTTCCTTGATATAAGTAAGGCATATGAAGTAGAACCAAACAATATTTTATTTGAAAACTAGAAGAGAGGAAGGTTCCCATGTACATATTAAATTTATTGAAATTTTGGTATTCCCACCAATCTTTCACTGTTAGGTGGGGCAATGTACTATCCGAGTGTTTTGGCTCCTCTTGCGGGGTGAGACAAGGCTCCCTGCTCTCCCCTATGCTGTTTAATTTGTATATTGACGGATTAATTGCTTCACTTAATGAGGCAACAGTGGGATGTTGTATAGATAACACAAGGATAAATAACTTAGTTTATGCCGATGATATGGTGTTAATAAGTCCCTCTGTTAAAGGTCTGGATCGGCTACTAAATGTCTGCGAAGTGTATTCGCAGAAACATTCTTTTTAATGTTACAAAAACTAAGGTTATGCAATTTCATCCTAAAAGCTGTAATCAGCCAGCTGATATAAGGTTTAAAATGAATGGTGAAGTAATTGAGAAAGTACAAGAGTTTAAGTATTTGGGTCAAACTATTACCAGCTCCTTGAGTGATGACTCGGATATAAGAAAGCAATCTCGAAGCCTGTGTGCTAAAGCGAATATGACCATAAAGAACTTTCGTTTCTGTACAAGTGAAGCTAGAGAGACACTCTTTCGTACTTTCTGCAGTAATATATACGGTCAGCAACTCTGGGTGAATTATAAAAAAGGTTCTGGCAGAACCCTAAATTTGCTGTACAACAGGTCTCTTAGACTCTTACATAAATTACCCCCGAGATGCTCAGCTTCGCGAATGTTTGCTACCCGCAATGTCCCGAGCTTCCCGGAGGTAACAAGACGTGCTCAATGCAGTCTAATGCAAAGAATTAAAAAATCAACCAACCCGATCATTCAAGCTATCCATGAGCCCTGCCATTTATCCTCTAAGGCCTAAGCTATGGACTTCTTGGTACGAAAACGTCTGTCTGTAGCTCCACTTAACTTCGACAGTGCAGTATTATTTCTAATCAATTGTATATATTTCTATCCTAAGTATTGAACTGTCATTGTATTAATAATATTTGTCATATGGACTATAGTCTGCCAATAAACCTTTTCATTTCATTATTATTCAAGCTGTTTGCGTTCCCAAAAATGACTGAGAAAGTTGCTTGTGCGAACCATACTTTAGTACTTGTAGTTAATAAAGCCCTTCTTAGCCAGAAGTCTGTTTCAAATATATGTGCAATTGCGCGCCGAATCTGTTCGCATTTTAATCATTCATCTCGAGTTTGTGACAGACTTAAGGAAATCCAGAAGCAAAATATAATTTACCCGAAAACAGACTTATTGAGAGACGTTATCACGCGATATAATTTTACATTCTAGATGCTACAACTTCTTCTTCAACAAATTGCAGTTATTGCATACGCCTTGGACTATGACATACCAACCCTCAATAATCATCAATGGACAATCATCCAGCTTCTTAGCCCATGTGAAAAATTAACGAATGACTTTTTCTCCGATTCTTTTTGTCTTTCCATGGTGTCTCCCGGTGTAAAGGGTCTCGTGGTATTTTTGTGTAACATAATGATGCAGGTATTCATACTATGAAAAACGATTTAACAGAAAATTTACAGAATCGCTTCAAGCAGTGGAAGACACATTACTTGTATGATTGCTCACGTCTTAGATCCTCGTTTCAAACTTGCTTGCATTACATTGCCCGAATTTGTAAAAAATGAGATAATCACTATGTTTGCATCACCTTATTAATGCTAGTCCTACAGGTAATGTAACTCGTGGCGATGAAGCAACTGCTTTTGTTTCACGAGAAGATCAAGAACCTTCGAGAAAGAAACCGAAGGTTGACTTATGGAGCTACTTCGATGATTGCTACGTCTTCACAATTAGATGCGCCTACACCTATCAAAAGTAGCCAGCAAAGTTGTCAAAAAGAATTAGACATCTATTCAAAGGAGTCACGAGTCAGTCGCAAGACAAACCCTCTGAATTGGTGGCGCCATAATGGCGAAAGATTCCCGAAACTGTTAGTACAGGGTGTCCGAGAATTATCTGTACAATTTTTGGCTGTTATTAAAAGTCAACCATAAAGTGTAGAAATTCCAGTGTTGTCCCATTTTACAGAGAATCTCATTAAGTTTTTTCTGATACCAAGTTTTGACAAGTTTTTTAGAAATTCCAGTGTGTCCGAACATTATATGTACAATTTCATCTTTTAATAAAATTCTTGATAACACACGTAAAATTCTTAAACAAGATTATTTAGAATCTGTATTTTCAAAAGTTTCTTTTATTAAAGTAACGTTGTTACAAACATTCGATATGTGCACCATTAGTGATTCGCAAAACATCCAATCGATACTCCAAATGTTGCCATGTACGCTGCAGCATATCCACATCAATTCGCTCAATAGCAGCTGTGATTCTTGCTTTTAAATCATCAATGTCTGTCACCCGCGTACATTTCTAAAACACTTGTCAAAACGTGGTATCAGAAAAAACCTAATGAGATTCTCTGTAAAATGGGACAACACTGGAATTTCTACACTTCATGGTTGACTTTTAATAACAGCCAAACATTGTACAGATAATTCTCGGACACCCGGTATTTGCTCGCAAATATCTCACCACGCCACCCACAAGCACACGAAGTGAACGGCTGTTCAGTTCTGCGAAAAATGTAATTACCGATGCACGTAATCGTTTACGAACTGATGCTGCTCAACGGCTAATTTTTCTACACGATAATCTACTTGCCTTAAATTTTAATTATTAGGTTTTGTTTTTGTGGTAATTATTATTATTACTGCCTGTTCAAGTTTGTAAGGTTATTATTTATTAGTATCACTATACCAAGTTGGATTTGTCTAATTATTTTTATTCTTTGAAATAAAAAATTACATTTAAGATCAATTTCCTGAATCACGTTATTTACCCTAATTATCAAATATTCGGTATTTGGTTAAAAACTATTCGGCCGAATACTGAATGTCCTTATTTTTTACCGAATACCTAGTTTCGATACATCATATATATATATATATATATATACGCATATTGGGTGGCCCAATCGGTTATAATTAAAGCGAAAATACAAAAAATCAATCAAAGTAAAAAGCTTATAATAAGTTTAGAAATATTTATTAATTATTTCTTCAAAGTGGAAAATATAAGAATCTCGAGAAATATTCTTTCCTTAGTAATCAATTACGTCAGTGTGAGCTCCGCCAGATGGATTTTCGCTTTTATAACCGATCGGGATTTATAGGCCACCCTATATACAGGGCGTCCCAAAAAAATGTATACACACTTTAACAGCTGATAGCTCAATTGATGTTTCTTTCTTTCCAAGTTAAACCCATTAGAATTAATAATGGCAGTCAGACTAAGCTTTGAACAAAGGAAATTCATTCTAAAATGCTACTGGAAGTGTGAAAACGCAGTTGAAGTGCAAAGACAGTTTAGGAGGGAGTTTCAAACAGATCCACCAACGCGACTTACCATCACTCGAATTAGAGATAAGTTTGAAGCCGATGGAACTGTTCAGAATGTCCACAAGAAGCGTTCCGGAAGACCACGGACATCGACAAGCCCACAAAGCAAGAAAGAGTACTGGAAACGTATCACCAAAGTCCAAGAAAATCTGTGCGGCAAGCGAGTCGTGAGGTAGGAATTTCAGAATCGTCTGTCCAACGCATTTTGAAGCGCTGTCAATGGAAAAGTTACATTCCAAGATTAGTCCATGCTATTAATGAAGATGATGATGATCCGGACCGAAGAGTGGAGTATTGCGAGTGGTACTTGGCACGATGTGGATGTGGATTGGACGAAGGGGTTTCGTAGAATACCCTCCGCGTTCACCAGACCTCACACACTAGACTTTTTTTATGGGGATACTTAAAAGACAAAGTCTACGCTATAAAACCTGCAACAGTCGCTGAATTGAGAGCAGCCATTGAACGAGAATGCACACAAATACCAAACGAAATGTTTCGTGATGTTTGCGATTCCATTGCTTCGCGTTATCAGCAGTGCCTGGACCAGAACGGACGTCAGTTTGAAAACAGGCGTTGACAAAACAATTAAATAATGTCTGTAGATTCTATTACATTTTGAAAATGAAATGTATTTTAATAAACACTGCCTTTATAAGTATTTAAAGTGTGTATACATTTTTTTGGGACGCCCTGTATGTATATATATATATATATATATATATATATATATATTATATATAGTAAAAAAAGTCCGTACTCATAAATATAAAAAATAAGCATCCTGCGAGTAAGAACTTGTATTATACTAACGGGTGCGGCAAAAGTAACGCCCTTTTTAGTTTATTCTCTTTATTGAAGGAAATATATCAATTACAGCATTTTAAGAGAAATAATAAGGTTTTTAAGAAAAATAAGTACTTTCTCAGTAAAAACTAAAAAATAACTGGAATTTAATTAATTTTGTGGTTGGTTATACTGTATAAAACTATAAAGATACAATTATTAAAAGGGCGTTACTTTTGCCGCACCCGTTATATCATCTTCGGTGTTTTGCCTGGAGGCGGGTCCAGTTCATGGCTCTACCTCTGGCCAAACTACTCTGTCTTCCGCCATCTTCTTAATGTCATTACCTCCTGCCGAGCGCGGCTCTGTCATTCTGTTGATTAGCAGTTCCATTCACGCTGTTAGTCGTATTCCTTTTATTGGCTACATCCGTGAAACTGACGTATATAATTATTTTTTCGCATTTCACTCGCGTAAGGATTTTAATTAAAAAAACTCGAAGTCAAATTATTACCACTCCATACTATTTTAGGATTTTACAAACGCAGGTTTTAGTTTCTATTTTAGGTTTGCTTAAGTTAGATTAACCTAACCTAACCTAACCTAAACTGAACCCAAAATAACATCTACAACAAAGTAGTAGCTATTTTCCGTGTAGGAGGAAAGTGATACAAAATATAGTACCGAATAGGAACAAACGTAACTTTTACTGATATATATATATATATATATATATATATATATATATATATATATATATATACATTCAACTGCAAAGAACACGCAGTATAAATAACGTAAAGAACGACGCTTGTATAGGAGATAATTCCGCGCAAGAGAACATTTTGAGCACTTGGCGTAGTTAATTAAATTTTATATGCAAACAACTCGTTATAACATTTTGATCACTTAGATTACTAATTTACCTTTCATTGGCAATTACTATAACAATATATTGTTTGGTTATTTTTTAAATTATAAAATATATGATGCTATAAAGAGTATATAGTTTTTTTTAGACACCCTATATTATTGCTTGCTTGCTTGCTTGCTTGGTTTACTCTACTTTCAATTTCCAATGTACAGTACTTGGCACTCTTGCCAGTAAAATGCCTGAAATAATTAAATTCACAACCTCTACATTTTCTCCTCCTTTTCGTTTACACTCGGTTTTAACAATCTTCTTTCTCATATATCAACAAATCTTGTTACTGTTCTCCTTGATTCACCAAATTAATGGTTAGTTAATTCAACCAAATTCAACCGTGCGATGATTCTCTACTAACCATCATTATTTTTCTGGCAATACACTTAAATGGTTCGTTTAACCGTTTGAACTGATTGTTAAATTTTGGAGGGAGGGGTGGGGGTCCTGAGAAAGTATATCTTTTACTCTTAGCTGTGTTCGTATTTATATAGTCGCGGGAAAAAGTTTGTGAAGCTTTACATTCACAACATTCCGAGATGAAAACTTCACAAATTTTCTCCCGCGACTGTAATATTAAAAGTGTGTGTGACTTCAGTACTCCGTGGCGACTGGCACCCAAACACCACCTGCTTTGTGGGAACAATGCATGCAAACAGTGTCTTGATAAAATTTAAACTTTAATTTTGGGATGTTTAAAATACTTTAAAATGTTATATGTATAAAATATATGATGTATCTTAAGTTAGGTTAGCTCTACTTCGGTAAGGTTAGTTTAGCTATACTGATACTGGATTCTATCACTTGTCGCTATGGATAAGGCGCAAACTGATGCAGTACAAAGTTATGCAGTGCCGCGGTTTTGTGGGTTTACATAGTCATGTGGATCCGGCGATTTTATACAGGAGCCGTGTGTGTGTGTGTGTGTGTGTGTGTGTGTGTGTGTGTGTGTAAGAATATTTGTGTACCGAAAATAACGTAAAAAAATCTCTTATTTCCGAGCGTGAAATTGAATTGTTTACATACAAAATAAAGAAAAAATATAAAAGGCAGAAGAACCTCTTAGAAATTTAATTAAAGTGGTAAAAAATATTTGGGGAAACCCTTTTCTACTTGTATTTTCCTATAATTATTTCCAGTAACGAATTCACATGAAAATATTTAAAATGCGTTTATTTCTTGCAAAGGTAATTTTTAGTCTAATTAAAACAATATTCCAGTATATACTGTATACTAAGGCGTTGGTTTGCCTTGCGTTGCCTTGTGCCTTGGATATAATTCAAAACAAAAAGGAAACATGTTTAAAGGGCCTTGCTTTTGCGTCGAAGGTGCACCAGTCATACAGAAAAAGATATTCAGAAAACGATTTATACGATATAATCGCACTCCTACAGACTAGGCCTAGCTGATGGCTGCCAGAATACGTCTGAAGGAATTCCATTTGTACAGTGGTACATCATTTACCGGAATGTAGCCGAAATGGCTCGTCAGTTCCAGAAGCATTATGGCCAGTTTCCTCCAACACGAACGAACTTTCAACGAAACTGAAAATATTCACCGTACACCCACTACCGGACGACCTAAATTTGCGGGTACTGATGAAAACAAGACTTTTCCTGGACCTGAGTTTGGCTAGAACAGCATTCGACGGCTGATCAAGGATCTGCATACGATAGAAGCTCTATCCCTCTCAATGGCTGTATGCTTTCAGCGATGACGACTCCAATTGACGCAGTGAATTTGACGAACTCTTTCTGAATTTGGTATTAGTGACCCTTCTTTGCTTGACCGATAAAGCGACGTTGACATTGAATGAGCATATCAACCTGGAAAAATGCGTTTACAATGCTGTTGACAGTCTCCATGCGCGTCGTGATTACTCAAAAGCCGAATGTCCTATGCCCTCTGCCCTATTCCAGCCTATACACTAACCCCAAGGGCATAGGGGTTAGTGTATAGGCTGGAATTTGTCAGGGGAAAATCATCGAACCGTCTTCTTTCGCGACACCATCGTTGCAACTATCTTAAAAATTGGAATTGAGTAAATATTTCTATCATAACACTACAAATGAATTTGGAGGAAATCTTTCCGGAAGTTGAAGCTCCAGCCCATTACGCTCAACGCGTTCGCAACCTCTGGAACGAAAAGTTTCCTGGTTGGTGGACTGGGAGGCACGAGATGATTGGCCAGTGCGGTCTCCAAATTTGACCCCGGCTGAATTCTTTTGGGTAATTATGCAGTAAATACCATGACCTGCATTTCTAGCAAGAAATATATTTTCTAGTGTAATTTGATGTGCTTTATTCAAATCTAAGCTTCATTTGTTAAGCAAATGTTCCAAAAGGGAACCTAACCTAAACCTAATCTAACAACGTAGAGCTTATTTGCTGTGCAAATGTTTCAAAACGGAACCTACCCTGACCTACGCGATCCAATTGGGTTCATGTATTTTATTACGAAAATTTACATTTTAATCATATTTTAAGAAATTTGCGCAACAAATGAAGCTTAGATTTGAATAAACCACATCAAATTACGTTAGAAAAATATATTTCTTGCTAGAAATGTAGGTCATGGCATTTACTGCATTGCAGCTCATGGCATTTACTGCATATTAACCTCCTTTTGTTATGGATTAATCAAAGATACTGTCTGTGCATCGAAACCTTGGATTTTTCCAGCACTCGAGGAAGCATCCTTGTCGCACTGTGAACATTTTCAGTGAAGTTATGCAAACAAGTTTTCCAATCACATCCATAAGACTACAGTTGTGCAATAACTTGAATGGTAGAAACATTGATCAGTTTTTGTGAAATCCTTTATTGTTTAGAAACGCGCTTTTATATGCCATTGTTTAATTTATTTCTTTTCAATAAAACTTTTACTTCAAACGTGTTTCCATACTTTTGGCTACCCAATATAAATATATATAATATATATATGGGAGAACTCAGAATGGTTCCCTGAGGTTTTTTTATGATACACACAGACCGTGCATGGAACAAGGAACTCTTCTGGGAAAATTAAATCCACTATAGTCCGAATAAGTAATGGTAAATGACAAACACTATAGTTTTTTTCCTTTATGATGTTAGCCCGACGTGGGCAACGGGTCACTCGCAAAGAGGTCCCAAAAATATATTTTCCCTCACCAGCTCTCTGCAAAGCAGATAGGATCCAGCTTTGGGACAAGATCTAGGTTTTAAAGCAGCCTAGGTCCGCTGCATTTAGAACCTCAATATAAGCAAAAGACTCGTTGCATTCACGTCGGATTGAATACATCAAAGAAAAAGGGGTAACTATTATATTTTTAACCAAAAACCAAAACTTAAACCTCAATTGGCAGGATTGAGCGTCCACTTTTCAAGGACCATAACGTGTCCGTTTCATGATGGGAGTGAACTCAGAATGGTTCCCTGAGGTTTTTTATGATACACACAGACCCTAGATCCTGTCCCAAAACTGGATCCTATCTTCTTTGTAGATAGCTGGTGAGGGAAGTTATATTTGTGGGACCTCTTTGCGAGTGACCCGTTGCCCACGTCGGGCTAACATCATGAAAAAGGAAAAGAACTATAATGTTTGTCATTTACCATTACTTATTCGGACTATAGTGGATTTAATTTTCCCAGAAGAGTTCCTTGTTCCATGCACGGTCTGTGTGTATCATATATATATATATATATATATATATATTATATATATATATATATATATATATATATATATATATGAAAATTATTTCACGAAAGTAACACGTGAAAAATATTTATGATGAATAAAACCACGAAGGAAAGGAAACACAAAAAGGTGCTCAAGCGCTTTCGTCTAATGACATCCTCAGGAACACTGAAGTACATAAAAGGTTACGGCCTATATATAGGTTACATCAAACTTGTAAACTTGTATGCTACTTTATTAACTTTTAATCTTCATTTTATTTTTATATATCGAAACTTGACTATAAAAGGCAAAGTGTTAAAACCCGGGCAGATTTCCAGTATAAATTTGTATTTTTATAATTCATTTGATCTTGTGCTAAAAATCGATATTTTTCCTTACAAATCTGTATGCCTCTTTGTTAATCCTTTAATTTTTATTTTTACTTCTCCGTTTATTGCATATATATATATATATATATATATATATATATATATATATATATATATATATGTGTGTGTGTGTGTGTAGAGATATGTATGTGTATATACATATGTGTTTGTGTGTATGTATGTTATTTATTTATTCTTTTTTTTTCTTTCTGTAACCTATATATAGGCCGTAACCTTTTATGTACTTCATTGTTCCTGAGGATGTCATTAGACGAAAGCGCTTGAGCACCTTTTTGTTTCCTTTCCTTCGTGGTTTTATTCATCATATATATATATATATATATATATATATATATATATATATATATATATGATGAATAAAACCACGAAGGAAAGGAAACACAAAAAGGTGCTCAAGCGCTTTCGTCTAATGACATCCTCAGGAACAATGAAGTACATAAAAGGTTACGGCCTATATGACGCGTTCGGTGGAGAAGGGGCGAACGCAACATTTTCGAATTATGCCACAAAATGCAGTTAAAGTTTGTAAACTTTAAACCTTTGTATTTTTCCGGTTTATTGAAATGTTGTATGAATTTGAACACATATTTGAGTAAAATATTGTTGTGTAATATGTCGATATAATAAAACGCCAAGAAATTTTACAATATTATTTACTGATAGCTTCTGATGTTAACTGGCGTAATCCATTATTTGGTCCTCTTCGTCGAATGTTGTATTACCTGCTTCAACTGTTTCGGTTTCTTCCAGTTCCTTTAACAATCTTGTATAATAGTTCACTGCAGTTGCAGGCATTAGGTCTGATAATTCTTTGAGATCTTTTATTTTTTCCTAGTTATTAGCAGCAATTGGGAATACTTTGGTTGCAGTGTCTGCTGGGCTAGATTGAATAAACTGACACTGTAGGATTTTTTCCCTTTCTGCAGTCTGACGGGATGGCTATTATCTGGGGTGTGCGGTATGCAGTAGATATTACGTAGCCTTCTTTGTGTTGAAAGTCAAATATTAACTTTCTTGCATCTGTAAATTTAGTAGTTGTTGATTTCCTAATGACAATGCACGTTTTGGACGTCAAAATAGAGAAAATCAGCCTGTTTCATTTCTACAACTAGGAAGCGCTGCGAAACGGCTGTAGTTATGGCCGTAACATAATCTTTTTTGGTGTAAATAATATTGCTGTAATTATTTTTATTTTGTTCAATTTGCCAAATTGAGCATCACAGGGCATTGTCGAGTGACCAGAAAGTAGATAGATGTGTTCAATGTGAAGCAATGATGCGGAGTGAATTTCTCTGAGATACATTAAAACCTAAATTTTACCGTGAAAGAGTGCAGACTAACATCTAATTTTTTGCATAGGTAAAGCAAAGGTTTTAAAGGATATTATACGACAAAAAACTCATTTTTCGAATTTTGTGGCGTTCGCCCCTTCTCCACCAAACGCGTCATATATAGGTTACAGAAAGAAAAAAAAAGAATAAATAAATAAATAAATAACATACACACAAACACCTATATATATATACACATACATATCTACACACACACACACACATATATATATAATATATATATATATATAATATATATATATATATTATATATGCAATAAACGGAGAAGTAAAAATAAAAATTAAAGGATTAACAAAGAGGCATACATATATATATATATATATATATATATATATGATGAATAAAACCACGAAGGAAAGGAACACAAAAAGGTGCTCAAGCGCTTTCGTCTAATGACATCCTCAGGAACACTGAAGTACATAAAAGGTTACGGCCTATATATAGGTTACATCAAACTTGTAAACTTGTATGCTACTTTATTAACTTTTAATCTTCATTTTATTTTTATATGTATCGAAACTTGACTATAAAAGGCAAAGTGTTAAAACCCGGGCAATTCCAGTATAAATTTGTATTTTTATAATTCATTTCATCTTGTGCTAAAATCGATATTTTTCCTTACAAATCTGTATGCCTCTTTTAATCCTTTAATTTTTATTTTTACTTCTCCGTTTATTGCATATATATATATATATATATATATATATATATATATATATATATATATATATATATATATATGTGTGTGTGTGTGTGTGTGTAGATATGTATGTGTATATATATATTATGTTTTGTGTATGTGTTATTTATTTATTTATTTTTTCTTTTTTTTTTCTTTCTGTAACCTATATTAGGCCGTAACCTTTTATGCACTTCAGTGTTCCTGAGGATGTCATTAGACGAAAGCGCTTGAGCACCTTTTTGTGTTTCCTTTCCTTCGTGGTTTTATTCATCATATATATATATATATATAATATATATTTTTTTTTTTTAATCGCATCATTATTTTCTCTTACCCTCAGGATTTATATGTAGTGGCGAATTTTGTTATTATTACTGTATATGAAGAATTGCACCATAAAATAAAATTTAGTTCACTGCAGATAACTTCAGACTAAGAAAAGCTCGAGGTTAACGTAATTTCAAAATCATTCCTCAGGTGACAGACTGCAATATGATTTATTTGGTTTCCTTGAATTTCGTTTGTCTCAAGCCAGAACATACGCCTTTATGTAGCGGTCGACATACACGGAAAGGCATGTCAAAGTCTAAACAGATTAAGGAAAAAGGTTCCTCTCAGAATTAGGTTCAAAACTGGGGACCGAATAGACATTAAATGGGAATTTACAGGATCTCTATTTCACCCTATATACCAAAAGGCCATACCAGAAAGGGAACCTATACGGTCAGTATTAGAAACCCATTATTCATTGGAATTACAAACAATTTATTTCAGTACTGCCACTTAAAGGCTTTACAGACTTCACTGTTTACACTGTTTCTTTAACATTTCATACTGTTTATGAAATGCAGAAAAGCCAGTCGACCAATAAATTTACAAAATACCATTGGCAACAAAATTTTCAGCTTCGCGTCCGAAGCCGTTGTCTAACAATTTGTGAGGCTACATTTAAAATCTAAATGTCTCATGAACTTAAAAATGGTGAACTTTCATTGGTCTAAAAAAAACTCTTCAAAACATGTTGCATGAAATTATTTACAACTTATGATATCACCGTGGATTTAGTAGAGATAGGTAAGCTTTGAACATATAATGTAAAATGGTATATACTATGAGCAGAGCTGTGACTAGCGCCGCTAAAACTAGCGGCGCTAAAAAGCGCCGCTAGTTTTTTAATAGCGCCACCACTAGCGTCGCTATATTTTCCAACTACTAGCGCATTTACCAGCGCCGCTAGTTTTTTAAATAAAAATTAACGCTATGCGCTAGCGCTAATTTTTATTTCAAAAATGAATTTAAAGTCCTATTCCATACAAGTTTGAACGTTTCAAACATGTATTTTTTCGACAGGAAAAGATATATTAAAGCCGAAAAGGTCCTCTTTGTCAGATTCAAATTTTGAAAAACTGTTGTTACTAAAATTGAATAAATAATTGTCCTAGGTCGTTGTAATAAAGTACTACTGAAACAAGTTGATACCTAAATTAGCTTGATTATATTGTATTGTTTTTTTTCTACTTGATTTGAATAATTACAAATATATTACTTGAAATACTTCTGTTGTATATATGATATATCAAATAATTAAATAAAAGAAATGTATTGTTTTCTATGGTATTAGGTATTAGGTAATATTGAAAACTAGCGCTAGCGCTAGCGTCGCTAAATTTTGAAATGACTAGCGTTAGCGCTAGCGCCGCTATTATTTTGCCTCACTAGCGCTAGCGCTAGCGGCGCTAGTTTTCATGAGTAGCGCGCACAGCTTTGACTATGAGGCATTATTAGAAGTTAATAACTGTCACTTGTTGTGCAATTTTAACTTTACTAAAAGCACAAACATGCAACAATTCACAAGATGGACATTGGTAGATCGATCCCTTTCTTAGCGTTGT
>JAJOZX010002952.1:315000-387500 GCA_023014485.1 Bathynomus jamesi | reverse complement strand
CATGGTGGGGCTAAGGTTAAGAATAGCGGACAATTTTTTGCTTTATTTTAAAAGATTAAACTGCTTATTAGACTTTTAATAGATCACACAACCGCATGCAAGTGTCTTTTTGTAGGTTAGCTAACGCTAGCGTAATTACTTTAGAATTTTTTTGCTTTTGCTTTCTCATACTAAACATGGGACTAGTTCGTGCAGCGTATAGTTTTAGATATTTAGGCGACTAATTATAGTAGCCGAAATCCATATAGGGCTCCAAATAAATCGCAGAACAGAGCATGCAAACACGTGTAAGTGTTTTTGTAAGTTAGGTTTTGTTAGATTTATTTGGAACCCAATATGGATTTCGGCTACTGTAATTAATCGTCTAAATATCTAATAACTATACGCTACACGAACTAGTCCCATGTTTAACTATTATTTATAGATTTATTTACAATTTCTATTTTGTATGCAGGAAGGAGGGGCCAAGGGCGAGTGCTCGCAAAAACGCCCCTCCCACAGAGGAAAGAGAGAGCCAAAATCAAGGTCCAGGATTTCTGAGATGCCTGGACACTCTGCGCTTGAAAGATTGAAGGTCACAGACAACGGGAAAGATGGGATGAGGAAGATTGTTCCAAAGTTCACTGGTTCAGTAGATGAAAGATTGAAAATACCGATTGACGCTTGCGTTAGAGAGTTGGACAGAAAAGGAGTGAGAAAGTGTCGAAAGTTAGGTAATGCGTGCTCTCCTTAAAGGAGGTGGCATGCAGTTGGAGAGTTCAGAAGACCAGTGTCCGTTATAATAGCAACAGACAGTAAAGAGAGAGTGAGACAACATTGCGGCGAAGAGAGAGGGTTTGAAGACAGTCAGTAAGAGGCAGGGAATTGTTGAGACGAAAAGCCTTTGATTCCACCCGGTCAAGTACATGAGAAGCGTACTCCATACAGGGGCGGACAAGACCCCTGTACAGAGATAGCAACTGAGCGGGGGTGAAGAAATGAAAGGATATTTGGAATTTATCGATCATTTTATTTTTTTTAAATAAAACAAAAAAAAATTGTCTACTACTATTAACTTTTACCGCATAGTGGATTTATTCCGACAAAAACAACCTTCACAAATCCCTCATCCTTCATTGCTTTAATGACATCATAGAAGTTGAATATTGCAAATACAGCGAGTTGAGTTTGAGTCTTTCACGTAACTCCAGGGAGCAGCCATAAAGGCTCTGTCTTCCGGAGGAGCTTCCGACCGAAGCTGCCAAATACACTGTACTTTAAATGTTACCACATGTCGCTACAGCTTCTGTTTAATTCATGATAGACTATTATAAAATAAAAAAAAGGCTTCATTTAAAAATAAACAAACCATTTTTCGAGTAATAGATCTTTTCATTATGTTGTTATTACATCAAATGTTCAGTATGTATGTATAGACGAATTAATTGTCACATAATTATTTTATAATATCGTATATCAAGGTGTGTGTGTATACATGGATATACAGGGTGAGTTAAAAGTCTCCATACATAGGCAAAATGGTCATAAATAAATAAATGATTATTTTTTATTTTTTTTGCAGGTGATGTGCTGACTGCTGAGATGCCTTTGTATGTGCCATCCGTATGTGCATTCAGTGTAATGGTGCCCCCATAGAGCATATTTTGTGACTTACAAGTGATTGCATAATAAAGTGACCATTTTGCCTATGTATGGAGACTTTTGACTCACCCTGTACAACTCTATACAGGTTATATATATATATGTTATATTAGCACATGCAGGCTTACGATAAATGCTATAACGAACTTAACATCCATATAGACATGACCTCTTTTCAAATTTAAGTATGCACAGACATCAATTTTATGTATTTAAGCATACAGTAAAAAAAAACATTAGTATTATGTATTGAAATGTAATTGTTCTAAATATAACACAGTATGGCCTAGTTTACAAGTTCCCTTCAACCTTTGAATCTTTATATAAAACTTTTATAATTATACCCTCAATACATTTTAGTCTGTAAAGCGTGTACGCTTCCTGAAGACAGTTTACAACTGTATGCAAAATCTGTGTTGTAATAATGAAAATATACTCATCTACGTAAACTATGTAGATTTGTAAGTAAATACCTGAATTTAAATAAATATACCTTATAAGCATCCTTTCTGTCCATTCATACTCCTCCCCCCGAGCAACACACCAAAAAAAAAAAACGAATACAAATTGTTAAAAAAAATTCTAAACTAAATGTATTGTAAATTAGAGCATAATTTATGTACGAGTATACATTTTTCACACAAAATAGAATCGTAAATTCTTAGTGAAACTATTGCCGAGATATACTTTAAGTAAATTTAAGCAATTTTCAAAATTTTATTTAAAATTCTATTTGTTGAAGGGAGCCTACCAAAGTGAAATATATTTCCAGTGAAGGGATTAACTATAGATTGTACAGTTTCGGAAACCATAATACTGAAAGTATGTTCAAAAACAATGTTCAACTTTGAAAATCTTCTTTAATTTTAGAAATTACCCCGATACAAATGTATATTAACACTTCGCGCATTTATCTACACATTAAACTTATTTAATTGATCTACACAAACAGTTCTAATTCCATTTCAACTGATCTCCGATACCACTGCAATCTTTAATTCACTGTACGTGTTACAACTAGGGCTATAACGTTTAAAACTAAAGATAATTTTAAGGGTTTACATAAAGATCGCATAAAGATCACATAAATGGGAGTCTCGCTGATCCCTTTACTGATTTTATTTCCAAACATAATGAAAAAAAACAACGCAAACTATCTCTTTGGAAGTTTACTTCCTGACTTTTAAAATAAATTCCACGCGTGGCTTTTACCCTGACATCACAAGGGACACGGGGGGAAGGAAGATGGGGATTCGATAAAAAAAATATTAACGTTAACTGACCACTTATGGACAGAAGAACTATAAATTTTACTGGAGCAGTATTTTTTGTTTTTCGCGTATATCCGGCCATTTCGGATGTTTTGTAGTCGTGCATGAAGGTCATAAAACTCCGGAAATAGATCGTATATCAGTAAAAATTCAGGAAAATAGATGAAAATTTTGATAGACCGAAAAATAAATTAAAAGCGGAAATTTTAATTCGAAACAGTTTTTTTCTGAAAAAAATGGCATTCATAAAAATTTTGAAACGAGCTTTTTAACGAATTTGTCGAGTAACCGCAAAAATTACACCAAAACAAACCTTTGTTATAAATTAACCTCTTCACCATTCGACAAGAAACATTAATGTACAAAAACGTAAAGAACGGTATAATAGGGACTGAAATGTACAATAGTTATAAAAATGAAGGTAAATATTGAGTTTCGGAGAATAACTTTGGACAAAGTCGAAATTTGTTACAAAGATTCTGATTGGCCAAAATTGGTCACGTGGAAAATAACTAACCACTCTAAAACGACCATCTGGTCTCTGCGAAGCTTAATATTAGCCAAAATAAATCTAGCAGCTTTTTAAAAAACTAAGTAGTATACCACTGATAGAATTTTTTGTTAGTGCTTAAAAAAATAAGAACTTGCTTGAAATCTGGACAAGCAAACTTTGGTAAAATTGCAGTTTAGCACCCAACTGGTGACCCCATTCATTTTTCTAGTGCAGTTTGTCTCCTCTTTCCAAATACGGAATCCAAATTTGTCGAAATTAATAATAAAAGAGTTACAGCTATTTAAAGCTTACCTACCCTAACAATATTAAAACCTTACCTTTTATGGTTTGTAAAGTTTGGCGATTTCAACACCGTCGATCCTATAAACTAACGCAACGTTGCAACACTGCCGGGGACAAAATTTTTATTTGCGCCAAATTTGGATTCCGTATTTGGAAAGAGGAGACAAAATTGCACTAGAACCTCCCGCACCACCACCAAAAAAAAGTATGGGGTTACCAGTTTGGTGCTAAATTGCAATTTAACCTCAACTTTTTTCAACGACAAGAAAAAATTTTATACTTTGAACAAATACTTTTTTGTAGTTAATACTAGACGATTAACTTTCTCTTAAGACCAAACTCAACGGTTTTTAACTACTAATAACCACTTTTATATCAATAAAACCTAGAGCCGAGAAAACTATTTTTTAAATACTTTAGACCAGTGTTTCTCAGCCAGATTTTGGATCTTTTCCGTTCTACCCCAGCAACAATTTCTAGTGTAGTTTTACTTGCTGAATTCAATAATATATATTTTATTTGGGAGAACGTATTCGTGCTTTAATTAGTTATGGTTATAATTATTAATTTTTTTCTCTCTTTTGTAGATATTGTTATGGATGGTAAATGGAATTTCATAAACATAGTTAAGGAAATAACGTTCTACCCCAGCCTTCTTTAGTTAACCTTATAAGGCTAACTAACGAAAATATCACGACCTAACCTAACCAATCGTCAAGGGCGTACAGTTGATTTAGCTAAACAAAGGAACGAGACACATTGGGGAACATCTAGAAATATGATAGATTCTTATTTATGTGAATTTCTGTGGAGAAGACAAAAAGGAAAGGACATTTTTATTGAAATCTTAAATGCAATCTCTACTTTTAAATAAAATAAACGGACTATAACTCTTGTTATTAATTTCTCCAAAATAAGATATATATTACTGAATTCAGCAAGTAAAACTACAGTAGAAAATAATATATAATTTCATTTTTTGTTGCTGGGGTAGAACGGAAAAGAGCCCAGATTTTCCCCACGACCCCCGTGTCAGAGTCTTAGGTCGGTGCGACCCCTTATCATCCCTACAAGGGTAAACAAACTCACAAAGTGGGGTTTTTGTTTTTATGCGCACAAATCACTACTACAGGGGGTAGTAAAGTATTTCGCGACCCCGCTGGAAACCCCGTCGCGACCCACCGTTTAAGAAGCACTACTCTGCTCTTTTAATTTAATCATAACAATTCTCCATAATGTTAGAACTCCAAATTATTACAACTTGGAAGAACAAATAACTCAAAAAATAACTCCAACCTTAACGAAACTACTACTATATATAACGGAGTTCGCTTCCAGCTTATTTAGTTGATCTTAAAACTTTTAAAGCACAGCTGCAAATTATTCTACAAAAACTTAACAATTACAACATTAGCTTAAATTAGAACATTAAACTTTGAACTTTTCTTACATTTAACTATTTTTTTATAACTTACGGGTAACTAATTTATTTTCTTAACAGAATTTTTTTTTTTTTTACATATTTTTAGCTACAAATTACTATTTTCAAGAATATATAAAATAAAACCCACAAAAAGAAAAGCACTTGCTGTATTGTAATACTGAAAGTCACAATCTTGAGTCTTCTTTACGGATTAGTGGTTTAGATCTCATTGAAAGCTGTCGAGTCCTTTATTATGTATAAATTTTCTTTTCCGGTGATAATAATGCACAATGAATGTAAGAAGTTCGTTTTAACTTAAACATTTGCTTTCTGAACCCTGAAAACCAAAATTAATTTCTACAAAATATATTTTTACTTTTAAGTTTATAACATCAGAATATTTGCTTTTAAGTGATACAACTTTCTCATACAGAAAATAATTTATCATTAAGGTACGTCAACGCTAAAGACACCTCCAAAGACATGAAGACAGTTGTATGACTCGTATCCTCATAATTCTGTACGCAGACATTTGTTTGAATACAAATATTTGAGACATTCAACTGTCCATCTACAGCCATGTATTTCGTCACAGACAAAACATTCAACAAGTATTCAAATATAGGTACTAAGCGACGGAAAACTTTGATGCAAAATAACCACTCTATACAGGTTATAAACCAAACAAGAAGTCCGGTTTTCATGACATCCTAACGGAAGTTCGATATACACCTGCGTCCTTAATAAGCCCATTTCATTCACAAAGTTAACTTACTAAGTTCTCAAATTTTAAATTCGGAAGTTAACCTTTCGGTCCATAAGGAGTTCACCACGAGAGACCAGCCAACAAAACCAGACACCGACACATGACCGAGATACGGAGAGCTTCTCTCCCGACGACGTACCTCGATTTTGATAGTCCAAACATTCAGACTAAATATACAGCAGACCAAATGTTAAGCGGCACAAACGTGGATGAGGATATTAATCCACCCAGCTGTCTTCCTCTTGGACGTTATCCGCGTACATTTTCTTATCCTCCTTGTTTCCAGTGACCTGTTTTCATTTTTATCTGAGGATGGTTATAGTTTTGATCGAGAGCCGTTGCTTTCAAATGAATCTCCTTGCTTTATGCGTACCTCCGTATACCATTAGCATCAGCCCTCAACATGATGAAATATTAATTTTATAGCTGCACGCGTTCTGCACGCAAAATTTTATGAACATACCCCATTTATACATATATTCATATATATATATATATATATATATATATATATATATATATATATATATATATATATATATATATATATATATATATATATATATGATACACACAGACCGTGCATGGAACAAGGAACTCTTCTGGGATAATTAAATCCACTATAGTCCGAATAAGTAATGGTAAATGACCAACACCATAGTTTTTCTTTTTCATGATGCAAGCCCGACGTGGACAACGGGTCTCTCGCAAAGAGGTCCCATAAATATAGCTTCCCTCACCAGCTATCTGCAAAGCAGACAGGATCCAGCCTAGATCCATGTCCCAAAGCTGGATCCTGTCTGCTTTGCAGATAGCTGGTGAGGGAAGCTATATTTATGGGACCTCTTTGCGAGAGACCCGTTGTCCACGTCGGGCTTGCATCATGAAAAAGAAAAACTATGGTATTTGTCATTTACCATTACTTATTCGGACTATAGTGGATTTAATTATCCCAGAAGAGTTCCTTGTTCCATGCACGGTCTGTGTGTATCATAAAAAACTCAGGGAACCATTCTGAGTTCATTCCCATCATGAAACGGACATGTTATGTGCCTTGAAAAGTGGACGCTCAATTCTGCCAGTTGAGGTTTAAGTTTTGGTTTTGGCTAAAAATATAATAGTTACCCCTTTTTCTTTGATTTATTCAATCCGACGTGAATGCAACGAGTCTTTTACTTATATTGAGGTTCTAAATGTAGTGGGGCTAGGCTGCTTTAAACCCTAGATCCATGTCCCAAAGCTGGATCCTGTCTGCTTTGCAGATAGCTGGTGAGGGAAGCTATATTTATGGGACCTCTTTGCGAGAGACCCGTTGTCCACGTCGGGCTTGCATCATGAAAAAGAAAAACTATGGTATTTGTCATTTACCATTACTTATTCGGACTATAGTGGATTTAATTATCCCAGAAGAGTTCCTTGTTCCATGCACGGTCTGTGTGTATCATAAAAAACTCAGGGAACCGTTCTGAGTTCATTCCCATATATATATTATATTATATATATATATATATATATATATATATATATATATATATATATATATATTATGATGAATAAAACCACGAAGGAAAGGAAACACAAAATGGTGCTCAGTGTTCCTGAGGATGTCATTAGACGAAAGCGCTTGAGCACCATTTTGTGTTTCCTTTCCTTCGTGGTTTTATTCATAAATATTTTTCACGTGTTACTTTCGTGAAATAATTTTCATATATATATTATATATATACTTACTTTAGGGGAGTTTGAAAGATGGTTCAGGATCGACCTGCGGTTGACCCCTCTGCAGCGTTCCGCCTCATGTGCGAGATTTACACACACACACACACACATATATATATATATATATATATATATATATATATATATATATATTATATATATATATATATTATATATAATACACAGACCGTGCATGGAACAAGGAACTCTTCTGGGAAAATTAAATCCACTATAGTCCGAATAAGTAATGGTAAATGACAAACTATAATTTTTTTTTTTTTCATGATGTTAGCCCGACGTGGGCAACGGGTCACTCGCAGAGAGGCCCCAAAAATATAGCTTTGTTTGTACCTTGTGAGGAACGGACGTGTTGTCTCTCTCTGTATTAACACCCCCCAAAAAAAAGGAAATAAACTACTCGGCGGTTTATTTTTTTTTTTATACCCGAAAGTGTATAAAGTATCAGTGAATCCGTGCATATAAATTATAAAGTGAAATTCATTGCAAGTAAGAAAGTGCAATACAGTTTACATAAATTATCACCAGTTTAACGTATATATTTTAACCGTAATACGGTTGGCATTCGAGAAATTTTTTAAACAAGGCAGGAAAAAGGTCATAAAACGCCAAGGTCAGAAAACCCTCGGGACCATCGAAAGGAAAGGAAAAAAAAAAAAAATAAATAATTTGTGTATTTCTTTTTACGATAATTAATAAATAGCATGAACATGGGTCCAAGTTCTCACTTAATCTGCAATTTGTGTAACCTGGAAACAACTGAAAAAGCAGCAATAAGATGCGATGTCTGTCAAAAACTGTACGACTTCATCTGCATGAATTGGGATGATAGGAAAATATCCCTCGTTTCGAACGCTAAACAAATCGCACGAGTCACATTTCTGTGCGCCGCATGTACACTAGGGTGGAGTGAAAAAATTTTTTGGGGGGAATTTCAAAATGCTTGGGCTTGGGCTTGGGAAAGTTGCGTATTTATGTGAAATGTACTGTGTGAAATTTTTGTAATCGTACGGCTATAATTAAATTGTGCACACTGAACTCAAAGTTTTTAAAAATTGGCAAAATTACTAAAATTTCGCGTTTTTTAAATTAAATTACAAAATTACAAAAATTTCACACAGTACGTGTCCAAAAAAAAACAAAATAAAAATGGCGAAATTTTAGTAATTTTGCCAATTTTTAAAAACTGAGTTCAGTGTGCACAATTTAATTATAGCCGTACGATTAAAAAATTTCACACAGTACGTTTCACACAAATACGCAACTTTCCCGACCCCCAAGCATTTTTAAATTAAAAAAATATATTTTTCACTCCACCCTAATGTACACAGACTGTAAACTCCTTTGCGGTATTAAAGAAATGGAGAAAGCGAATTCGAGCGTTACAGAAAAGGAGGGAAAATGGGGAAACAAGAGTCTGGAAATGTCTCAATGACAATTCGGGTGGATGAGAGAGAAGACGAAATAACAAATAACAATATAATACAGAATGAAGACATAGATGAAAAAAAAGAGAGAGGTCAAAGTTGCGAGGGAGTAACACTGCCCAAAGAACAAAATGATAAAAAGATAAAAAATAAAAACGTAGGAAATAAACAGCAAAAGAAAAATAATGATAATATCAAAATTAAGAACATAGAAGATAACCAGATAACAAAAAGTAGAAGCATAGAAAATACCGTTTGTAAATACTACGCAAAAGGGTACTGCAGATATCGGGAGTGGCAATGCATCTATGCACATCCCACATTTGTAACACACATTATACAAGAGGATATTGCAAATTTGAAAAAAGTGCAAGTTCCACCACATTACTGCCTGCAACACCTATGCAAGATATGGGAGGTGCAAATACGGACAAAAATGCCGTTACCACTACCCTCAAAGGAACGCAAGAGGTGAACAGGAAAAACGAACATCAAAGAGGGCTACCAATTTTTTAGACGTAGCCAACACAATTCAGCTACTAAATACCATCCAGCAAATACAAAGTCAGCTGACAAATATAGGAATCCGAGAGCCGGACAGAAGGCACGCTCAAAGCCACTTCATGCGGTATCGGGACAACAGGTACCAACAAAGATAAAGAGAAGCAAATTCTCGGAGGACCACAAGACAACGAAACCGGCACCATTATTGGAAAACGAATCGAATGTATGTGAAAATGATAGAGAAAAAATAAAAATAATCCTAGCCAACATTCAGGGCCTTAAATCAAATCATTCCCCGGACAAAGTTTTATACCTGAAAGGACTCATGCAAGAAACCGGAGCAGACTTTGTATGTCTCACGGAAACCCATCTAAAGGACTGCCAGGCGAACTGTGAACACTGAGTTCTGTATTGATAAAAAAGAAATACAAATTGACAACTATAACATCCTCCGAGCCGACAGAACGGTGAGACGTAAAGGAGGATGTGCTATTTACACACACGAAAGGCATATAACAGAAATGACTATAAAAGTTGAAAAATTAAATATGGTGCTAATTGTAATGTACAGACCCCCGAACACGCCAACCTCAAAATTCTCTGATTCCATTACAGAGGTAAGAAACTGGGTAAAAGATCTACACTCTCCAACCCCAAATATTTTTCTCTGTGGTTATTTAAATTCTCCATTCATGAAATATAAAAGGATAGGAAAAGATATATGTGTACAACAGGACAAGGGGGGCACACGGGAAGACCAGGAGCAGGTAAAAATGCTACTAGCTCTGGCTGATGAATTTATGTTAACACAAGAAATAACAGAAAACACAAGAAAAAATAACTGCCTAGATTTGGTGTTCACAAACAACAGCAACCTAATTGATAATGTAGAAATATCCCCAACTATAATATCGGATCACAACATTATTGAAATAACAACCAATATAAAAGCAACAAGAAAGGAAAGAACACGAACAACAAAAAGAAGCAAATTCGAAATTTTTAATTTTCACTCCAAAGCTATAAACTGGGAAGATGTTGCATCCAGCATGGAAGTAATAGATTGGAAATCCATCTTCGAGGCCAAGACAACGGAAGAAATGCTAACGACCTTGGAGGAGAAGACGCTGGAAATTGTGCAAAGACATGTCCCAAAAATACAACAAAGGGGAAAGAGAAGCAGGTTCGAGAGACAAAAGAGGTCATTGTTCTGAAAGAGAAAAACAGTGACTGCAAAATTAAGTAACTGTAAAGATAACATCAGAAAAATATTAAATGATAAACTGCAGAGTATCGATTGCGTCATACAGGAACTATGATAATTGAGATACATACAGACAAAGAAGGCGACGCTATTGAGACGATAAAGGTTAACTCAAAGTACTTCTACAATTTTGCAAAAAGGAAGTCGAAAAACCATGCGACTATTGGACCTTTGAAAAACGAAGACAGTGTTTTATCTGATGATCTAACAGAAGTATCCGAAATATTAAGAGCTCAGTACGAATCACCTTTTAGTATCCCAAAACCTGACAAACTGATATGCGATAGAAACGCCTTCTTTGAAGAAGAACTACAAGGGGAAAGTATAACGGACTTCGACTTTACGACAAATGATATTACACAAGCTATAGGGAAACTAAAGGCACACTCAGCGGCAGGACCGGACAAACGGAATGACAAACTGATCAAAAACTTCAAGAATGCAATCGCCGAACCCCAATATTGGGTATGGAGACGATCACTAGACACGGGAGAAATACGAGTGTAGGACAAAAGCCCCCTAGGACAAATAATAAAAAAAATTTCAATAATTATTTTTATTCTATATTATTTACAGTTTATGTTTATAGTTTATGTATTTTGGCTCTCGTCATTTTCTTTTAAACTAACGAAAATATCACATCTTAACCTAACCAATCATCAAGGGCATTCAGTTGACATAACTGGTTAATATTGGTTATTTCACCTAAATATCTTCTGATCTTTTCAGATTAGATGAGACACCTGACTTGCCCTACCCAGCAATTTGTCCAGGGGGCTTTTGTCCTAGGGTTTTTTAGTCCTACGGGGCTTTTGTCCGGACCCGGAGAAATACCGGGCATCCCGAAGAGCGCGAACATAGTCCCAATATATATAGGAGGAGATCGATCCGAGGCCAAAAACTACAGGCCAGTGTCGCTTACATCTCATCTCACAAAATATTTGAAAGAATAGACAGAAAATCTATGACTTTTTGGAAACTCAGAAAAAATTCAATGATAACCAAAATGGGTTTCGGTCAGGCAAATCATGTCTATCACAACTAATGGAACACTACAACAACATTATTGATGCACTGGAAAGTAATGAAAACTATGATGTAATATACACAGACTTTGCCAAAGCGTTCGACAAGTGTGACAATGGAATCATAATACAAACTGAAGTATATGTGAATAAGAGAAAAAGTAGGGAAATGGATATATAATTTCCTTAGTGAGCGGCGACAAGTCGTTACAATACAAGGAGCATCTTCATCAGAAGTCCTCAGCTCAGCACCACAAGGAACAGTATTAGCTCCACTACTCTTCATAATCATGCAAACTGATATAGATGAGGACGATACCAGAGACAACACAGTAACATCCTTTGCCGATGACACAAAGATCAGTAGAAAAATAAGAAACCCAGAAGATATAGGATCTCTACAAACAGACATGAACAGAATCTACAAGTGGATGGAAGACAACAATATGAAGTTTAACACTGAGAAATTTCAGCTGTTACGGTACGGAAAGAGAGAGGACCTAAAATCCATGGAATATTATACCCCAGATGGACAGGAAATTCAGAGAAATTCTAAAGCAAAAGACTTAGGGGTTGTAATGACTGATGATGTGAAATTTGAAACACACAATAAGAAAGCAGTAAACAGAGCAAAGAGAGTAACTGGGCAGATACTGAGAACATTTAAACGAAAGGGTAGGAATATAATGATTCCTCTACTGAAAACACTGATCATACCCAAATTGGAATACTGCTCGGTCCTAACATGTCCATATAAAAAAGAAGACATTAGACAACTATCATAGAAGTGATTCAGAGAAGCTACACAGCCAAGATCAAAGGGTACAAAGAACTAAATTACTGGGAAAGGTTACGTGAATTAAATCTATATTCACCGGAAAGGAGGAGAGAGACACACACACAACCATTTTTTACACTTGGAAAATAATGGAGAAACTAGTCCCTAATCTAACTCTGAACCATGTAACTCCCCAAACAACAGTGGAAAGTAGAAAAGGAAGACTGTCGTGTTCCCAAATTAAAGGTTAGACAGGGAACATCCTTAACACTAAAAGAAAATAGTTTTGTTGTGAGAGGACCGAAACTGTTTAATCAGCTGCCCAAAGAACTAAGGAACACGAGTGGTGTTGCAGTGGACATCTTCAAAAGAAGATTAGACGCCTGGCTAAGAACAATCCCTGATGAGCCGAGGCCCTATATATAGCCTTTGGTTAACCTTTGGTTAGCTTCCGCCAGAATTGTTCATTCTGACAAAGGTCAAGCTTTTCACTCCACCTTAGACCTACAGTTTAACGTGGAATCCGAACCACGCCCTATCAGCAGCCCAGCGTCTTAACCACTAGGCCACCTACGGTACCCATTTATCTACCAACCATTTTCTTAGTGTGGAAGGATGAACAGCCGGGTTTTGCTGCGCACCGGCTGCCGTCGGGTCTCGAACCCGGGGCCAATGGATTCGTAGTCAGCGACGCTAACCACTACACCACCATATATATATATATATATATATATATATATATATATATATATATATGGATTACTAATAATTCAGCACAATATTTTATAACACCATTCATTATATTTTGTGTGTTTTACAAATTTTTTAAGTGCCAAAAAATAAAAATAAATTTATTTATGGTTTCTCCACTTTTATTGCAAATTTATTAAGCCTTTAAATTTCATATTTTAAATTTGCTTTCAATCATTTTGTCATCTTTACATTTTGAACAGTTGGTACCTCTTAATTGCCGCACTCTCTCTCTCTCTCTCTCTCTCTCCTCTCTCTCTCTCTCTCTCTCTCTCTCTCTCTCTCTCTCTCTGGTGCTGGCCTGGATAGTGTTCGATGTACCGCGACAGTCGTTGCCGATAGAATAGACAAACTGAGCGCGTTTAAGGCTCCTGGGCCAGACCAGTTTCTCCACAGAGTGTTGCGGGATTTGCGCGACCAGGTGGCTCCCAACCTGGCTACAGTCTTCAACAAATCGTTGGAAACGGGCCAGGTGCCTGGAGGGAATCACGAAAGGGGATCACGAAAGTCCAGGGAACTATCGTCCCATTAGTCTCACTTCAGTTGTAGGTAAATTATTAGAGGGGATAATAGCCGATAGGATCGTTGACCATTTGGACTCCTACAAGCTGCTTGGGGACTCCCAACATGGGTTTAGACGGCATAGGTCGTGTCTCACCAACTTGCTCAAGTTTTTCCACGTCATGTTGGGTGAGTATGATAAGAGTAGGGCGATTGATATACTTTATCTCGACTTTCAGAAAGCCTTTGATAAGGTACCTCACCGCCGGCTAATGGCGAAAGTGCGCGCGCTGGGTATCGGTGGGGAAGTAGGTAGGTGGATTGAAAACTGGCTGAAGAATAGGCGGCAGAGGGTTGTAATTAAAGGGGTTAGTTCGGGTTGGGCCTCCGTCACCAGTGGGGTTCCTCAGGGTTCCGTTTTGGGGCCACTGTTGTTTATCATTTACATAAATGATATCGACGGTGGCATTGTCAGTCGGATCGCCAAATTCGCTGATGACACCAAGCTTGGGGCCAATGTTGGGACGCCCGAAGCGGTCAAGCAACTGCGTGCGGACCTAGGTAGGATAGGAGAGTGGTCCGAAAAATGGCAAATGCCGTTTAACTTGGGTAAATGCAAAGTGATGCACATTGGCTACGCCAATCCCAAGTTGGACTACTCGATGTTGGGAGTAATATCGAAGCGACTGATTTGGAAAAGGACTTGGGTGTGCTAATTAGTAGCGACTTTAAGTTTACCAAACAGTGCGTAGAGGTGGAAAAAAAGCCCAGAAGCTGTTGGGTTATATCAGGAGGCAATTTCAGTTTCGGAACAAGGAGATTGTGCTCTCTCTGTACAATTCCCTCGTTCGGCCGCACCTGGAGTATGCTATGCAGTTCTGGTCGCCCACCCTCAGGAAAGATATTGAGAGGCTGGAGCGAGTCCAGGCGAGGGCCACAAAGTTAATCCCTTCCGTTAGGCATATGGGCTACAATCGGCGCTTACGCGCCCTGAACTTGTTTTCGCTGGAAACTCGGAGGCTGCGTGGTCAACTGATCGAGGTTTTCAAGTTCTTACACGGGTTCAACGATTTCGATTTTAGAGGCATGTTTAGTTTAAATGATAACCCAACTCGCAACAATGGTTGGAAGTTGGATTTGAAACGGTTTAGGACTAGTGTGTGTGGGAATTACTTTACCTATAAGATCTGTGACACGTGGAACAGGTTACCTTCAGAAGTTGTGAACAGTTCCTCTGTGGATCATTTCAAGAAAAGGTTAGACCAAATCCTGCACACTATTTAAGTGTGTAGAAAATTTTCCGTGGCACCCTTTGCCATTGGTACCACCTCGGTATGGGCCGCAAGGCCTTTTGAGGTACTACTTTTCCTTGTAACTCCTTGTAACTCTCATATATATATATATATATATATATATATATATATATATATATATATATATATATATATATATATATATATATATATACCACAAGGAAATATATAATACTTTTAATAAACGCAATTAGAATGACTCGCTTCGTATCCTTAAAGAAAGCTGAGGATGCTTTTTATTTAAAAACAAAAGGATTTGGAGGGATCGCTGGATAAGTAATTCAATTTGCCAGAATTACTTAGTTTGTTCTTAAATAAATTTTTATTTTAAGAGAAAAGAAGCTTTTACAAAAGAAGACTAGGGAAGATACACACACACACAATATATATATGTGAGAGAGAGAGAGAGAGAGAGAGAGAGAGAGAGAGAGAGAGAACTTCGTTATCCTGTCACTGATATAATGATTTTTTCTCACTTTAGTGTTATGAATCTTGACTTTTCGTCCGAAATTCAAGTCTTTAATATCTTCTACTGATTTTCGTAAAGGTCTCAGATAAAAGCGAATCACTCGTAAAGATAGTTTATTGTACTAATTACTACCATTACAACACTAATTACTAATAAAGTTATATGAAGTTGGACTATAAATGAATTAGATGCTCACTTTTCAAAAACTTATAACGTAAAATACATACACTCATGAAAGGATATATAATTTTATATATATATAATTATTTATATATATATACATTATATATATATAAGAATCAGAGGTCCTCAGCTCAGTACCACAAGGAACAGTGTTAGCTCCACTACTCTCCATAATCATGCTGACATAGATGAAGACGTTACCAGAGACAGCACAGTAACATTCTTCGCGGATGACACAAAGATCAGTAGAAAAATAAGAAACCCAGAAGATATAGGATCTCTACAGACAGACATGAACAGAATCTACAAGTGGACGGCAGGGCCGGATTAAGCATTGTTAGGGCCGGGGGCAATGAATATTTTCGGGCCGGTATCACTAGAAAAACAATTCTTTACTTGATACATCATACATGAGTGATGTGATCAGCTGACTGGGACGATCAACAGAAAACGAAACAAAAACAAAGATGTGATTACAGAAAATGTATACTTTGTTCACATAAATGGGATACTAAACTAGGTTTTGTAGAAGTGGAATCTAGAACTTTTTTTTTCTTCCTCACGGTCGACCAATTATTTCAACGGTAGATTATAGCGTTTACATAGTTTCTTGGGGTCGGTCAGCATCTTGCGGCCGGTCAGCATCTGAGGCAGGGGGAAAATGCCCCCTTTGCCCCCATTATAATCTGTTACTGGTGGACGGAAGACAATATGAAGTTTAACACTGAGAAATTTCAGCTGTTACGGTACGGAAAAAAGAGAGGACAAAATTCATGGAATATTATACCCCAGATGGACAGGAAATTCAGAGAAATTCTAAAGCAAAAGACTTAGGGGTTGTATTACTGATGATGCGAAATTTGAAACACAAAATAAGATAGCAGTAAACAGAGCAAAGCGAATAACGCGCCAGATATTGAGAACCTTTAAACGAAGGGATAGGAATGTAATGATTCCTCTACTGAAAACATTGATCATACCCAAATTGGAATACTGCTCAGTCCTAACATCCCCATATAAAAAAGAAGACATTAGACAGCTGGAAGGATTCAGAGAAACTTCACAGCCAAGATCAAGGGGTGCAAAGAACTAAATTATTGGAAAAGGTTACGCGAACTAAACCTATATTCACTGGAAAGGAGAAGCGAGAGACCTTTATTTACACTTGAAAAGTAAGGGAGAAACTAGTCCCTAATCTAACTCTGAACCCTGTAACTCCCCAAACAACAATGGGAAATAGAAAAGGAAGACTGTGTCGTGTTCCCAAATTAAAGGCGAGACAGGGAACATCCTTAACCCTGAAAATAGTTTTGTTGTGAGAGGACCAAACCCGTTTAATCAAAAGAAGATTAGACGCCTTGCTCAGAAGAATCCCCGATGAGCCGGGCATACCTGGCTATGAGAGGTGTAGAGTACGAGACACCAACTCGCTACTTCACCAGGACAACTCGAGAGGAGGGATGACAAGCTTGACCTTCGTGAAATGAGGAATCATCGCGCAGAACCTTTGAAAGGTTGAAATGAAAAGTGTGTATATATATATATAAAATGCAAACCCACAAGAAAAAAAATTATTCCAAGGCCTTTCGTGTATTCAGAAGTACACCTCGTCATTTCACTGTTTAATTGTGAAAGTCATCCCCTGTGTGTGTGTGATATATATATATATATATATATATATATATATATATATATATGTCGTGTTCCCATAGACATGATGGTCTATCAACACCATCATGTTGATAGACGACGGGGATAGGATTGTTAGTACCGTCGTCTATCAACATGATGGTGCTCCTTGTCACTTTGCCAAAATTGTTCAGGATTATCTAAATGGACGTTTTCCAAATCGCTGGATCGGACGCGGAAGCAACAGACCTTGGCCAGCGAGATCACCAGATTTAACCCCTTTAGATTTCTTTGCATGGGGCTTTATCAAATCGCACATCTATCAGACGAAGATTACGAGTCTTGAAAACTTACGTACACGAACTGCTGCAGATAACATAACCCCGCAAATGCTCCAGAATGTGTTTAGAAATGCTGCGGAACGATTTGAGCTGTGCAGGGATACTGATGGGCGTCACGTCGAATCCTACTCTTAATTATTTAATAAATGTTACCACTATCATTTTATGATTGAATTCCATATAATTTCCAAGTGCTTCACAAAAATAGATCCTGACTTTATGTACACCCTGTATATAATAACTCAGAATGGTCCCCCGAGAAACTTTTGTTACACACAGACCGTACATGGAACAAGGAACCCTTCTGGGAAAATTAAATCCACTATAGTTTGAATAAGTAATGCCATTATTTAATCGAACTATAATGGCTTTAATTTTCCCAGAAGAGTTCCTTGTTCCATGTATGGCCTGTGTAACATACTATATATATATATATATATATATATATATATATATATACAGGGTGTCCATAAATGTTTACCCTGAAAACAGTATGCTCTCATGTTTTAATGACGAATCTTACATACGCTTTCTTTTTACAGGTGATCTCGTACACACACAGTTTCTGTGCTGGTGTGTTTCGTCTACCGCATTCGACGCTAGGAGCGCTGTAGTAGCTGTTCAGTTAAGATGGCGTCTGTGACAAAGAAGGCACAATGTGTTGTGTGGCTTGCAGAAACAAAATCTCCTGTCAGTGTTCAGCGAAGGTCCAGAACAAAGTATGGAAAGAATCCACCTGATGTGAAGTTAATTAAGTCGTGGATGAAAAAATTCTTGGAAACTGGAAACGTGGAAAAGGGAAAGAGCAGTGGTAGACCATCAGTTTCCGATGGAACGGTGGAAAACATTCAAACTGCTTTCACACGGTCACCAAGGAAATCGGTGAGACAAGCTTCATGCCAACTAAAGATACCGAAGTCTACGGTGCACAAGGTGTTACACAAACGTTTGAAGTTACACGCCTACAAGGCGAGAAACTCTCGACGCAACATTTCCAAACCGATGGATTGGCAGGAACGGGCCAATCCCATGGCCCCCAAGATCACCAGACATTACCCCGCTTGATTTCTTTCTCTGGGGTCATGTTAAAGATTTGGTTTATGCAACAGTTGCTCCAGATATCAGGATATTGCATGAACGCATTACGGATGCAATTGCAACAGTTAACCGACAAATGTTGGAAAATGTGCGGCGTGTGTGTGAATACCGTTTAGACATTTTACGTGCCACTAGGGGTGCACATGTGGAAGCTTATTAAGTTCATTAACTATGTATCAAAACTGTGTATGTTTATCTACTTATGATTAAAACTGTTTGAATACGAGTGTTTATTTAAAAGTTATACCATGCTTTAATCAGGGTAATCATTTATGGACACCCTATATATATATATATATATATATATATATATATATATACTAGGGGCACTCAATATATTTTGCCCCACTCTTTTTCTTTAGTTAAATAATAGGCCATGGGGTTGAAATGTCTTTTGGGCCGTAAGTTTTAACTTTCTGCGCTTCACATAACCGGATTTTTCCAGTTTAAACCTCCCCTCCTTGTATAAAAGCGCTTTTAAACACCTTGTACAAAACCGATGGTCTACGCAGTTTCGAAAATGGCGTCTGACAGTGATGTGCGTCGTAAACAGAGCTGTTATCGAGTCCTTAACCGCAGAGAAGGAAACAGTTGGAAAAATTCATAAACGTCTACAAAACGTTTATGGAGATGCTGTTGTTGATCGAAGCACAGTTGGACGTTGGTCTAAACGTGAGAGATCATCGGACAGAGGGAAGCCATCCTCGATGATGAGCCACGCAGCGGTCGCCCGGCATCGGCTGTCACATCTCACTGTGCAACATGCTAACAGCATCATTCGATTAAATCGGCGCGTCACATACAAGGAGCTATCACTGGAGCTAGGAATTAGTGAAGGAAGTGTGAATACGATAATTCAGTAACTGGGATACTGAAAAGTGTGTTCACGGTTTGTTCCTCGAGAACTAACTGAAGATTACAAAGCCCAAAGAAAAGAAATTGCTTCCGAGTCGTTGGTTCGATACGAGACAGAAGGGGATGACTTCCTTTTACGAATTGTGACTGGGGATGAGACTTAGTACACCACTTTGAACCTGAAACAAAACGCCAGTCCATGGAGTGGCATCACGCAGACTCCCCACGCATGAAAAAGTTCAAAATGCTCCCTCTGCAGGAAAGGTTATGGCCACCATCTTCTGTGACATGAAAGGGGTGATTCTGGTGGACATTATGAAGAAAGGACAAACAATCAACTCAAAGGCATATATTGCTACCCTACAGAGACTACAGAGACTCCAGAGACGTATAAAGCGAGTTCGACCAGAGAGAAAACTGGAAGACGTCCTTCTTTTGCACGATAACGTAAGACCACACAACAGTTTGCAAACAAGAGAGCCATCACAAAACTGCGCTTGACTGTGTTACCCCACCCTCCATACAGCTCGGATCTGGCACCTTCAGACTTCCATTTGTTTGGGCCAATGAAGGATGCTATTCATGGAAGAAAGTTTCAGAGTGACGATGAGGTTGTTGAGGAGGTTAAGAGGTGGCTCGAGCCTCGAAAGGCCCTTGTTTCGAGGTGGAGGAAAGCCGTAGAAAAGGATGGAGACTATTTGGAAAAATAAAAACTTGTTAAAAAGGTATGTAACTACTTGTGTTCAAAATTTCTGGCACTTACAAGGAAACTTGGAAAGAAAAAAAAAGGTGTATATGCGTATGTTTTTTTTTGCCCAAGATGTTTGTTCCTGCTCTGTGCTAACACCAAAATAAATAGTGTTTATTAATTCGGCGGTTAATTCCACCTATACAAGTGTGTGTGAATAAAGTATGTGGCTAAGCGAAAATAATTTATTAAGTGAAGGCTGGTGCCATACAGTGTACACAAAAAAAAATAACATTGAAAAAAACTAAAACGTAAGAAAAAAATATGTCGAACTTCGCCCCCCCCCCAAAATATATAAATTGCTTGAAATCCAGACAGTCGAATAAGGACATGTTTAACGGAATGTACCGCGTTCCCCCTCTGCAATTGCAAAAATGCAGAGGTTTAAAAATGCAGGTTTAAAAAGCATTCTATGCAATATATTTAAGCATTACGAATACATAAACTGAGATAAAAAGGATAGGAAAATGACGAATAGAATAAATAAAGAAATCATTGGCTTTTATGGTTTCGTGTGCGTCAAGTGCGTAGAAAACCGCAGACAAGTTGTACAAACAGGAGTGGAGAATATTGAAATAGAAGGAACAATTGCAACAAGTTCACTGACAGAAAACCGGGAAACGTCAGAAAACGTCGACACTAACGAAAATGAGATTCAAGACAGCGAGAGGAACACACTACAGGGAGGTGTAGAAGTAGCCTTAGACGGCCAAGTACCCCCCTGCAGAGCGGATTAAGACACCTCGGGGCCCGAGGCAATGAAAAATATGGGGGCCCTTTTTATAGCTTTTTATTAACAATACATGTACAGTACATAGTACATTTACACGAATTATATGTACGGTGCTCAGGCTAATTGAGAAACAAACTTAAAAGAACCTTAACACAGTGTATTTTGCCGTTTGCCAAAACCAAACAGTATTAAACAAACTTTACTTTAGGCTTATAAAACAAAATAAAACGGAATTTGTCAGTTTGTGTACTCTGTCATATTTAATCAAAGAAGTTTGCGAAATCTCGAATTATATCATCGAAACTCAGTTGATTGGAGGGCCCCTCAAGCATTGGAGCCTGAGGCTTCAGCCTCAGTGATAATCCGCCTGTACAAGATAGTAACACAATGAATACAAATGGAAGCACAACAAAGATTGAAAAACAACCATGTAGGGAAGAAGTGGTGGTGGAACAAAGGAAGGAAATTGAATCTCACAGGACTCGTAAGGAACCTAAACGACGGACTATATGCGCATATTACAAAACAGGTTCGTGTAAGTATGTCTCCAGCTGTGTATATAATCACAATAAAATGTTTCTACATGATTAGGAATGGCAGTTGCAGATACAGAGCAAACTGCTACTATTTCTACCACTATGTGCACACATCGATTCGGGAGAAAAATGTCTAAATATGGAGTGCCTATATTTTCACATTAAGGTTACCAAAGAAGAGAAATAACAGCTCAAACCCTGAATAAAAGAAGTAATAACAGCGCCAATGAAATACATTTTTTAGAAGAAATGAGAACGATAAAAGAACAACTATCCCTTCTGATGAGAAAAAACCGAACTTTGCATATACGTTGTATATGTATACCCCAGCAATACATACATTACCCTCTTGGCCAACACCATCCACCATTAATATAATAACCATAATGGTATCGAGGGCCACATCTTTAGTACTCTCAAATGTAACGGCCCACCCAATAACACCGAACAGGAACCATGAACATCACCAGAAAACGGTAATTATTCAGGAAAACCGAGCAAGAAGATTATTAACCCTATAAATTTATCATACACAAATATACAAAGCTTGTACACTGACCATGCAGACTACAAACCACAATAGCTGCAAAATTTAGCTCTGGAAACCAACGTAGATATATGCCTAATAGAAACACACCTACATAAACGTGAAAAAGGCTGTGAGAACTGCATCGAGGATACTGAAATAGTACTATAACTAGGCTGACCATATTTCCTTGAGACAAAAACGGGACATTGGGATGGCAAAAAAGGGACGGGGGTTATGTAATATTCTGTATTCATGAAAAAGTAAGTACATAAACATATTGAGCTTACAATTATTCTTCATGACAGAACCCATACAAAAAACCCATACAAAACGGTACTGTCCCGTTCAAAACGGTACGTATGGTCAGCCTAACTATAAGACTACAACATATACAGAGCAGATAGATTTTTTTTAGAAAAGGAGAAGGTTGTTACATATGTTGTTATATATTCTATATAAGGAAAGTTATATACGTTGAGAAGTTCCATGGTAACATTACAAAAGCTGATAGAACCCAGGCAATAATATTGTCAGATATTATAGAACATTGTGCATTTACCCAGGAAATCTGTGAAACAACAAGCAGAGGGAACGTTTTGGACAATTTTTAAAAATACCAATGACATAATAATAAATAAAAAGGTAACACATAAATTTCTCTAACCATATTCTAATCGATATGCAATTAAAGTCAGCAACCAGGAAACCAAAAATGCATCCCAGAGAGTCATAAGTAATATCAGAAGGTTTAGATACGAAGTCAAAGAAGAGAGATTGGGAAAGTGTAAATGTAGATTTATTGAAAGTAAATTGGGAATTGCTACTTCACGAGAAGAGACTCCAGAAGAGATTATTTATATTAGAAAATTAGAAAATGAAACTAAGCCCGAACGAAAAAAAAGAGGATATTATTTAGACAACAGAAACACACCGTAAAAACTCTCCACAGATGAAAAACTGAAGCAAGGAGACTCAAACAAGAAAAAAGATTATGTGCAATAGAAGTGGACCCAAAACAAACATTCATCCACATGACAAACTAGAAGAAAAACAAAGTAGCTGAAAATATAAAAAAATAACCCAAAATACTTATACACGTTTGCGAAAAGAAAAATGCAGTGGAAAGAGAGTATTGGCCCATTAAAAGATGGGGCGACCGAATACACAAATTACCCCCCAAAATGAGCGAACTACTAAAGGAACAATAACAATTTAACTCTGTATTTAGCACCCCTAAGTCCGAGTAAAAAGTAGACGTCCAGATGAATTCTTTGACGTAGATGCAAATCAGCAAAGAACAAGTTCGGACACGAATCTAGTAATAAATTTAGAATTCCTGGAAGGAGACGTATCAAAGGAGGCTGTATAAAAGTACAAAAAAATTCAGCACCATGGCCAGACATATGGAGTGCCACGTTTCTGAAGAAATGTAGAGAGAATATTGCCAAGCCTCTATACGTACTATGGAGAAAATCACTCGACAGAGGACAAACTCCACCTCCATCAAAGAACGCCAACATTGCTCCATATTCAAAGGCGGTAAAAGAGCAATGAGGAAGAATTATCGGCCAGTAACTCTCACCTCCCACCTTATAAAGTGCTTCGAACGGTTAATTAGAAGTAAAATTGTTTGCTACTAGCACGAAAAGATTTTACTCAGTCAGGACTGGAAGATGATGTCTTTCACAGTTATTAGACCACCAAAAGAAAATACTGGATATATTGTGTCAGACAAAACTAGATGCAATATATACTGATTTTGCTAAAGCTTTCGATAAATGTGACCTTGGAATTATAGCACACAAACCTAATACATGGATTGCTGAAAAGCTTGGACGATGGATGTTTAATTTTATGACCTAAAGAACACAAAGAGTGGTAGTAAATGAACTCAACTCTGAAGTCTCAGAAGTCGTCAGCTCTGTCCCACAAGGTACAGTATTGGCTCTCTTGCTGTTTATACTAAAGATCGCGAACACTGATGCAACTATTAATGACCGTACCGTATTGTGTTTCACGGATAACACAAAGCCATGCAATAAAATATCAAACGAAGGTGAGAGAAGAATTACAAAACGACAGTGAAACATTATTCAAGTGGGCGGAAGGCAACAATGTGAAGTTCAACGAAGAAAAAGTCCAACTTATAAGAAACGGTAACAACAAAGTGTTACAAAATAAAGGGCACAAAGCACTGCAAGCCAAACAGATAACACCAAACTCAAGTCAGGGATCTTGGAGTAATAATGTCGTCAGATGCAGAATTCAGAGACACTCTAGCATTAAAATCATAACGGCTAGAAAAGTAATGGGAATAATCTGGAGGAGCTTCCACAACAGAAAAGCGGTGGTACAGGTGTGCTGTACCGCCTCCGCAGTTTCTTCACCCCCTCAGTTGCTCTTTCTGTACAGGGACTTGTCCGCCCCTGTATGGAGTATGCTTCTCATGTTTGGGGTGGCTCAACCCACACACCGTACTTGACCGGTGGAATCAAAGGCTTTTCGTCTTATCAATTCCCTGCTCACTGACTGTCTTCAATTCCTCTCTTTTCGTCGCAGTGTTGCTTCACTCTCTCTTTACTATCGCTATTATAACGGTATTTTCAATCTTTCAACCGGCCAACTCTGGAACAATCTTCCTCAACCCATCTTTCCCCTTGTCTATAACCTTCAATCTTTAAAGCGCAGAATGCCCAGGCATCTCGAAAATTCTGGACTTTGATTTTGGCTCTCTTCTTCCTCTATGGGAGGGGCGTTTTTGCGGGCACGCGCCCTTGGCCCCCACCTTCCTGCATAAAAAAAAAGAAAAGCAAACATGTAAAATTATTGAAGAGCCTAGTCCTATCAATGACTGAGTATTGCTCAGTACTTGTGATCCAAATACAGAAAACGAGACACTGCAAACATAGAACTTTTACAAAGGATTTTTACGTCCAAGATAGAGCAAACAAAAGATGAAGCCTGCTGGTTTCGACAACATTCCATGAAACTCTACTCTCTGGGAAGAAGACTTGAGTGGTACATAATAATACACGTTTGGAAAATACTAGACTTGACAGCAACAACGAAAGCGCTTCACAGAATATTATTCTTCAAAGTAAGTACGCACAAATTTATGGTTGTAGAAATAAGCGAAAGAGGGACACGAACAAATATACAAATGGTCAGAAGACAACAACATGACATTTAACACCGATAAATTCCAGCTCTTGAGATATGGAAGAAATGAAGAACTTAAATAGATTGCATATTATGTTCCAGATAGAGAGGAAATTTGGAGAACCACGAAAGTGATCGATTTGGGGGTTACAGTGACCGATGATGTGAAATTCGACACACAAAATCAGATAACATGAACAAAACAGAGTCGCGGGACAGGTACTAAAAATGTTCAAAGGAAGGAACAAGACAGTAATGATTCCCCTGCTAAAAACATTGATTATACTAAAACTTGAATACTGCTCAGTCTTGACGTCCCATATAAAAAGGAAGAAACTAATAAACTAGAAGAAACTCAGACATTTCACAGCCAAGATTGATGGCTGCAAAAACCTCAACTACTGGGAAATACTACGTAAACTGAATCTGTACCCCGTGGAAAGAAGAGAGAGAGGTACACCATAATTTACAAATGGGAAATGCTCGAAAAACTGGTACCAAACCTCAAACTAAACCCAATTACCATCCAAACAACGCTGGAAAATAGGAAAGGCAGAATCTGTAGTGTTCCCAAATAAAAGGCCTGACGAGGGACCTCTTCAACACGGAAGAAAATAGCTTGGTTGTCAGGGGGCCAAGACTTTTTAACCAGCTTCCAAAGGACCTCAGAAACGTTACAGGGGTCAAAGGTGACGTCTTCAGGAGAAGACTAGATGCCTGGCTCAGGACGGTACAGATGAGCCGAGTGTGCCTGGCTATGTGCGGTGGAGAGCGCGAGAGAGCAACTCGCTCCTCCACCAAGCCAGGCCTAGAGGCGGGGCCACCAGCTTGACCTTGAAGAGAAACCAACGCACGGAACTGTAACGAGGTTAACGAGGTTAAGTGTTGTAAGATGAGTCAATTTAAAGTCTGTGAAAAAATTGCAATGTTGGAGATTGACCTCGATTAAACCTACCTCAATTTCCCAACCCCTAACGCAGGTTAAATTAATCCAACATATTGAATTAGGACTCGAGAATCCAGAAATGGTCCGCAGCAAATAGGATGATTAAAGTCACAGATACAATTCCCACAAATAAAACCATAGAAATTTACTACGGTTCATGTAATAAATTGGGATATTTGTTAATTGTTAACCAAAAGTAAAGTGAAAGAATTGACTCACCTCAGTGAGTAGGCCTATTCTGGGTACACTAGCCTGTATTGTTTTTTAACTTCGACTTTTGTTTCAGTCACTATTTCTGTAGAGTAGTTCGCAAGCCAACTGCATAATTGTTCTTCTCTTGATGCGATCAAAAGGAAGAAGGAACTGAAGCCAAGGTTCTGGTCATCTGGTGTCTGACTTCAGTTTTGTTGGCTGGTTATTGTCGGTGGGAGATAATCTCACCGAGCACACCCTTCACCATAGAGTAATAAATTACTAATGTGGATATGACCCAGTATGATGAACAATTATTCACATACCTTTGTTAACCATAAATTATTGTACATTAAAGAGACTACCAAATCTACTTCCTCTGAGGACCACTTCTGTTCTCTCTCAAACACCCTCCCAATATCCTAAATTTCATATATTGGGGTGTCCGGAAAGAAAAATTTGAATGCTAAGCATCAATTTTTCTCCTACATAAAGGTAATTGTTGTAATGTTAGTGGCATTGAAACCACCAATTGCCTGTGTTATATCCTCATTCCTTTATAAAAGAAATGTAGCATTTATAAATCCTCATTAAGAAGAATAAGAGGTTTCATCCACAGAATGAAAATAAATATAATTCTCACTATGAAGATTAAGTAAAGAGAAAGAATATAGATCTAACTAAATTAGTTAAGTACAATCGTGTAAAAGTAGCTATCCTTTGAAAATGAAATATTTACAATTCCCCAGCATTAATTTTTTGTTGTAAAAAGCTCCTGGCTTTTAAGGCTGTGTGGCGCTGAGGCCTTGTATAAGTTAAACTACTTCTTGTGTGCGTTACCACACAAGTTGTTAAAGGTTGAGAGAAAGTTTGTACGGAATCATAAGCTTTTGTTTGAGAAACTGGATAACTCGTTTCTATCTTAGGTTCTGTTAAACAGATATTAGGCCCAGACTCAATTGGGTATAATAGAGAAATGTCCCTAGTACTCTCCCCAGTAGCAGTCTTGAGTCTAACTACCCTTGTCACCCTGTCCTCTCCTGGTTTGAGTTCCAAAACTCTACCAAGAGACCAGTATTGTCGTGGTACAGTCATGAATCAACACAATGTCATCTACTTTAATAGTGTTTGTCCAGTTTTTGTTTGTCAAGTGTTTGTGTCTTTCTCTAAGACTTGTAAGGTACTCATCAGTCCATCGTTTAACAAAATGAGTCTTAATGTCAGTATTTTGTCTGAAGTTCACTGTGTTCTTGAACCCAATCAGGATCATCCAATGAAATTGATTTGTCAGGCAACGAGCGAGTTTGTTCACCTTTCATCAAATGATTGGGCGTTAATGCTTTAAATTATTTATGTTGTCACTCACATAAGTGAGTGGCCTATTGTTTAACACTTTCAATCTCAGCTAAGAAAGTGAGCAGTGTAAACAGTTGTATTTGTTTCCTGCCAATTGCTTTCTTTAAGCAATTCTTGACAGTTTGAATGTTCCTCTCCCAGATAGAACCATACCATGGGGAGGCAATAGTAATATATTTCCATGTAATGTTTGAGTTATTCAAAAAGAGTTGAGCAGTTTCAGTTTGTAGAAGTTCACTAATTATTTGTTCACCAGCTTTGAAATAAGTGGCATTACCTGTCCAAATTGTTTTAGGTACTGAATGCTGTGCACAAAATCTCTTAAAGACGGCAACAAATAATTCTGCTCAGATAAACTGCTCGTGATGCAGGACACGTGAATAGTACGATGTAAATTTTTATTTCGGTGTTCCCCTGTATAATCTATGCCTACAGTTTCAAATCGCCTGTTAAGAGTAACTCGTTCTTTTGGCAAATCAGGTGGATCTGGTTTTTTGTAGGGTCTAGAGTGAATCCTTTTACATGTTATACAGTTATTAAGAACTGTTTTTACTGTTACTCTGCCTTTTGGTACCCAATAAGTTTTCCTTAAGGTTGCTAATGTTTGAGGTACCCCCATGTGATGGATTTCATTATGTACATGTCCAATAATTAGGGTGGTAAGGTGATTGTATCTGCGAAGCAAAATTGGACATTTAGCTGGATAAGCTAATTTTGACTTATTTAGTCTTCCCCTACACCTAAGAAGACCATCTTCATCCCTGAACAAGTTCAGATCTATGAATGCTGAAGGTAAAGATTCTTTGTATTGTTTATCCAAAGTTAAAAATTCTAACTCCGTTATATTCTAAATGTTGAACATGAGTGATCCAATAATTGGTAGCAACTTCTGTGAATGTTGTTTCATTTTTCTTTAAATGTTTGTTTATCTTTGTCAAACAGTTGTGTGTATAAACTTCAAGCAGTAAGAGGTAACCCTAGTGAGTTTGTTGAAGTCTGAGTACTTCTCATAATTAAGAAATGGCTCTGTGGTGTCAGCTGACATTGTGTTGTTTGATGTTAGATTAGCTGCTTCAGTAGGCCACTGCTCTGGATGAGATATCCATTTTGGTCCACTGAACCATGCTTTGTTGGTCTTCAACAATTTATAGGATAAACCTCTAGTGATGAAATCTGCTGGATTTTGTTTTGTTGGAATATATTTGAAGTTTATGTTCAGAGTTTTATTAGCTTCAGCTATTTCTTTAATTCTTTTTCTGACAAAGCTATTTTTGCAGCTTAAGCTATCATGTTGTATCCACGACAAACATATCTAACTATCTAGCCAAACATATGTGTCAGTGATATTTACATCATAATAGGTATCTTTTAAGAAAGATATGATCTTAACTGCCAGTGAAGCTGACAAAAGTTCCAATTGTGGTATTGTTTTGCTGGGTTTAATGGGTGCAACCTTCCCATTAGCATAAACTAAATTACTTTCATCATAACTTACAAGGTAAGCACAACACCCATAAGCATGAGTACTTGCATCAGCAAATACATGCAGAGATTGAAGCTTTTTCCTAAATCCAGTAGTTCTGGGAACTTTTATGTTCTGTATTTTTATTTAAATCAGAAAAAAAAACCACCTTTTTTTTTTTTTTTTTTTTTTTCCAATATTTCAGTCTTGATTTGGAATTGGATCATCCCAACCTAGACTTTGATTCCAAAGTGTTTGAATAAAAACTCTAGATCTAATTGTGGCAGGAAGGAATAGACCCAATGGATCAAATATTTTGGATGATTCTGAGAGTATTTGTCTTTTAGTGTTAGCTCCTAAATTGAGTTGAAACTCTTTAGTACAGATTGAATCATGTTTATTAGAAGATGAATCCGAGTACCATGTCATGCCCAAGGTTTTAACTTTGTCTGTAGGTTCAGTGAGACCCTTACCATCACACAAGATTTTCTGGTTCAAACCCTCATCATTTGAGATCCACTCTCTTAATTCAAAATTACCCTGACTTATGTCGTCTTGAGCTGAGCCATAGATCTCAAATAATTCAGGCTAAGTAAAGTGGAGCCTATTAGATTGTCAACATAGAAATAGTGTTTTAAGAAATCTATGGTGAAAGAATTCTCAAATGTATTTAAATGGTGTTTCAGAGTTAAAACTAATAGGCTAGGTGAACAATTAGCACCAAAAAGAATAACATTGAATCTGTATGTGACAAATCCTTTATTTAAATCATAAGGGTCTTTAAACCATAAGAATCTGAGTTCATCTTTATCACTGTCATTCTTTAGATGAATTCTTAAAAATGCTTTAGAGATGTCACTCTGTAATGCATGTTCATCTAACCTGAACCTCAGCAAGATTTTCACAAGGTCAGAAATTAAACTTGGACCCTCTATAAGGCAATCATTTAAACTATGTTTGTTGGAATCATTGAGGCTACAGTTGTAAACAACCCTGGGTTTTGTTGTTGGTGCATTTTGTCTGTAAATACCTCTATGGGTTAAGTAATGACAACCTTCCTTTTTAAAAGGATTAGTTGTAACTTCAATAAACCATTTTTGTAAATGTTCTTTAAAAACATCATTATACATTTGAATCTTGTTGTCTGCCCTAAGTTTTTGTATCACTTTATATAAATGACCTTTAGCAACTTTAAGATTATCTGTTAAGGTAGGACAGTTTGTTTTCCAGGGTAGTTCAACTAAATAATGATTGTTTTTGTATTCAATTGTGTTTTCAAAATGTTCTGCCATTATTTGATCTTCATCTGAATGAATATTGTCATAAATGCCTACAGATTCCAGCAACCATAGTGGTTGTAGCCCTTCAACTAAAGTTTCATCATAAATGGGAGAATTTAAATTATTTGTTATAGCAGTTTAAATTATTAACACTTTTACAAGAGTTTTGCAAAACTGTGTTCAAACACATGCTATCTGGTGAGCTTAGTCATAAAGACTGTTCTTGTTTGTTATCCAAATTATATTTGGTTAAATCTCCTAAGGGTGCTATACCCAGTGGTGTGTTGATGGCTATTTCATCTCCAATTTTAACTATACCCCTTTGAATAAGATGAATATAGTCAGCTCCCAATAACATTTGTATATTATCCACTATATTGTTTTTAATGTACCTATCTGCTATTACATGATGTTTCTTCAATTCTTTAATTGTCTGACTCAGTTTAGAGACTACAAGGTGATCTTGTCCTACTTGTTTAACAATAACAGCTCTTAAATTATGAGTTTGGTTTTCTAGGTCCAGTCCCAGTTCAACTGTCTCATAGTTAGTTTTTTCCGAGTTATCATTAACAAAAGATGTTAAACAGAGTTCTTGTTTATTACTCTTAGGTGTTAAGTCTAATTTATTTATCAAGGATTGACTGACAAATGTTTGTTGTGAACAAGAATCTATGAGACATCTAATGGGAGTAGTACCACCTTTGTTGTTCTTTAAATCCAATGTAATGGTAGGTAAAAGAATTTCTGAATTTTTAGCTACACTATTTGGACAAATGTGTCCACTAAAGGTATTACCACCATCTTTTTGTTCAATTTGAGATAAACTCTGAGTTTTATTTTGACTAGGTCTACTGTTATTGTTTGAATTCTTTTCAGTTACACATTGATGTGACATGATTTAAACTATCACAAAGTTTACATTTATATTAGTTCAGATTTACACTCTTTTTTATGATGTCCTGTCCCAGTACATTTCTTGCAAAGATTAAGCTCTTCACAACGTTTAGATCTAGAATTAAAGTTATTAAATTTAGTACATCTTGTACTACTGTGTTCATTACTGGAACAAAATTTGCAGTATGGAATGTAATCCTTTTTTGTTGCAATATTAAAATTTTGCAAAGTTGGTGTTTTATATCAGAGTTTTGTTCTTGAAAATGGGCTTTATGAGCCTCAGAAGTGGCAGGCAAAGATTAACTTTTACTTTTATAAATTGATAACACAGTGGGAAGTTCAGACCTCAATTCATCTAAAGCAGTGGTGCACAAACTTTTTTGATGTGAGGGCCAAGCGAAGAAAATAACTAAATGTATTAGCCTACTTACTTTCCATCTAAATCATAAATTGGGTCACTTTTATATTCTAACTTTTTCATTGAATTGAAAAGACCCGTGGGGCCACTGAAAAGACCCGTGGGGGACACATTTGGCCCGCGGGCCAGGGTTTGTGCATCACTGTGTTAGAACATTTGCTCGTAGTTGCAGCCCATTTTGTCTAATGGATGTTGGTTTGGGAGGGCCACGTCGTGGCTACGTCACAACGCCGCTTCCCGTTAGATTAGTAAGGTTAAGCGGGGCTGAGTCTGTTCAGTTGTTAGATGGGTGACCTTCTTCCGCGCTCAGATTATGTTACGATGCTGTTACGAAGGTTATACAACCCCAAACAATGTTTTGGTAGGTGCGATACGAGGAGGATTAAGATACCCTTCAAACTACCAGGACAATACTTCCAGGATCCTGAATTTCTGCCCATACCATTATACCAAAACCAGGGTATTGAACTGAACTGAAACATAATTCCTTCCCAAAATGTCTGATTAGCCATTCTTTCGACCTATGTGCGCCAATTCTACGTGAGGTGATTAAACTTGCGTCTTCTTGGAAAATAGACCTGCACAATAGGGTGGAGTGAAAATTTAATTTTTTTTTCAAAATGCCTGGGTGTGGGAAAGATGCGTATTGGGGAAAGCATCAATTTGCTAAAAAAATTATCCTTCTATTATTAAATTTCAGATATGCACACCGAGCTCAAGTTTCAGCCGAACAGCGAAAAAGCTCGAATATTACCATATAAGTAAATGTGAAATTTCGGCCAAATTTCAGATAGCATGAGGGCAAGAATGCCGTGTATCCGTAAAATAATGATTGTGTGAAGGAATTATACCCCTAAGATTATATCTAATATGGCTACACTTGTTTTAACATTAGCATAAAATCCAAATTTTTAGATATGAAATAGTATAATTTATTAAAGAATGCCAAATTTCTATTTTGACTAATAAAGTAGGCTTTATACCGTATATAGTAATCTCAGATGATTAGTTTTAGTTGGTTTCTCATTGATATTTAATAAGGGACATACTAAAGAGTCTCACATTCTACTCTTATCTTTTAGATTAAACAGTGTAACAGAGAATAGCTGTTTGACCAACAAAATGGCAACAAAAACAAGAAGTGATTGTAATTGTCCAATATTAGGAGCTCCTGCGGAACTTAGTGAAACAATGTTACTAACATTTTATGATGTGCTGAAGTACTGCCTTTTTCTGAATAATAAAATGAAGCGTGAAGGAACTGAAAAATCTGTTTTTAATATTATTGCTAATTTAGTTGCATTGAATATTGAAGATCTTTGGGCTTAAGCTCCATTTCCCCATATTTCACACCAAAGAATAGTTCAACTTATCAAAGAATGTAATGGAAAGTACCGAAACTTGTTGAAACAGCCAAAGGAGCGAAAAAGCAGTGCTTCATATGTAGCACGCATCAAGACTCGTACATGAGAGCCGATCTAAGCTATTTGACATTGCAGTTTGCAAATGTAAGTGCTTCAGTAAATGTCTTTGCAAAAAGTAGCGAAAGGTTCATCTAGCTGAGAGGAACTTTCTAACAGACCAACGAACTGAAAGAAAAATGATGATAGCTGGCGTCGACAAAAAGGCAACATGTCAAATGGCTAAAACAATAAAGAGGAATACTAGCCGATCGGATTCGAACAGAAAAATATATGGAACGATAGAAAAAAGATCAAGGTACTGGTTATGAAGTGGACCCCATTTCTTCTGATAACAATTCCATGACTGTTAATGATGATGATGATGAGCTACAGATCTACAGAAGCTAAGGCTAACAAAGACCCTAAGATCCACTCTAAGGTTAGCCCAAGAGAAAGAAGAGAGTAGGGGGTTAAAAGAAGAGAATAGGGAGTTAAAAGAAGAAAATAAGGGATTAAGTAGCAAAACATATCATTCTTGAGTTAACATTCATTCAGAAAAAGAGAGAAAGACTCACCATCATTATGCGCCGGCCACTTCTGACAAATAGGAAAAATAGTTGAAGAGAATAGGAAAGGGGTGAAAGATGAAAAGAAATAAAATAAGAACGCTTACAAACCATGCAAACACAGTCATCATCATCATCATCATCACCATGATCTACAGAAGCTAAGGCTAACAAAGACCCTAAGATCCACTCAAAGGTTAGCCCTAGAGAAAGAAGAGAGTAGGGGGTTAAAAGAAGAGAGTAGGGAGTTAAAAGAAGAGAATAAGGTGTTAAGTAAGTTGCAAAACCTATCATTCGTGGGTTAACATTCATTCAGAAAAGAGAAAAAGACTCACCATCATCCGCCGGCCACTGCGAAGTCGGAAAAATAGTCGAAGAGAATAGGAGGGGTGAAAGATGAAAAGAAGTAAAAAAGAACGCTTACAAACCATGCAAACACAGTCTTAACTCAAAGAAACACTGTCATACCATGCAAACTACAAACATGCAAGTAGAGAGAGGATGAGAAAAGAAAAAAGTATGAAGAGTATAACAAAAAGTGTTAGTTTACGCTACGAGCTATATCTAAGTTCGTGTTAGTCTAATTTTTTTCTTTTTTTTAATAATATAAATTTAACGCTGGCATATCACACGCTAGCATGTCACAAGCTGGCATTAATTGCAACAGACTCAAACCTCGACCATTACCCCCCAGACCTCCTGTTGCTAATTGTTTTATTTTTTAAACGACGTCAATATTTTTAAAATGCCTATCTAAACGGTTTTTAAACATATTAACACTGGTAGAGTTCACGACGGACGCGGGAAGATTATTCCATTTATCAATTACTTTAAACGTAAAAACGTTTTTAGCGATGTTAGTAATGAAACGTCTGCCACGTAATTTAAATCCGTTATTTCGAGTATTGCTATTATTGAAAATAGACAATTTGTGAAAATTTACGTTATCGATTTTATTAACGATTTTGAAAACTTCAATAAGCTCCCCCTTAATCTCCTAGTTTCGAGTGAATGTAAGTCTAACTCTTTAATCCTATCTTCATAAGACTTGTTGCGTAGTGATGGAATTATGATAGTTTCGTGGCGCGTCGCTCAACCCTTTCCAACCTATCAATATCCTGACGCAAATACGGGCACCAAAACTGAACGGTATATTCTAAGTGAGGCCTGACTAGGACTTGAAAGCGGCAATATAATATTCTTCGATTTAAACTCGAAATTACGCGCTATGAAGCCTAACATCCTATTAGCTTTTGTGCAAGAGTCCAGGCACTGGTTCCTAACTTTTAAATCCTTAGATACGCGTACACCTAAATCTACTTCCTCGTCAACAATCGCTAACTGTCTATCGCCCTTCGTATACGTGTAATTGTTGTTACGAGAACCTATACGAAAAACTTTACATTTGTCTACGTTAAATTGCATCTGCCACTTATCCGCCCACTCCATAATCCTATTTACATCATCTTGGAGCCTATTTCTATCGTCCACGTTAAGAACTTTACCGCCTATTTTAGTATCGTCCACGAATTTTGACACATTACTAGTCAAGCCTACATCTATGTCGTTAATGTAGATTACGAATAGCAATGGGCCTAACACTGAACCTTGAGGGACACCGCTACCTACATCCAAACACCCAACCAACGACCCTCTGTTTCCTGGCACGAAGTCAGTCCTCTAACCAGTTAGCTACCTGACCGCGTATACCGTGCGCTCTATGCCTATCGTATTCGCGCACTATTTCGTTATAAAACTAACAAATTAGTTAAACAAGATTTATGGCGTCGAAACCCATGCTGACTACTATTAATCAAATCCCGACTTTCTAAGTGATCGATGATACGATCCCTAACTACGGATTCCAAAAGTTTACTGACAATTGACGTTAAGCTAATAGGCCTATAATTGCTAGCTACTGTGCGGTCACCTTTTTAAAAAATGGGCGTAACGTTAGCTAATTTGAAGTCTTCAGGAATAATCCTCGCTTCCAGTGACTTATTAAACATTTTTGTTAAGGGGCCTACGATAACGTCTTTCAAATCTTTCAAATGTTTAGGATAAAGCGCGTCAGGGCCTGGAGCCTTGCTAACTTTTAGCTTATCGATATAATGCGCGATCTCACCCTCGTAAACAATTATTTCATTCAAAATAGCATCGCTACTAAATGGAGCGATATGATGATGATGATGATGATGATGTCATTTCATCTGAAGAAAAACATTTACATATACCAACTCCCAAGCACTATGCCATGACTGAAGATGGTGCTAGTACATCACAAATGCGACTAAGTTTCCCAACAATGGCATTAAGCTAGAACCAACGTGTATCAAAGGACCAATGCATTTGTGAAATATCATCAAATCTTCTCGATATCTTTCCCCAAATCTGAAAGAAATCATTGATCCTGTCATTCAGCAAAATGGATACCTGCTCATCCTGAGAATTTGTTTCTGGCAATGATTGGAGACGAGAACAAAAATATCAGGTCACTTGCATTCCGAAGAATTCTGAAGGCCAGAGAGAAAGCATAACCATCATCGACTGGAGTATATATTTTAGAGTGCCAAGGATAAACTTCAACGCCTCAGAGTACCACGAGATGATTGACTGGAATGACAATAGGCTGGAACCACTACTCACGATGGACCTCTCACACGAAACTGTCTTGCAGCTCAAAGCAAATATCTTATGTAGACTTGAAACTTCCAAATTTTCCATGTCATTGGCAAGCAATCGAACGGGTAGTGCGACTTGTAACAAACGCGTCGCAATTGTCTCCTGCAATAAGGACCGAGACGGCTTCATAAGGTTTCGACTCGAATCGCGTGCTATTGTGCCATACATCAACTCCAAACAAGAATTGTGGTGAGTTATTGAGCTTTTGAAATTCAAATCTGCGAAGAACTGCAAAACCTATGGGGAGCTAGATATTATAATAACTATGCAATAAGTGGCATACTCAAAGTGAATGCTTTTAGGCATCACATTTCATTCTAGAATTATATTATATAAATAACTTATAAAATTCAGAAATTTTCTGCCATTTTTCAGTATTTTGAGTCAAATTTACTCATAGTAACAAACATTCTAGAAGGAAATTTGTATCACATAATCATCATCTTACACATACAGGTCATTCTTGCACTCAGGCTTTCTGGAATATGATTGAAATATCACATTAACAATATTTGTTATATTTCTAAAACTTTAAACTCAGTGGACACATCTTAAATTTAATAATAGTACGATAATGTTTTAACACGTTGATACTTTCCCCAATACGCATCTTTCCCACACCCAGGCATTTTGAAAATCAAATACATCCAAATTTCCACTCCTGCCTACTGCACAGCTATGGGAATCATCTTGGCTCATGTTACTTTTTATATTTATTACAATCATTGTAACTATTAATGAATTTCTTATTTATTATTATTATTATTATTATTATTATTTGCTTTATAGTACAATATACTCGATATAGAAACAAATTAACTAAAATAATAAAAATTGCAAAATATAAGTATTATAACGATCAGTTTTCCAAACATAAATGAGACACGGAAAAACACTTGGACAACCATAAACAGTCTCCTCAAAAACCAAATTAAGAAAAAATTAATAGAGAAATTAAATGTTGGTAATAAAGAAATTATTGATGATAATTCTATTGCAGACTCCTTAAATAACCATTTTACTTTAATAGTTAATAAGCTTCGCTCACAGTTACTAAATAATGATCACTCGCCGTTAGAATATACCGTATTTCCCGGCGTATAACACGCACCCTAATTTTGAAGAGAAAATTTAGGAAAATAAAAATTTAGGAAAAAATATACCTCCTACCTCATTTCACATGTACAATTTTAACGAGTTAATTTTAACGCAGGGTGATTTTTGGAGTATTTTTGGGGAAAAAAAAGTGCGCGTTATACGCCGGGAAATACGGTATGCCACGCAGCAAACTAAATTAATTTTCTTTTGTTTCTGCTACCTTTACTGAGGTTCAGAATATTATTGACAAATTAAGAAATGCAAAAAAAAAAACATTCATAACATTTCTGTACCTATATTAAAGCTTGTTAAAGATAAGATATTTGTAACTTTGGTTGACCACTAATAAATTCTTCCTAAATACCAGTAAAACAAAATTCATGATATTTACTAATAAACGAAATGTGTATCTTGATGAACTAAATGTTGATGAAATAGCTGTAAAGGAGTGTACTGTAACAAACTTTCTCGATGTAATTCTAGACAAGAATTTGCAATGAAGTGATCATGTAAGTTAATATCTCAAATAAGATTTCAAGGAGCGTTGCTATAATGTTTAAACTTAGACATGTAGTCCCTAAACAGGTTTTATTAACTCTGTATCATACTCTTGTTCTTCCTTATATAACGTACTGCACTCTTGTTTGGAGAAACTCCGCTAACAACGCTTTAAACAGTATCTTTGTCATCCAAAAACGATCAGTAAGGTTATTATTTGCTGCTGATTTCCCTATCATTCTAGTGCGTTATTTAAAGAGCAAAAACTACTAAAGCTCAAAAATGTAATCAAACTGGCACATTTTATTTTCATTTAAAAATGCAAGAACAAAATCATTAACTTACAATGGATATATAAATATTTTGTAACTCATCAAGAAATCCACTCATATCAAACCAGAAAAAGATCAAAGCTCGTTATTCCTCAATTTAAATTACCTACAATTCAAAAAATTACCCATTTTCATTGGACTGAAACTATGGAACGATTTAAACGCTGACATAAGAAATATTGTGAATGTAAATTCGTTTAAAACCAAGTTGAAATCTCGATTAATAATGGAATGCTAATAATTAATCTAAGGTTAAATATATATTACTCTATTACTTATTCATTTCTCGTGTGTAATATAGGATTAAATGTACATTACTCGTTATTGTTCATCTCTCTTGTCTAATGTTGAGTTCTTTGTATAATATACTGTCGGTATTTGTTTTATATCTATAATAATAATAACTTAAGATTAATATATACTCTAATAATAATTAATAATTCTTATTCATGATTTATACATTATCAATAACTATCTGTTTTATTTTTAATTAAGAGCCCAGTAAGGCCTAAAGCTTAAAGGCCAAATTAAATAAATAAATAGTCCAGTTTTACAATTATTTATGTTAAAACAGAAATGGCAAAATTGTATTTATTTTATGGATAAAGATTGTTCAGCTTCAGCTTTTAGTTTATGTAAATATTGCTGTGGTATGCGATGAGAAAAATTAACATAATTTGCGGTGTTCATAAGCTTTGTTTATAACTGAACCTAAAATGGCGATGAACGGCTTTGTTTATTAATTGTGTAACCACTAATGGTCATCTTGGTCGATGGTTATCCGACGAAAGTTTGTAAAGATATTACTATAAATTACCCCTTTTCTAAGTATGGAATTTTGGGTTATATGCTATACTCTTTTTTTACCACAGTCCAATCACGTGACCAGGGTACCAGTGGTGCTATTGCACGAGCACCAGCTGATCGAGGCATCTTTTCCGATTTTTAAACGCTTTTTACCGACGTTCAGTAGGTTCTGTTCGTAATTTAAAAACAGAACTTGCGCGTAAAATAGGATGTTCTATTAATTTTTCTCCTTCATTTTAATACCACCAAAATTAACTTCTGGAATGAGAACACTTCGCAGGGTAATTCCAAGTTTCTATATATATACAATTGGTTACCAAAGTTGGAATACATTGGGCCACATCTATTTATCGGCTCAAGGCAACCCGGTTTTTTAACCGATAATACATAACCGTCGTAGGATTACAGTTCTGTATTTATAAGAACTTTTTTCACATTGAACAACTACGTTCCTGTTTTCATAAATTGGTTAACTGAGAGTCACTATATAATCAGTTCGACAATTTTTCTATTAAACAATTATCGCCAATTAACAAGTATTTTGGGAGCAATGCTGAATTCAAATGAAGAACCATCGATTAAAATAGATTGAAATCAAAGTGACGTCAACTTCATTTTTTTTTATTCAATAGAAGTGCTTCGTCGTGGCTACGTCGCAATATAGACACTTTGGATAAAGATACGAAGGGTTCACAAAAGTAAATAGGCACCACGATGGATTTCCTCAAGAACAAATGGCAAAGCTTCATCAATGAAACACCAGAACGTGTGTCAGCTTTAAATAATACAAAGGGAAGAACAACGCGATTCTAAAAATACTGATTAACTAAACCCATTATTATTTATTGACTTCTATCATTAAACAAAAAAAAAATTGAAAAATTGAAGAGGTCTATTTACTATTTACGTATTTTGCAATCAGATGACGTTGTGACCCGTAGTTCGGATTCCACTTTAAGCTGTAGGGCCCCTCTGTTATGTAATCCTGGCGATCAGGACGAAGGCTAAATTACGCAATAACAACAGTAGTATCAGAGAATTCGAGTTCCTCTGTTTATTGCTTTCGATAAAAGAACCAAAAGAAACGGTTTCTTACACTCAAAGTCATTACTAAAATCACGCAGTGGGAGTGCGTTGACCTAAAGCAAAAGGTAAATTGTGTGTCAATGGCTGTTTCTTCGTTGTGCAATATATATCGTTTTAGAGTTATGGGTTGTGATGTGTAAGAGTTTGGAAGAATGACCAATCAAACTAAATCTGACACGGAAAAAAAGTTGTTCTGTGCAAAGCAGTAAAGCTGATTGGCTACTTTTGACCTCGAAAGATTAAGGATTGGCTGGTTTGGATGCCAAAACGTGCGGTAAAAAGGCGGAGCTAAGTATATGGCTAATTTGTTAATTAATTTGGATCCTTCATACAAGACCACGCGCCGCGCGCCTATCGGAAATCGTTTAGGATCAGAAATCCTTTTATCGATGAATAAAGGAATTTCCTTTAAGAATTTTTTGAGAAATCTTTAAGAAAGGATTTCGCACATCTACGTATCAGACACGATGTCGTTCTGTTTTCAGTGGAATAATAATTAAACAGTTAGGAGACCCAGAAAATGGCATAGCGTTCGGGCCAACTAATGTGGCCCATTATTATTACTCAGCATCATCGGGGCTCGAACCCCTGATCTCAGTGTCCTCACTTCGCTTATACGGAAACGGGGTTATCCACTGAACTACGGACGATGACGACTTTACTGGATGGAGTTATAAAGAAGACAAAAATATTTAATTTGTACGTAGGCTACACCAGTACGACCGAATTACAATCCATATTTTGTTCATTAAATATTTGTTCAGTAACTTCAGTTTTTAATTTTTAAAATTCTGAATAAAGATTTAAATGAAGCAGTCGTTATAATCTGTGTAAAGAATGAAAGAAAATCCTATAATATACAGAGGGTGACAGAAGTAAACAGGCACCACGATGATTCTACTCCAGAACAAAATGGCAAAACTCATCAATGGAACCCCAGAATGTGTGTCAATTTTACATAATGGAAAGGGGAAAGTAACAACACGTTTCTAAATATATTCATTCAATAAATCTGTTATTATTTATTGACTTTTTTTATCATATTAAAAACTATGGAAAAACCAAAGTTGTCTTTTCTCATAAAAACAAATCTTTAAATTATTATCAGCTATGTAAGTGGTTCTCAAACTTTTCCTCCCTACCACCTTAGCTGCTCTTTTAACATCAGCAGACCCTTTTTGGAAAATAACACCAGGAAGTAATATATATATATATATATATATATATATATATATATATATATATATATATATATATATATATAAATATAATTTAGTGGTGGACTGGACCGGATATCCGCATCATTTTAACATCCGCATCCGCACTTCTGACTGCGGATGTTATGCGGATATTACCTCTAATAAATTATGCAATTTACAATTAAATTAGCTTATAAAGTAGCTTTTAAGGCCCAGTCATGCACATTTCATGTAAAGTATTAATTATTAATGAACAAACAAATATATAAACCTCAAAATATAAATACCAGGTAACACAGAAAATTGAATGAAACTTGTTTCTTTGAAGTTTTTTGGCTGAAACTTGAGAAAGTTATTATTTTTATCATAATGAAAACATTAATATTAATTTTAATTCTTATGCATTGCCTGCCATAATAGTAATATCACGAAATTTGAAAAATTCTGTCATATATTCAGAATTCTATATTATATTGATAGATTAACTAAATATCCGCATCCGCGGATATTGAAATTAAAGATCCGCATCCGCAGATGTTGAAAACTGACACCTGGTCCACCACTAAAATATATATATATATATATATATATATATATATATATATATATATATATATATATATATATATATATACATACACACTGTATATATTTTTTTCCTAATAGTTGAATGGTGAGAGTTTAACCCCAGAGGACATCCAAGGATTGGCTATAATGATATATATATCATCACTGTCAACAAATAAAAACTGCAAAAGACTAGGACACCAGGAATTTAAAATTAAAAACTCTTAAAAAGTGGTACAGAGACAGATTCCGGACAAACAGAAGATGGCAAAGAATTCCACAATCGAGAAGTACGAGGATGGTGTACGGCAGAAAGGCACCGAAACACGCTAATATTCTTGACTGTTCACGAATTTGTTTGTTCCAGTTGAGGTCTTCAGTGATGGTAAGCCCTAGAATCCTAATGGAGTTAGCTCTTTCAATTTGAACTCCATTAAAGAAGTCGAGAAGAAGAATCAGGGCAAAGTGGAACGAACAGCCATAGTGAGGAGTAGCATCATCTGCGTAGGAGTGAATCTGACCAGATGTTGTGCCATATTTGTAACATTATCGCGAACCCGAAGGGGAGAACTCAAAGCCATGACGCAACACCACTTCCCGTAAGATCAGTAAAGTCAACGGACACTTAATCTGGGGAGTAGTTGGATGGGTGATCGTATTTTGCATCCAGATGATGTAGCGAGCCATAGTTAGAATACCACATAAAGCTATAGGTTCACTCCGTCACATGCCCTTTGCTGTTACGAAGGAAGATAACAGGCAGCTCGAAACAGTTTGGGAGCCAGTATATATATATATAATATGGAGATTTGCATATACATTTAGTAATATAATTTTTACCCAACACAAACCAAAAAATTCAAACTCCTTGATATTACCTTAACTCAAATCATGATAGTATGATCACACTTAAATAACAACAACAACAACAACAACAACAACAACAACAATAATAATAATAATAATAATAATAGTTTCTCGACTGAATGACCTACTGCTCAAAATGATGAAATTCACAGAAATATTTAAGCTTAAAAATTATTAATTAACACATTTGCTGTCACATCGTCGTAAAATATTTCCCGAAGTGTTCCTCTGCGCAGTGGCGACAATATCTACTTTACTTGAAAGTTATCCGTTGTTTATACAACTTTCATAACTTATGAAAAGTATAACTTTTTGTATTATATTTAAAAATCTTAAAACTTAAAGTTAAAAGAAAAATTATGATTCCCAAATGAACCAAAATTTCAGACAGTTGAACTAATTGAACGTGCAATAACTATACTACATACATACATACATACATACATACATACAACATATATTATATATATATATATATATATATATATATATATATATATATATATATATATATATATATATATATATATATATACTGACTTTGCTGAAACCTTCGATAAATGTGACCATGGAATTATAGCACACAAACTTAAGAACACAAGAATTACTGGAAATTTCTGTAATTTCTTGACGCAAAGAACACAAAGAGTGGTGGTAAATGGAATCAAATCGGGTCTCGGAAGTAGAGAGCTCTGACCCACAAGGGACGGTACTAGCTCCCTTGCTGTTCATAATAATGATTGCAGATATTGATGCAGATATCAATGACAGTATCGTATCATGTTTCGCGGATGACACAAAGATATGCAAGGAAATATTGAACGAAGGTGACATGAAAAGATTACAAAACGACATTGAAACATTATTCCAGTGGGCAGAAGACAACAATATGAAGTTTAACGAAGAAAAATTCCAACTTCTAAGATATGGTAAAAACAAGGAGATACAGAATAAAGGGTACAAAACTCTGCAAGCCAAACAGACAACACCAAATCGCCAAGTCAGGGATCTTGGGGGTAATAATGTCGGATGCAGAATTCAGAGAGCACTATAACGTCAAAATCACAACGGGTAAAAGGACTTTTACGTCTAAGATAGAGGAAACGGAAGGTGAAGACTACTGGTCTCGATTACAATCCCTGAAACTACTCTCCCGAAAGAAGGCGCGAGCGGTACACAATAATATACATATGTAAAATACTTGAGGGCTCTGTCCCTAACCTTAGAAATGAAATAGAAACAAACTGGAATGAGAGAAGAGGCGGATTTTGTACGTCCCAGCTGCGGTGGGGCAAGGGGCTATGAAAACGAGGATGGAAAATACCCTCAGATAGGAGGCCAAAGCTTTTCAATGTCCTACCAAAAGTGAGGAATCTCCAGCACACCGACCTGAATAACTTCAGAACCAGTGGACAAATTTCTGTTCAAATCCCTGACCAGCTATGCGTGGCTGGCTACGAGGGCAGGAGGAGTCAGACAGCTATTCTCCTTCACTAAATCACCAAATGATGCGGGATGCTGGAGAGGGGTCGACCACAGGTCGATCCTGAACCGTCGTTCGAACTCGTACAAATCTACGAGTATAAGTCGTGGATTGGTGGAAACTGAACTGAACATATAATCGGAAGAAATCAATTTAATTTATAATCAAAACCATTACTATTAATTAATACGCATTCCAAAACATTCCCTAAGTTCGTGTCAAAAACACACAAGATATACAGAGATGTCTGTGTTGGTGGGTGAGTAACACATGCCAGCTACTATGTATATTTTAATGTTGTTGAATATATTATTATAGAATGTTAATTCTAAATGTAATTTCTATTCGCACTGAATGATTTGTGTATTATTAAGGCAAAGTAAGTTTTATATATTTATATATATTATATATATATATATATATATATATATAGCAAAATTTATCCCCCACCAAGATTTGAAACCGGCGCTCTGACTCGGAATGCGACAGAGGTGATTTACGTTGCTAACCCCCTACACTCGAGTCAATGGACAGAATTTACTTCAAATCTGAGTCAAATTACTCGGATTCGAACCCTGATCCTGGTCAGGTTTGCACGGTATTATATATATATATATATATATATATATATATATAGTGTGTGTGTGTGTGTGTGTGTGTGTGTGTGTGTGTGCGCAATAAACTAAAGAGGGCCTACAAATAAGTTACTCTTCCCCCAACCCCGTCTGGGAACTCAACCAAGGCTGAATTATATAAGCAGCCCTAAAAAAAGGGTTCCAAAAGTTTCTGACGGGCAGCCGGACTGAGAGGGAAGGTCTGGAAAAGACAAATTGCTGGTTATATTTTGAGCCAACATCTTTGTTAACTTAAAGCTTACTTCATTAATAGACAATATTTGAATCAGAAGCTTATTCCGTTATTGCATCTATAACAATTAAACGTGGAAAGTGCGGCTTTCTCTGAATCCCTTTATCAGCAATTAGCCGCTACCGACTTTTGCCAATTACCTAATCAGCGCCAGTTGCAACAAGGCCCGTCCCCTCTTTCACCCGCTCCCCATTCAAGCATTCATCCAAGCCACCAATCTGAATTATATACAGTGTGTGTATATATATATATATACTGTATATATATATATGTATATATATACTGAATTATATACAGTATATATACATATATATACACACTGAAGACCTTCAGAATCATCTGAACCGGTTATGAAACAAACCGCCCGTATCCATGCACGATATCGCCTCGCCTCGGGTGGTTTGGACTGAGGGTTGGTGCGAATTAACGTCGCTTACCTCGCTGATCTAACGGAAACGGTGTTCGAAGTAGCCCTACACAACGTAGCACGGGGCTAGTGCGATCTTCGGTGAAAACGGTTATCGGGCTTTGTGAAACGCCAAGAACCGATTTAATTATATGATAGGTTGCTGTATAGTCTTTACTCAACGGATTCAGTCAAACCGGGTAATTTGCATTTTGTCGGGTATCCGTACCAACCATTGATATACAAAGTGTCCCATAAGTCCCATATGGAAGCGAGTTACACTCCTGAGGAAAGGCCTCCGCCTTTTCCTCAGGAGTGTAACTCACTTCCATATTAGCCATTGGTGTTATTATACCTTCAACAAAAAAAAAGGTCCCAAAACAAGACCAATTTGAACATTTGTTCTACTTCTAATGTATTAATTTTGTAAATTTAATTTAAAATAAATTTCCTATGAGACCAAACTTATGGGGCACCCTACGAGTATAGATATATATATATACAGTATATATATATATATATATATATATATATATATATATATATATATATATATATAAATAGCGACCCCTTTACTGGATATAGGAGAAGTTCCCTGGACACAGGGAAACATCGAGCATACTAAAAAGAGTGAACATTGTTCCTAAATATAAAGGGGGGATAGGTCTCAAGCAAATAACTATAGACCGATGTCACTGACATCACATCTCACCAAAATATTTGAAAGAATAGAGAGGGAGAAAATACATGACTTTTTGGAGAGACAAGGAAAGATTCAATGAGAGCCAGCAGTATAACAATATCATAGGACGCACTTGAGAGCAATAGTAACTATGATGTAATATACAAGGATTTTGCTAAAGCATTCGATGAGTGTGATCATGACGTAATAGCACATGGATAACGGGCAAAGTGGGAAAATGGATCTACGACTTCCTCAGGGAACGCTAGCAAGCCCTAAAAATCCAAGATATATCATCATCAGAATAGGAAGTACGCAGCTCAGTTCCACAAGGAACAGTATTAGCCCCACTTCTGTTGATTATCATGCTGACAGACATAGACAATAAAGTAGATGACAATAGTATAGTAACATCCTTTTCTGACGATATAAGATCAGCAGAAAACCGCCAATGCGGAGCTGGAAACCCAACAGCAGGACACAAACAGAATATACAAATGGTCAGAAGACAATAACATGAATTTTAACACCGAGAAATTCCAGCTCTTGAGATATGGTAGAAATGAAGAACTTAAACAGACAGCATACTATGCTCCAAGCAGACAAGGAATTCAGAGAACCATAAAAGCAAGAGATTTAGGGGTAATAATGACCGATGATACAAAATTTGAAACACACAATCAGATCGCGATAAACAACGCAAAATGAGTTACGGGACAGCTACCTGTGAACCTTCCAAAGAAGGGACGAAAAGGAAATGGTTCCTCTGCTGAAAATATTGACCATACCAAACTTTGAACACTGCTCAGTCTTGACGTCTCAAACCAAAAAGAAGAAATTAATGAACTAGAAGAAATCCAGAGGAATTTCACAGCCAAGGATAGCTGCAAAGAAATCAACTTCTGGAAAAGACTATGTATATTAAATCTGTATTCGCTGGCAAGAAGAGAGAGCTACAACATAATTGGTACTTTCTTGTTATCCCGGACCCCAGACTTTTTGCCATGCTTTAATAGCTTCTTTTAAGGCAGTTTTTGATGTAGGATTCCTAGCAGCTACTTCCTAACCCTAACCCTAGCCCTAGCCCTAACCTAACCCAGGGGCGTACCCAGAAATTTGCCAAAGGGGGGCGAACTTGGAACTAATCGTAGAAGTATAATTGAAATAGAGATAAATAATTTTTATGTACGTTCATGATGAGCTTATCGTTCAGTTAGAGATGATTAACTAGCTACTGCTAAGACACATTAGGAATAAAAATATAAAAATTATATTATAAAAATATAAAAATTATGATAAAAATCTGATTAGTAACATAATATTCAATGCAAACCGCAATTAGGATGCTCAGATTTGTATTAACATAAGAATAAAAAAGTGCTAATTTCGAGATTAAGCATGTTATTTTCATAACATCTTAATGTTTCATTTCATTTATTAGTTACATGTTTGAGACCAAGCGGCCTTCACACATGATCACACACACACACACACATTCATACACACAAAGTTTGAATCAATACTTAAATTTATCAAAATTTTGAAAGTTCACAAACTAAATATTTAAATGAATGTAAAAAAAAATCGATAAACTACAGTTGCCAGGTGCCATGAAAAATGACGCAATACTCATGAAACACAAAATCGCTAGAACGCTAGCTAACATTTTTCGATTGGCGCATGAAATTAAATATGTAAAATATTTAATTGAATATGTAAATTAAATACATAAAAATAATCAAAATAATAATTTATTAGCTCAAGGGGGCGGGGGCGATCGCCCCTGTCGCCCTCCCCTTCGGTACGCCTCTGACCTAACCTAACTTAATCTAATCTTACCTAATTCAGGAATATTCTCCTTAATTGAGAAAATTAACTTGTTGAACTTACCGATAACGGAGGAAGAAGCGGTCGGTTTCCTACAAGAACGAGGACTTCTTCCGACCGAGCGCAAATGAGGAAACGATCACGCGATGAATCTCGCTGCTGAAATAAAGCTTCATCGCGGGATCGTTTCCACACTTGTGTCCGAATCTGGCAAGTGGCTAAAACTGTCTGGCAAGTGACTGGCAAGTAGCAAAAAGTCTGGCAAATGGCAAAAAGTCTGGGGTCCGGAATAACAGGAAAGTACCCATAATTTACATATGGAGAACGATCGAAAAACTGGTATCCAACCTCAAACTAAACTAAACAAACACTGGAAAATAGGAAAGGTAGAATGCGTAGTGTTCCCAAACTAAAGGCTCGACATGGGACTTCTTCAACACTGAAGGAAAATAGCCTGGTTTTCTGGTCAAGACCAGCTTCCAAAGGACAGCAGGAACGTTACAGGGGTCAAAGTTAAAGTCTTCAAAAGAAGACTAGATGCTTGGCTCAAGACGGTACCAGATGATCCGGGTATGTGATGGAGATCGCAAGAACGTAACTACCTCCTCCATCAGACCAGGACGAGAGATGGGCTACCAGCTTGACCTTCGTGTGAAGAGAGATCGACGCATGGAACTATATATATACATTCGCCGAGATATGTACCACTTTAGGTACGAATCGGCGGTTAAGCAACTAAATAAAAAAAATATATATATATATATATAGTGCTTCTAAAGTCGCGTATACATGTATTATGTTGCGCTACTTTAGAAACTATATAGAGTATATATATATATATATATATATATATATATATATATATATATATAGGAAACGGAAGGTGAAGACTACTGGTCTCGACTACAATCCCTGGAACTCTACTCTCTTGAAAGAAGGCGCGAGTGGTACACAATAATATACATATGGAAAATACTTGAGGGCTCTGTCCCTAACCTCAGCTGAAAATGAAATAGAAACAAACTGGAATGAGAGTAGAGGCAGATTTTGTACGGTCCCAGCTGCGGTGGGACAAGGAGCCATGAAAACGAGGATGGAAAATACCCTCAGAATACGGGGCCCAAAGCTTTTCAATGTCCTTCCAAAAGAAGTGAGGAATCTCCAGCACACCGACCTGAATAACTTCAAGAACCAGCTGGACAGATTCTTGTGCAAAGTCCCTGACCAGCCATGCGTGGCTGGCTACGAGGGCAGGAGGAGATCAGAGAGCAATTCCCTCCTTCACCAAGTCCCGCAAATGAGGCGGGATGCTGCAGAGGGGTCGACCGCAGGTCGATCCTGAACCGTCGTTCAAACTCAACAAAGTAAGTATATATATATATATATATATATATATATATATATATATATATTGGGTAATTGTATTTGGTTCTCATAAGTGATATTTTCCAAGCTCTATTTGGTCACTACGATATAGAGTTATAGGTTATTTTTCGAAGTTATATTTGATTAGGTGCCCTAAAGCAAAATGTGAGCGAACGGTTGATTGAACAATATTGGTCCTAATACGAGTTTATTGCCTAGCAAATTTCCTTAGTTTTAACATTAAATTATTTCCATGTCTCCATGCGCCTCGGTGGTGTAGTGGTTAGCGTCGCTGATTACGAATCCATCGACCCCGGGATCGAGACCCGGTGTCGGCGGGTGGCGCGCAGCAAAACCCAGCTATTCATCCTTCCACACGCGCAATAAGTATATAGGTTACATTCAAGTTAAACTGAACAGAAAATATTATTATTATTGTATGGAATTAAAAAGGAAAATCATGTATTGGTATCCTTCACTCTTCCTAAACACCCTTTATTATTCTCTACACATATTCTACTTTATTCTAATTTCTTGCTCTTCTATGATGAATAAGAATTTTTGTATAATATATATATATATATATATATATATGTGTGTGTGTGTGTGCAGTAAAATCACAGAATAACACGTGATCTTATTAATAAGCAAACAACCACAGGGAAAAGAAAAAGAAACACGAAATCCGAGCGCTTTCGTGATATATTCACATCTTCAGGGACAAGAAAGAAATAGACAGAATTTACCAAATAAATGAGTTAAATACACAAGCGAAAAATTCTCAATCAGCAACTCAATTTAAAAACAATAAAACATTCTAAAGATTTTTTCCAATTGGTAACTTAATCTAAAGGCTACTAAATTATTGAATACATAAGAACTATATAAATGAAATTAGACAATTACCATGTACAGAAAACAAAAATTATTATAACAGTTATTAGAAACAGTATTTAATTAAAGCAGGCAGTTATTCCAAATTGTCCACAGAGGTTTTTCGATTCTTATGAGTCTTTAAGAAAAGATCAGAATCTACATATAACCAAAGCCGATAAATCAAATGCCTTAGTGATTCTCAATAAAGAAGTTTACCTTGAAAAAATGTATGATCTTTTGAATGACTCGGACACTTACGTGAAATTAAGGAACAATCCCCTTGAATCTGTGAACAGTGCATTTAACAAGAAAATTAAGCAACTTTTGAAGGGTAAAGAAATATTACTTAAACAGTTTTTGAGTACTTCACCGTCATTACCCTATATGTATGGCCTGATTAAAACTCATAAGCCAAATAATCCTGCAAGGCTGCAAGGCCTATTATTAGTTCTATAGGATCTATCTCATATAAGCTATCCAAATGGCTTGTTTCCATCCTTAATCCTTTCCTGGGCACAATTTCACAATTACACATAAATAATAATGTAGACCTTGTAGAAAAATTAAATAGTATCAGTGTCAATTACAATTTTAGATTGGTAAGCTTTGATGTTACCGCTTTATTTACAAGAGTCCCGGTGGAGGATCTATTAGTTTTTCTTTCGGAAGAATTGGTTAAGCATAATTTGCCATTACCTGTGGCTACAATTATAGAATTAATTAAGCTGTGCATAGTAGACTCGAAATTTGTGTTTAATAAGGAATATTTTAGGCAGAAATTTGGTATGGCTATGGGAAATCCCCTCTCCCCCATTTTAAGTAACTTATATATGGAGTTTTTTGAAAGTAAATTATTAAGGAAGATTCTGCCAAATTACGTTCCTTGGTTTAGATATGTAGATGATATTCTTTGTCTTTGTCCAGAAACTTTAGAGCTCAATGAATTCTTACCCAAGCTTAATAATTTAACTCCCTTTATCAATTTTACATTTGAAATAGAAAAAGACTCATCGATCCCTTTTTTAAATGTTTTAATATATAGGTCTGGAAAAATGTTTAAGTACAATATTTACAGAAAACCCACTAATAATAATTGTTCCTATATACATTATTATTCGGCTCACCACATTAACGTAAAACGAACCGTTCTTTCTACTTTGTTTCTCAGATGCTTACGAATTTGTAGCCCAGAGTTCATTGATGATGAAATTAGTAAAATATATAAAATTGCGTTTGATTTAAAATATCCAAAGAACCGCATAGATAAATCCTTAAAAATGGCAAAGAAAACCTTCTACGAGGTAAAGGACAAGATTCCTTATAACACAAAAAATGTTTTAGCTTTACCATTTAGAGAAAATTTACTTGATCTGCCGAAACTGCTGAGGATTTTTAACGTAAATATTGCGTTCATAAATTTAGATGTAATGAAGAATTCATTGATTAAAAACTCCCCTTTAAGTGAACAAGGTTGTGTATATAAAATTCCATGCACAATATGTAATAAATTTTACATTGGTCAAACTGGTAAGACGCTTGAGTTACGTATTAAGCAACATAAATATAGTATAAGAACCCACCAGGAATCTAACGCCATTTTCATTCACGTAAGAGATACTAATCATCCCAATGACTGGGGAAATGCATCCAAATTAAGTTTTAGTAAATCTATTGTTAGTAGAAATATACTTGAATTGAGTGTGATCAAGAATAATGCGGATTTGGTTCTTAATATTAGCCCTGGGCTTTATAAATTAGACTCGTACATTGTTAGAAAGTTGGTGGAGGGCCTATTATTTTTGACCGCATTCTTGCCCCTTAACTGTTTCCCTTAATTAAATAAATAATATTTTAAGAATTAACATTCTTTTGTGTACATTTTAATTGTATTTTTCTTTCATATAATCTTTATGTACTTGATAGTTTATTAGACTTTTGAACAGATTATCTATTGGGAAAAAAAAAATTTCAGATTGGTTGCAGATATTCGGAATACTCCGTACGACGATGGCACCATGTCTTTTGTTTCCTTAAATTCTTACTACTTAACTGCCTGCTTTAATTAAATACTATTTCTAATAACTGTTATAATAATTTTTGTTTTCTGTACATGTTAATTGTCTAATTTCATTTATATAGTTCTTATGTATTCAATAATTTAGTAACCTTTAGATTAAGTTACCTATTGGAAAAAATCTTTAGAATGTTTTATTGTTTTTAAATTGAGTTGCCGACTGGAAATTTTTTGCTTGTGTATTTAACTCATTTATTTGGTAAATTCTGTCTATTTCTTTCTTGTCCCTGAAGATGTGAATATATCGCGAAAGCGCTCGGATTTCGTGTTTCTTTTTCCTTTTCCCTGTGGTTGTTTGCTTATATATATATATATATATATATATATATATATATATATCAGAATCAGAGGTCCTCAGCTCAGTACCACAAGGAACAGTATTAGCTCCACTACTCTTCATAATCATGCTAACTGACATAGATAAGGACGTTATCAGAGACAGTACAGTGTTTCGAAAACATCCTTTGCCGATGACACAAAGATCAGTAGAAAAATAAGAACCCAGAGGATAGAGGATCTCTACAAACAGACATGAACAGAATCTACAAGTGGACGGAAGACAACAATTTGAAGTTTAACACTCAGAAATTTCAAGTGTTACCGTATGGAAAAAGGGAGGGTCTAAAATCCATGGAATACTATACCCGAAATGGACAGAAAATTCAGAGAAATTCTAAAGCAAAAGATTTAGGAGTTGTAATGACCAATGATGCGAAATTTGAAACACAAAATAAGATAGCAGTAAACAGAGCAAAGAGAATAACTGGTCAGATACTGAGAACCTTTAAACCAGCATTTCTTAACCTGGGGAAAATTTCAGGAACCCAGGGGGGATTTACGGCAGAATTTTGTTTGGTGATCATATAATTAGTGTGCATTATAAGTCTGCTAATGTTATTAAATTTTGTCTTCGAGGCTACTTTTTTCCGTATCCTAATGAAGGGAAAAATCGGGTAGAGCGAACTGGTCGAAGGGGGAAATGACACGAAAAAGGTTAAGAACCGCTACTTTAAACGAAGGATAGGAACATAATGATTCTTTTATAATGGTGCAAAGAACTAAATGACTGGGAAAGGTTACACGAATTAAACCTACTGTATATTCACTAGAAAGGCGAAGAGAAAGATACACCATTATTTACACATGGGAAATAATGGAAAAAGTAGCCCCTAATCAATCTTACTCTGAACCCTATAACTCCCCAAACAACAGTGGAAAATAGAAAAGGAAGACTATGTCGTGTTCCCAAATTAAAGGCTAGACAGGGAACATCCTTAACCCTGAAAGAAAATAGTTTTGTTGTGAAAGGACCAAGACTGTTCATTCAGCTGCCAAAAGAACTAAGGAACACGAGTGGTGTTGCGGTGGACATCTTCAAAAGAAGATTAGATGCCTGGCTCAGAACAATCCCCGATGAGTCGGGCGTACCTGGCTATGTGAGGTGGAAAGTACAAGAAACCAACTCTCTAGTTCACCAAACCAACTCGAGAGGAGGGGCGACAAGCTTGACCTTCGTGAAATGAGGAATCATCGCGCGGAACATTTGAAAGGTTGAAAAGTATATATGCTACGAAGTTATAGGGCCAACTAGTAATTTCTAGCAAACCCCATCTGACACCCTTTTTTTGTATCTGAGAAAGCTATATCTGAAAATAGAGTTTTAGTCTTCAGTTGTTTATGGTAAAACCCTAAATAGAAGTTCTCAGAATTCAAATCACCTAAATTTTAGGTGAAAATTCTTTTGTGTATAATTAAGTCCCAAAAACCAAATGTCAAAGTAACGTTATATTATTTTATTATATTAATGCTATAATATTATATTAAATATTAATATTTGCTATATGTCATCTTCAATAATATCGTTTGATCTCTATTAAGGCATAGCATTTTCATAGTAGTTATAACTTTTATTAAAAACAGTTGTTTTCATGGGTATACTGTATATTACAAGGAACCTGTGTAATTAGGGATTTCATGAAATCCCTAAAATGTTCAGGGATTTCATGTAAGGTTAAGTCGTGATATTTTCGTTAAAACTAACGAAAATATCACGGTTTAACCTAACCAATCGTCAAGGGCGTACAGTTGACCTAACCGGGCATTCAATTAACCTGGCATTCAATAATTTTCTCGTAGGTTTAACGAAAATATCACGACTTAACCTGGATCTTGTGGGTTATAACCCATCATTATTTTTCATATAATACAACAACGCACAAGATCCGGTTTTTCTTATGTAGAATTTAAATCTGAATCTATTTTCTTTTATGGTATTTCTTGTGCAAATTGATATTAACGGAGATATAAGCAATTTTTGGATCAATTAAAATTTATTGAAATAGTATGGTGGTAATTATTCGTTTTACCCCTGCGGGTCGATTTTGATATGAGAATAGGTTTTTCTGGTGTATTTTGGTGTGTTTTATTTAAATCTTACCTTCGTTTCTCGTGCAAATGAATTATTGAATGCCCGGTTAGGTTAATTGAATGCCCGGTTAGGTCAACTGTACGCCCTTGATGATTGGTTAGGTTGTCGTGATATTTTCGTTAGTTTTAATGAAAATATTACGACTTAACCCAACTAATCATCAAGGGCGTACAGTTGACCTAACCGGGCATTCAATTAACTTGACCGGGCATTCAATAATTAATTTCCATAAGAAATGAAAATTTGAATAAAACACACCAAAATACACCAGAAAAACCTATTCTCCTATCAAAATATCGACCTGCAGGGGTAAAACGAATACTATACTATACCATTACTATACTATACCATTGTATACTATAATATACCATACTATTTCAATCGGTTTTAATCAATCCAAAAAATGCTTATATCTCCGTTAATATCAATTTGCACAAGAAATATCATAGAAGAAAATAGATTCAGATTTAAATTCTACATAAGAAAAACTGGATCTTGTGAGTTGTTGTATTATATGAAAAAGTGAAGTAAATGATGGGTTATACATATATAACCCATGAAATCCCTGAACATTTTAGGGATTTCATGAAATCCCTAGTTACACAGATTCCCTGTAACATATTGCCTACATATAATAAATATACGGTGCTACTATAGCGTGATTCCTACCTCGATTCGGCGGTCTACCTTTTAATTATAGCTTCTTACCTTGTTTACTAATTGCTTGTTTACATTCCAATGTCCATCGCCCTTGACGATTGGTTAGGTTTAGTCATGCTATTTTCGTTAGTTTTAACGAAAATATCGTGACTAAACCTAACCAATCGTAGGTAGACCACATACTATAGTAGCACCGAAACTATTTTTTAAATAAATAAAATTGAATAATTAATAGCATTTTATATTTATTATATTTCATTTATACCTTGGATAGGAATCACACTCTACAGTACTGTAGTTTCGAACCAAAACGGGTAGGAATCACCCTATAGTATCGAAGTCACCGGTAGGAATCACGCTATAGTAGCACCAAATATACTCGTACAAACAAATTATTAGTTTACACTGCAGGGGTTCTTAACCTCTGGGTGGCGACCCAAACTTAGGTCATTAAATTGTCATTTATCATTTATTTATGTTATCCCTAATCATTTTAACATTATTATTTATTTATTATCTATACGAGTGAACTGTTTGAAGGCATTGGTCGCCGAGCTAGCCCCAAAACCAGAATTTGGATCGCAGCCTAAAAAGGTTAAGAACCCCTGGCTTTACAGTGAACTTTATAAAAGTATAGTTTACAGACTCTATATTATAATATTACGTACAGTATTTTCAAATCTGTATAAACAGAGTATTGTCACGTATGATTTTAATAATAATTTATATGATAGAAGTATTTTTTTTATTACACATCTTATTTTCTTTTATTATAGTTCTTATTCTCTTAGAAAAAAAATGGTGCTACTGTAGTATGCGGTCTACCTACGATTGGTTAGGTTTAATCATGATATTTTCGTTAAAACTAACGAAAATATCATGACTAAACCTAACCAATCGTCAAGGGCGATTGACAATGGGATGTAAACAAACAATTAGTAAACAAGATAAGAAGCTATAATTAAAAGGTAGACCGCCGAATCGTAGGTAGACCGCATACTACAGTAGCACCAACAAAATTAGATCATTGAGAACACTTGTTATTAACCTTTTGTAGTATTACGACAATAATCCAGTAACAAAATCTATTAACAAAGATTTCCTTTCTGATTTTCAAAGTTCTATTAAAACTTTTGAGAAGGGTCTTTTTTCCCTACATGTTCATTCGTAAAAACTCATTCATTCCCCTCCAGGGTGAAGTTTGTATAAAAAGAAATATTTTTGTTTGCGGGTGAACTGGACAGTGAAACTACAGAACCCCAATACAAAATGGCTGATCTCGGGAGTCTAATCGTAGAGAGCAATTAGACAAACTATTCAAAAAGGGTAATTCATTTTGACAAAATTCATGAAGTGACTGACGGAAGGAAGGCAGAGTCGCAAAGTTGTTTTGATTTTTCTCCCACTCCCTCTCCCCTCCCACTCCCCCAAGCAATTTTGAGCGTATTTTTCTTTTGTTTGAAGGAAACGATCGTTTCGTTGGTCAATTCTCATTGAAAGAAAAAATCACAAAGAACAAAATGAAAGTTCGTTACTCCAAACCAATTCACACTGGCAGAAATATCACATCCCAGACAACGAACGGTGTAAAATTTATTCGAATCCGTCAACCAACTAAATCCGTTGCATTTATTATACTGTATATAACATTTTCAACTAGAATGGTTACGATTGCCTTCAGCGATGCAACTGTATTGCGACCACAATTCAGTGTTCACAGTAATGCGTTCACTGAATAAAGTATTCTCTCTTCACCTTTCCAAGTTTTGTTCATTCATACAAAACAGTTTAGAATTTCGTAAGCAAGAACAGTGTATGTTATTATTTTATAAACGTTAACACACGTGCGCGATCACACACACACACACATGTGCGCATCTCCAAATAAGCGAGGTACCGACTTTTTTAAATATATACTGCATCTAAAACAAAAAAGTTTTAACCTAAGTTAGGTTAAAATTTTTTTTGACCTAACCTTATAGTACCATCGGACTAAAAACTGCGTGACAAGTGTTTCAGACGGAGGTGAAGAATCGAAGGGTATTTTCTATTAAGTTACTAAATAGTAAGCTACTCGCTAATCTAGCCTAACCTAACCAAACCTAACCTAAACTAACCAAACCAAATCAGGACTAACATTCCCCCCCCCCCCCAGGTAAAAATGCTTCCTGATTTTTCTTATATAATTTTTTAATGTTCCGAGGTACAAAAATTGTTACCTTAGAAAAAAAATTACCCCACTACATATGTGAATTATCACACATTCGACCTCATTTTTGGACTACTGCCCACACACACACACATTATATATATTATATATATATATATGAAACTCACGTTGTATTGTATGCTATAAAACACCAAAATATATTCCTCTGTTGCTGAGGGTAACTAGCTTAAGGAAAACTATATTTCACCATTACATATATATATATATATATATATATATATATATATATATATATATATATATATATATATATAAGGTTAGAACTCTCTGCTACTTATATGCAAATGACGACGAACAGAATTGGTCAGATATCGGGCTTGAGAGTTACTTATGACGCACAGTCGCTGGTGGAGCTGCACATCCATGCAAATATAAGATAACTTTTCTTTAGTTACCCTCAGCACCTGATGAATATTAAAATAGCAAATACAGTCTTTTTTCCTATTTTGAAATAGAACTAAAACAACACACACACACACACACACACATATATATATATATATATATATACAGGCCCGGATTTAGCTATAGGCGAACTAGGCGATCGCCTAGGGCAGTGATGCACAAACCCTGGCCCGCGGGCCAAATGTGGCCCCCACGGGTCTTTTCAATTCACATTTTTCACATGAAAAGGGTAGCTACCCAAAGAAAAATCTGAAATATTACCCTTGGTTATAAAAATGCATTTTTATAAAAAATAGAATATCTATATATCTGGCCCCTACATATAAAACAGATGGTTGGTTTGGCCCTCACATCAAAAAAGTTTGTACACCACTGGCCTAGGGCCTCGCGCCAAAGGGGGCCTCGCTCAAGCCGTTTTGCGCGTTCTGTTCAAGTGATATTAATGATTTAGAACTCTATGAAGAACTTAAAGTACTTTGCAGGTTTATACCTGAGAAAACAGATCTCGGAAATGCCCTTGTTTATATAGTGCAAAAACAACTAAGTGAGATTTATCCTAATGTTTATGTTGCACTTCGAATAGTATAACCATCCCAGTTACTGTTGCTTCGGCTGAAAGAAGTTTCTCGCGTCTCAAACTTATTAAAACATGTTTTGCGTTCCACCATGTCTCAAGCGAGATTGCAATCATTAGCTATGTTATCAATAGAAAACGATATAACAAATTCATTAGATTATTCTCAATTAATTGAAGAGTTTAGCTCGAAGAAAAGTAGAAAAGCATTGCTGTAATATTCAAGGAGCATCTGAACCAAATATTAAAGCATTAATATTTAGCCTGATAAGTCGATCGCTCACTATTATAAAAAATGAAATGTCAACATCTCTTATACATCACATATGAAAAACGTTTGTATACTATGGAAAGTCATTACCTATAATATTATATAAATCTTAGAAATCATTGTCTTATATTTTCGATACAAATCTTGATTCATATTATAATTTATACTTATTTGTATGGTTTATTTATATTTCTTATACAATTTCCATGCGTGATTATTTTGGTTTGGTTTAATTTTTAAGTGCTGGCATAGTTCTGTCTATGCGGGATTCTAATATTGCTGGTATAGTACCGATAATTAAGTCCATATTTTCATATATATAGGCCTAGGCCTAGGGCCTCGCAATTTCTAGATCTGCCTAGGGCCTCGCAACTTCTAGATCCGGCCCTGTATATATATATATACTGAGCGGCAGAAAACTCGGCCCACTTGGAATATCGCGAAAAGCAAAAAAGGGGGCAAGCTTCTGTTTATAAAAATTTTAAAATTCAAAAATTTAGTCAATGAGGACATTAAAAAATCTCCAAACACCTGCTTAATACAATTTATTATAAAAAAATACTGTACAAAAAATTGTAATTCAAAAAACCTAGATTTCCACAAAAACAAAAAATTGAAAGAAAATAAACAATAAAACAAAAAAAAAACAACTTGTGATCCAGGGTTAATAAGAGGTGTTGCCTCCCCTAGCTTGAATGACTGCAGCCATTTGTCGATTCATCCCATGAATGAGATGGGCTACGTCGTGCCCAATGTCGTAACACCGCTTCCTGGAGATCTGCGAAGTCAAGCGACATTGTGTCTGGGTAGTAGTTGGATGGGAGACCGTCCTCCGAGCCCAGATTATGTAGCGACCCGTGGTTCGGATCCCACGTAAAGCTGTAGGTCCCCTCCGTCATATAACCTTAGATGTTGCGAAGGATGTTAAACAACCCCAATAAAAAAAAATGAATGAGATCGGCGATCACATCCTGTGGGATTCCCTCCCACTCTTCAGTTAAAGCTTGTTGTAGCTCCTGTAGAGTGTTAGGCGCTACTAGACGAGCCCTAAGACGCCATCCCATCGTGTCCCAGAGATGTTCTATGGGGTTCAGGAACGGACTTCGGGAAGGCCACTCGATTCGATGAATTATAGCTTCGTCAAGGAAATCGCTAACGGCTCTTGCCGCATGGGGTCTAGCGTTATCATGCTGCAGAAGGAAGTCTTCGCCAACGAAAGGAGCAAAAGGGACCACATACTCCAGCAAGATCTCTTCCAAGTATCTTGCGGACGTCAATGACCCACCGGGCCACCACTAACAACGACGAGCTTTGTGCGCGAGTTTGAAGTGATACCACCCTAGACCATGACTGAGCCTTCTCCAAAAGCAACCCTGTCCGTAAAAGTGCACGGGGCGAATCTTTCTCCTGTTCTTCTCCATACTCTTTCCAGTCCATCGGATGTTCGAAGATAGATTAAATCTTGATTCGTCCGTGCCCAATACTCGTTCCCATTGGACCATAGTTCAATTGACATGCTCACGAGCGAAAGCAAGACGAGCATTGCGGTGGTGTAGTAGCAATTCCGGGCCCATTGCTGGACGTCTAGCATGTAAGCCACTTTCCATAATTCTCCTTTTAACGGTTCGCTCTGATACACTGACGTCTTGAGACCTTTCCAGCTCATTGCGGATGTTTGTGGCAGTCAAGCGACGATCTCGCAAAACACTCTAGGCAATGAAACGATCGTCACGGGCAGATGTGCAGCGCGATCTTCCAGATCCTGGTCTTCTGGTGTACTCTCCTGTCTCCACATAACGTTGGTAGACACGTCGAACCGTTGTTCTTGGAATTCCTAGCGCATCGGCGACGTAACGCTGGTTCCGACCATCCTCAATTAGGGCGACGACTCTCGCGACGTTCACGGCACTCAAATCCATCGTAAATGTCCAATTCTGAAACCCAAAAGAATTAGAAGTCTATCTGTTACTAAACGCAAATGCCTACTCTCACTAGTGGAAGAAAAAAGTGGCACTAGCAGTCTAAGAGCAACTGAATGTCAGACTGTCGAATTCTTAAAAGAAGTCGAAAATTCGTTACAGCTAGTGTGTTCGCAGCTGACGTTGTTTTGTCTCGTTATTTGGTCGCCTCATAGACTATATTTTCGAATTTTAAAACTTTTATAAACAGAGGCTTCCTCACTTTTTGCTTTTCGCGATATCCAAGTGGGCCGATTTTTCTACCGCTCAGTCATATATTATATATATATATATATATATATATATATATGATGAATAAAACCACGAAGGAAAGGAAACACAAAATGGTGCTCAAGCACTTTCGTCTAATGACATCCTCAGGAACACTGAAGTACATAAAGGGTTACGGCCTATATATAGGTTACAGAAAGAAAAAAAAATAAAAATAAATAACATAATATATATATATATATATATGTATGCAATAAACGGAGAAGTAAAAATAAAAATTAAAAATTAAAGGATTAACAGAGAGGCATACAGATTTGTAAGGAAAAATATCGATTTTTAGCACAAGATCAAATGAATTATAAAAATACAAATTTATACTGGAAATCTGCCCGGGTTTTAACACTTTGCCTTTTATAGTCAAGTTTCGATATATACAGTATAAAAATAAAATGAAAATTAAAAGTTAATAAAGTAGCATACAAGTTTACCAAAGATTTAGCGCCCTACCCTTTTTATCTAAATCTGTTTTGAAGGAATTCAAAACAACAGGATCGAGTTGAAAAAGACCTTTGCTTATGTTGAAGTTATTTGAAAGTTGGATAATGGCAGACTCAAGAATATTTATATTAACAATGTTGCTAGAGTGGAATAAAAATGAAGCATTATTCCAATCAATACAGTGGGATAACTCTGACAAATGGACAAAAAGAGCACTGGACAACTGTCCTGTTCTAACGGAATATTGATGCTGTTTTATACGTGTGTGCAAATCCTTTCCCGTCTGACCTATGTAAAAGGAATCACATTGTTTACTCCCAATTTTATAGATAATGCCTGAATTATTGGTAGGGCTATTTTTTACTATGATATTTTTCACAATATTGTTATATGAAAATACTACATTAATATCCAAAAGTTTAAGTACATTAGCAATGCCTAAAAAGCCCGGGAAAAATGGAAGTACTAAAATATTTTTGACAAAGTACGAGTGTTATTATTGACACGATAGAAAGTTCGTTTTGCCTTGTTGAGACAAGATTCCATAAACGCAGATGGATAACACAGATCACTTCCAATACCGTTGATTTTTTCCAATTCGGCATCGATGTATTCCGGACTGGCGATCCTAAGGGCGCGGAGAAACATTGATGAAAAAATGGCCTTCGTAGTGGGGGTGTCATGTCCCGAGTAAAAGTGTACGTAGGACAAATTGTTTGTTGTTTTCCGATAGATACTAAACTTAAAACCTGGGCTTTCCCTATGTACACGCACATCCAAAAATGGGATTGAATTGTCTTGTTCCACTTCTAAAGTAAACTTAATGGAGGGGACTTGATCATTTAACTGAAGGAGGAAGTTATCCAGGTAACGATTCATGGGCAGATACACAAAATATCGTCGACGTACCGCAACCAAGGGATGCCAACCCCCAGGATTCTCGGAATGTAAGTAATTTCGAAAAACTCCATATAAATATTGGAGAGGAGGGGCGATAAGAGGTTGTCCATGGCCATCCCAAACACTTGTTGATAATACTCGTTATTGAAAGTGAATTTACAGTCTTTGATGCAAAGCTTAATAAGTTCCAAAACAATGTGTGAAGGTAGTGGCAGGTCATACTTATGTAATTCTTGGGAGAGAAAGTCAAGCATATCATCAATCGGCACTTTTGTAAACAATGAACAAACGTCAAAACTGATCAATCTATCGTTAGTTTCAGTACGTGCATTATTCAATTTTTCCGTAAGATCCATGGAATTTTTTACATGTGAATCAGATATAGTTCCGAGAATGGGGGACAAGACTTTGACAAGCCATTTGGAGAGTTTATAAGTAATAGAGCCCACCGAGCTAATAATAGGGCGCATAGGGTTGCCAGGTTTGTGGGTTTTAATAAGACCGTAAAGGTAGGGCAGAGAAGGTGAAGTGGACATGAAAAGCGGAATTAAGTCCTTATGATCTTTGAGAATGCGCTTCAAGCCACTATTAAATGATTCAAAGACTGTAAATTCACTTTCAATAACGAGTATTATCAACAAGTGTTTGGGATGGCCATAGGCAACCCCTTATCGCCCCTCCTCTCCAATATTTATATGGAGTTTTTCGAAATTACTTACATTCCGAGAATCCTGGGGGTTGGCATCCCTTGGTTGCGGTACGTCGACGATATTTTGTGTATCTGGCCCATGAATCGTGACCTGGATAACTTCCTCCTTCAGTTAAATGATCAAGTCCCCTCCATTAAGTTTACTTTAGAAGTGGAACAAGACAATTCAATCCCATTTTTTGGATGTGCGTGTACATAGGGAAAGCCCAGGTTTTAAGTTTAGTATCTATCGGAAAACAACAAACAATTTGTCCTACGTACACTTTTACTCGGGACATGACACCCCCACTAAGAAGGCCATTTTTTCATCAATGTTTCTCCGCGCCCTTAGGATCGCCAGTCCGGAATGCATCGATGCCGAATTGGAAAAAATCAACGGTATTGGAAGTGATCTGTGTTATCCATCTGCGTTCATGGAATCTTGTCTCAACAAGGCAAAACGAACTTTCTATCGTGTCAATAATAACACTCGTACTTTGTCAAAAAATATTTTAGTACTTCCATTTTTCCCGGGCTTTTTAGGCATTGCTAATGTACTTAAACTTTTGGATATTAATGTAGTATTTTCATATAACAATATTGTGAAAAATATCATAGTAAAAAATAGCCCTACCAATAATTCAGGCATTATCTATAAAATTGGGTGTAAACAATGTGATTCCTTTTACATAGGTCAGACGGGAAAGGATTTGCACACACGTATAAAACAGCATCAATATTCCGTTAGAACAGGAGAGTTGTCCAGTGCTCTTTTTGTCCATTTGTCAGAGTTATCCCACTGTATTGATTGGAATAATGCTTCAGTTTTATTCCACTCTAGCAACATTGTTAATAGAAATATTCTTGAGTCTGCCATTATCCAACTTTCAAATAACTTCAACATAAGCAAAGGTCTTTTTCAACTCGATCCTGTTGTTTTGAATTCCTTCAAAACAGATTTAGATAAGAAGGGTAGGGCGCTAAATCTTTGGTAAACTTGTATGCTACTTTATTAACTTTTAATTTTCATTTTATTTTTATATATATCGAAACTTGACTATAAAAGGCAAAGTGTTAAAACCCGGGCAGATTTCCAGTATAAATTTGTATTTTTATAATTCATTTGATCTTGTGCTAAAAATCGATATTTTTCCTTACAAATCTGTATGCCTCTCTGTTAATCCTTTAATTTTTATTTTTACTTCTCCGTTTATTGCATATATATATATATATATTAATATATATTATATATGTATATATATATATATATATATATATATATATATATGTGTGTGTGTAGATATGTATGTGTATATATATATATATATGTATGTATGCATGTATGTTATTTATTTATTTTTCTTTTTTTTTCTTTCTGTAACCTATATATAGGCCGTAACCCTTTATGTACTTCAGTGTTCCTGAGGATGTCATTAGACGAAAGCGCTTGAGCACCATTTTGTGTTTCCTTTCCTTCGTGGTTTTATTCATCATAAATATTTTTCACGTGTTACTTTCGTGAAATAATTTTCATATATATATATATATTATATATATACGGTCTGTGTTTAACATATAATGTTCTCAGGGAACCATTCTGAGTTTGTGTATACTAAGCGGACGTGTTCGTGCCTTGAAAAGTGGACGCTCAATGTCCCGGTTGAGGTTTAAGTTTTGGTTTTTTTTGGCTAAAAATACAATAGTTACCCCCTTTTTCTTTGATTTATTCAACACGACGTGAATGCAACGAGTCTTTTACTTATAGAGGTCTGAGTGTAGGGATCTAGGTTTGCTTTAAACCCTAGATCCACGTCCCAAAGCTGGATCCTGTCTGCTTTGCAGATAGCTGGTGAGGGAAGCTATATTTATGGGATCTCTTTGCGAGAGACCCGTTGCCCACGTCGGCTAAAATCATGAAAAAGGAAAAAAACTATGGTATTTGTCATTTACCATTACTTATTCGGACTATAGTGGATTTAATTTTCCCAGAAGAGTTCCTTGTTCCATGCACGGTCTGTGTTTAACATATTATATATATACACGTGTCCAAAAAGTTTCAACCGAACGGGAAATGCATTAAAATTCATTATCGATTGGTAAATATATTTATGGAACCCTTTCATAAATATTCAAAATATTCGCCATTCAGTTCAAAGCACTTTAATTTAATTAATAAATTAATTAATTTATGTAATTCTCATTAAGTAGAAACATATATATATATATATACACATAACATTGGTTTTTGTTTCCGCCCGAATTGTTCATTCTGACGAAGGTCAAGCTTGTCACTCTACCTTAGACCTACAGTTTAACGTGGAATCCGAACCAAGCCCTACTAGCAGCCCAGCGTCTTAACCACTAGGCTACCTACCCATGGGACCCATTTATCTCCCAACCAATTTCTTTTTATGGTGCGGAAGGATGAACAGGTAGGGTTTGCTACGTCCCGCCTGCCGTCACCGGGTCTCGATCCCGGGGCCGATGGATTTGTAGTCAGCGACGCTAACCACAACACCACCGAGGAGCATTACTATACACACACACACAGTATATATTTAAATAAATGAAATATAGTGAGATGTACTGTAATTATTATAAATTAATATTGAATGGCTGATATAATGGATTAATTACTTGTTGCTCAAAACCTTACGAACAACATCAGAAACAATTTGTTTCCATATTCCAGGATGATTATCGCGTTCTTGGTAATTCATAGAAAGAGTTTTCATTAAAGAATTATTAATATTATTATTATTATTATTATTTATTAAAGTACAAGTTTTTATAAAAGAATTATTATTATTAAACGTATATTTATGGGAGTACCCCAATAATTATTTCTATTTTTAAAGAGAATTATTGATGTTAAATAAACAGATTATTCAATTTCGACTACTTTCGGCAGCCTGCGCGCGCACACTAATTTTATTAAGGTCGTTATGAATGTAATGTACAGGGTACGCCGAATTATATATCACTCGCAAACACTGTCGACGAGGTTTGCGAGCCATATATAATTTTGCGTGTAGCACTCGCATTGTCACTCCACGTACTCGCAAACACGTACACCTTCAAATCTCACCACTTGCGTAAGATATCACTTTGACTACACTGCATTTGCATTCAGTGTTACTTGCATTCAGTATCATGTATTTCTTTGCAAGTGATATCTTATTCAGGTCACCCGCTGTACAGTATTAGTACATTTAATAACGCATCTATAGCGCTTGTATTATTATTTTTGTCTTGTTATTCTTGATCTTCGTATGTAGACTACATATACTGCATTTCCAATCATTTTGAGAGTATGCAGATATAGATATTATCAATGTTCGATGGACATATGTCAATTATTTATTAAGAATAAGTGGGAGGAAAATCTTTATTATTTTACATAAATATAGTTTATTTATACACACACACACACACACACACACATATTTTATATATAATATATATTTAGAAAACAAAAACTTCCCCCAACCTTCTATGCATAGAAATATTATCTTCTACTGTCTCGAATGGCACAAAAAAAGGTTCTGAAGACCATTTTTTCTCTCTAAAGAACTTATGTATCATTAAAAGAAGTTTTGATACCCAAAAGAAGGAAAATTTCCCTTACAGTGCACCCTAAAAAAAAGTCATAAATTCTAAATTTAGAAGGTTTTATATACATATATATATATAAGGTTGTAACATATATTCTGCTCGATTTTTTAGTTCATTCAGAACAAAAATTAAATGACTTATAAGGACAAATTTGCTCGAAATTTTAGTTTATTCACAACAAAAATTAAATGACATAATGACAAATTAATCATCAATATAAGTCCCTTCTTTTTCTATAACCTCCTCCCACCTGTAGAAAAGTTTTTTATGCCTTTATGCCACGTTCGAAGAAATCCCTTGGTTTCGAGTTAAAAAAGCGATCACTTCGTTTTCGATAGCTTCCCTGGATTGCAACTTTTGTCCATCTAGGTGGTGTTGCAAACTTGTGAATAAATGATAGTCTGAAGGTGCGATGTCCGGAAATAAGGTGGATGAGGCATTTTTTCCCAACCAAATGCCTCCAATTGGGCAGTGGTGATTCGAGCAGTGTGAGGGCGCGCGTTATCCTGGTGGAATAGAACATCTCTGCGATTAATTAATGCAGGACGTTTTTCTTGTAATGCCATCTTCATCGTTGGAATTGTTGGCAGTAGACTTCAGCTGTGATTGTTTGGTTATCTGGTAGAAGCTCAAAATGAATAATTCCTTGCATACCTATCCCACCAAACGCATAGCAAAATTTTCTTTGGATGGAGTCCATTCCTTGGCTGAGGCTCAGGCTTTGTTTCACGGCTAAGCCACTGATGTCGACGCTTAATATTGTTATAGAGGACACATTTTTCATCCCCAGTGACGATGGAACTCATACAGCATCACGTGTCGAATATACTCTTTTGTGGGCTCCACGTTTTTTCAATTACTGTAATATCGTAGGGGTGGCGTTGTAACTGTATGAAAAACACCAGAGAAAATATTCATTAGCCTAATCCTACACTAGCCTAAGTCATTCTGTATCATTCTGTATCGTGATAAAACATGTGCAAACCTGTCGCCGCGTGTATTTTGCAACATTTCTAAAACTATTTCACATTATCTCGAAGTTATTCTAATTATCTATCATCCGTTTTCTAATCGAGCAGAATTTATGTTACAACCTGATATATATATGCGCCTCGGTGGTGTAGTGGTTAGCATCACTGACGACGAATCCATCGGCCCCGTGATCGAGGGCCGGTTACGGCAGGCGGATCGCAAAAAACCCACCTGTTCATCCTTCCACACAATAAAAAAATTTGGTTGGTAGATAATTGGGTACCCTGGGTAGCCTAGTGGTTAAGACGCTGGCCTGCTGGTCGGGTGTGGTTCCGACTCCACGTTAAATTATAGGTCTAAGGTGGGGTGACAAGCTTAACCTTCGTCAGAATGAACAACTCGGGCGGAAGTAAAACCAAGGATATATATATATATATATATATATACAGGGCGTCCCAAAAAAATGTATACACACTTTAAATAATTATAAAGGCAGTGTTTATTAAAATACATTTCATTTTCAAAATGTAATAGAATCTACAGACATTATTTAATTGTTTTGTCAACGCCTGTTTTCAAACTGACGTCCGTTCTGGTCCAGGCACTGCTGATAACGCGAAGCAATGGAATCGCAAACATCACGAAACATTTCGTTTGGTATTTGTGTGCATTCTCGTTCAATGGCTGCTCTCAATTCAGCGACTGTTGCAGGTTTTATAGCGTAGACTTTGTCTTTTAAGTATCCCCATAAAAAAAAGTCTAGTGGTGTGAGGTCTGGTGAACGCGGAGGGTATTCTACGAAACCCCTTCGTCCAATCCACATCCACATCGTGCCAAGTACCACTCGCAATACTCCACTCTTCGGTCCGGATCATCTTCATTAATAGCATGGACTAATCTTGGAATGTAACTTTTCCATTGACAGCGCTTCAAAATGCGTTGGACAGACGATTCTGAAATTCCTACCTCACGACTCGCTTGCCGCACAGATTTTCTTGGACTTTGGTGATACGTTTCCAGTACTCTTTCTTCCTTTGTGGGGCTTGTCGATGTCCGTGGTCTTCCGGAACGCTTCTTGTGGACATTCTGAACAGTTCCATTGGCTTCAAACTTATCTCTAATTCGAGTGATGGTAAGTCGCGTTGGTGGATCTGTTTGAAACTCCCTCCTAAACTGTCTTTGCACTTCAACTGCGTTTTCACACTTCCAGTAGCATTTTAGAATGAATTTCCTTTGTTCAAAGCTTAGTCTGACTGCCATTATTAATTCTAATGGGTTTAACTTGGAAAGAAAGAAACATCAATTGAGCTATCAGCTGTTAAAGGTGTATACATTTTTTTGGGACGCCCTGTATATATATATCAAGGTTAAAATTAAACAAATATTTTGCACATGTTTACAGTAATCCTAAAATACCAAATTTAGAGTAACTGGATTAAGTCACGTAATTCGTTATAAATATGCAACAAATCGGGACTATAGGAGAAAGTTTTTGAAGAAGTTTGACCGACACTCTAATTACTTAACCTAACCTAACCTAATTTAACTTAAAAAAACTTTGTCCATCAAGTGTTACGTGAATGGAATATCGTTAGTCCGCACGAATTCTTTTCCGACATATAAATGCAGAAATATATCTTGGATATTACTGTTATTATTAAATTAATAATAATATTCTGTGAAACAAAAGACAAGGATGAAGTAATATGAGTAAGCACAACTTCACTTCCAAATGGTAAATTTAAAAAAAAAATATTACCGTGGTTTGGGAATAATGCCAGTAATAATGATACTCATATAACAATTTTGTAATATGAACAACAAAATAAGTATTTTCATGTAGTGATGTGTATATATACTGTATATACAGGATGGCGCAAAAATCAGCAGCCATAGGCACATTTTAATAATTTGTGTTTTAATATGTGTTTTGTTCTTTTCAGATTTGTTGTTGAACCTATAGTACAGAAATTGACAATAGATGAACGGGTGGAGATAGTTTTAATGTGTACAAAGCGTGGTAACACACACCGATCAGTTGCTACTGCTTTTAATGACAAACACTCCGAGAGGCTGCCAGTATGAGCAATTCGATCCACGAATTATGGTGTGGGCTGCGCTCTTGGGGGATCGGTTAATTGGTCCGTACTTTTTCGACGGCAATGTAACAGGTGGAACATATCTGCATATGCTGCAAACATTTCTAATGCCCATACTGGACGACATTCCATTGGCAGAAGGGGCGGAGATGTGGTTTCAGCAGGATGGTGCACCACCACATTTCGCAACCATCGCCTGGAGCTCTTTAGATGAAACATTCCCAAGCAAGTGGATCGGACGGCGAGGGCCCGTCGAATGGCCACCTACAGTAGGTCTCCAGACCTCACGCCTCTTGACTTTTTCTTGTGGGACCATCTCAAGTCGGTAGTCTATGCTGATCAAACCAGAACCATACGTTCTCTAAAGGATAAAATCACAACTGAGTGTGCCAAAATCAGTACCAATGTGTTAAGGAATGTTTAAGCATCATGCATTCACCGGGTCAGAAAGTGTCTCCAAGTGGAAGGCCACCAATTGGAACATTTATTATATATATATATATATATATATATATATGAAAATTATTTCACGAAGGTAACACGTGAAAAATATTTATGATGAATAAAACCACGAAGGAAAGGAAACACAAAATGGTGCTCAAGCGCTTTCGTCTAATGACATCCTCAGGAACACTGAAGTACATAAAAAGGTTAAGCCTATATATAGGTTACATATATATAGGTTACATATATATAGGTTCCTGAGGATGTCATTAGACGAAAGCGCTTGAGCACCATTTTGTGTTTCCTTTCCTTCGTGGTTTTATTCATCATATATATATATATATATATTATAATAAATGTTCCAATATATATATATATATATATATATATATATATGGAAAAATTGAGAAGACGCATTATGAAAAATCAAAGTACAAACTGGTTTCACACTTTGTGATTTACTAAGATCAAGAAGTACCAACTGCTCTCATAGTTAACAACCATATGAGCAACAATGGGTACCAATTCCTTTCGTGAAAAATGTAAATGCGACAAATTTATTCCTCATTTTTTCATTATATCAGTTTTTCGAAGACACAAATATCGGACGATAATGAAATTTAAAAAGTTAAATAAGTTTCGGGTGAAATTATAAATTAATGAAATTTATTAGTACACTTTAAGTATTGTTAAATAAACAAGGTAAACAACACTTTTAAAAATGTTAATTTGATGTTGTAAACTTTACTTAAAAGTAATATTGCGTATTTACTCCAAAGGAAGAGAAGACACGCATTAATTTACTGAATTCTGTTTGGATACAAATTTCTGCCAACAGTTTCTCGCGGTTGATTTTCAAGGTGTAGCCTTAGTGATCTTGTGACCTTAGTAGTTTTGTGACATTGATCTTTGACCTTTTGGCTTCAAACGTATAGGATGGCTAGTGTGTCACATAATACGAGTACACTGATATGCCATGTTTAGTTATCCTAACTTAACCACTTGTAAGTTATTGAGTGGAAAACTAATATGACCTTAGTGACTTCGTGAACTTGACCTTTGACCTATGGACTTAAAAGTTTTAGAATGACACGATATGATAAAGAAAGCCTCTGACATAAGTTTCATGATCCTACCTTTTTTTCTTAATAAGGAAAATTTGGGGTGTTTAACGCGTTCACTGACAGTATGATTTTGATCTTTGACCTTCTTACAAGCCTTTGAGCTGGTTTCCAGATTTTGACCTAGCAAACTCCTATACGAAGCTTGGTGATCCAAGGTTCAACCGTTGTTCACTTATTTTGGCGACGTACACACCCACCCACATACCCACATACAAGCCGTACTGAATGCCCATTTTTCCTGACTTCGTGTCAGCGTTGATAAATAATTATTTCGGTAGATAAAGTACCTTCCCAAGAAACAAAACTAATTCTTTGGAAACTAAAAGATGTTTCACTGAAGCTGCTTTTAAGACTTCACTTTCTTCTGAACTAATGCAAAAGTCTCTCTCTCTCTCTCTTCTCCTCTCTCTCTCTCTTCTCTCTCTCTCTCTCTCTCTCTCTCTCCTCTCTCTTCTCTCTCCTCTCTCTCTCTCTCTCTCTCTCTCTCTCTCTCTCTCCCTCTCTCTCTCTCGGCATAGGTCGTGTCTCACCAACTTGCTCGAGTTTTTCCACGTCATGTTGAGTGAGTACGATAAGAGTAGGGCGATTGATATACTTTATCTCGACTTTCAGAAAGCCTTTGATAAGGTACCTCACCGCCGGCTAATGGCGAAAGTGCGCGCGCTGGGTATCGGTGGGGAAATAGGTAGGTGGA
>JAJOZX010002952.1:242500-310000 GCA_023014485.1 Bathynomus jamesi | reverse complement strand
AACCCAACTCGCAACAATGGTTGGAAGTTGGATTTGAAACGGTTTAGGACTAGTGTGTGTGGGAATTACGTTACGTATAAGATCTGTGACACATGGAACAGGTTACCTTCGGAAGTTGTGAACAGTTCCTCTGTGGATCAGTTCAAGAAAAGGTTAGACGAAATCTTGCACACTATTTGAGTGTGTAAAGACATTTAGGACCTCAGTCTGCGGAAATTTCTTTTCCTGTAAAATAGTTGATATCTGGAACCAACTTCCCTCAGAGGATGTTTCCAGTCAAAGTGTAAATCTGTTTAAAAATAGGCTAGACAAAGTACAGAACACACTCATAGTTTAAGATTAAAACCTCAGAAAACTCTGCAGGAGTTCGCTTGCTCGGTGTCTCTGTGAGCAAGCTAAATATAGAGCTATTTATATATTCTCCACTTTCCTGTAAAATTTCCTTGGCTACTTTTCCAGGGTCAAGGTATTTTCTTCAACCTTTTTCCGTACCTGCCTCTGGCAGGGAGGGAGCGGAGGGTGGGGAGAGAGCCTTCTACTTTTCTATCCAGTTTTCTACTACTGCTAGCATAGTTGAAAGACAAAATTTTCCCTGGCACCCGTTGCCATTGGTACCTCCTCGGTATGGGCCGCAAGGCCTTTTGAGGTACTTCTTTTCCTTGTAACTCCTTGTAACTCTCTCTCTCTCTCTCTCTCTCTCTCAACATGGGTTTAGACGGCATAGGTCGTGTCTCACCAACTTGCTCGAGTTTTTCCACGTCATGTTGAGTGAGTACGATAAGAGTAGGGCGATTGATATACTTTATCTCGACTTTCAGAAAGCCTTTGATAAGGTACCTCACCGCCGGCTAATGGCGAAAGTGCGCGCGCTGGGTATCGGTGGGGAAATAGGTAGGTGGATTGAAAACTGGCTGAGGAATAGGCGGCAGAGGGTGGTAATTAAAGGGGCTAGTTCGGGTTGGGCCTCGGTCACTAGTGGGGTTCCTCAGGGTTCCGTTTTGGGGCCACTGTTGTTTACCATTTACATAAATGATATCGACGGTGGCATCGTCAATCGGATCGCCAAATTCGCTGATGACACCAAGCTTGGGGCCAATGTTGGGACGCCCGAAGCGATCGAGGAACTGCGTGCGGACCTAGGTAGGATAGGAGAGTGGTCCGAAAAATGGCAAATGCCGTTTAACTTGGGTAAATGCAAAGTGATGCACATTGGCTACGCCAATCCCAAGTCGGACTACTCGATGTTGGGCAGTAATATCGAGGTGACTGATTTAGAAAAGGACTTGGGTTTGATAATTAACAGCGACCTTAAGTTTACGAAACAGTGTATAGAGGTGGAAAAGAAAGCCCAGAAACTATTGGGTTATATCAGGAGGCAATTTCAGTTTCGGAACAAGGAGATTGTGCTCTCACTGTACAATTCCCTTGTTCGGCCGTACCTGGAGTATGCTGTGCAGTTCTGGTCGCCCACCCTCAGGAAAGATATTGAGAGGCTGGAGCGAGTGCAGGCGAGGGCCACAAAGTTAATCCCTTCCGTTAGGCATATGGGCTACAACCGACGGTTACGCGCCCTGAACTTGTTTTTCGCTTGAACTCGGAGGCTGCGCGGTCAACTGATCGAGGTTTTCAAGCTCTTACGAGGGTTCAACGATATCGATTTTAGAAGTATGTTTAGTTTAAATGATAACCCAACTCGCAACAATCGTTGGAAGTTGGATTTGAAAACGGTTTAGGACTAGTGTGTGTGGGAATTACTTTACGTATAAGATCTGTGACACATGGAACAGGTTACCTTCGGAAGTTGTGAACAGTTCCTCTGTGGATCAGTTCAAGAAAAGGTTAGACGAAATCTTGCACACTATTTGAGTGTGTAAAGACATTTAGGACCTCAGTCTGCGGAAATTTCTTTTCCTATAAAATAGTTAATATCTGGAACCAACTTCCCTCAGAGGTTGTTTCCAGTCAAAGTGTAAATCTGTTTAAAATAGGCTAGACAAAGTACTGAACACACTCATAGTTTAAGATTAAAACCTCAGAAAACTCTGCAGGAGTTCGCTTGCTCGGTGTCTCTGTGAGCAAGCTAAATATAGAGCTATTTATATATTCTCCACTTTCCTGTAAAATTTCCTTGGCTACTTTTCCAGGGTCAAGGTATTTTCTTCAACCTTTTTCCGTACCTGCCTCTGGCAGGGAGGGAGCGGAGGGTGGGGAGAGAGCCTTCTACTTTTATATCCAGTTTTCTACTACTGCTAGGATAGTTGAAAGAAAAATAAACTTTTACAAAATTTTCCCTGGCTCCCGTTGCCATTGGTACCTCCTCGGTATGGGCCGCAAGGCCTTTTGAGGTACTTCTTTTCCTTGTAACTCTCTCTCTCTCTCTCTCTCTCCTTAAATATTGCTGAAAAATGCTTTTAAAAGAAGTCTCTTAAAAAATGTTTTGAAAAGAACCCAGTTATACGAACATGCGCTAAAGAGTTCTTTTACGCTTTTGGAAATGATATACTGTATTTGTAACAAATTCACGAGAGAATTCTTTTTCAAATTTTTATTTTCCTATTTTACATGAAAAAGGTTCCAGCGTTAACAAAAAAGTTTGTTTCAATTAAAGAGTTAGAAATATTTAGGTTTTAATGGCCTACCTTTCATAAAAGCAAATTTTAGATGCACAAAACATATTCACTGATTTTCAGTAATGATATGAATTCATTGAAAATTTCTGACAATTTGGTGCTACTGTAGTATGCGGTCTACCGTTAAGTTTCTACTGTAGTATGCGGTCTACCGTTAAGTTTCTACTGTAGTACGCGGTCTACCGTTCAAAATATTTAAAAGGAATTGAAAATGAATTGAAAGGAATTATAATTTAATTACACAATTAAGGAATTATTAAAGAAGTTAAACATACTACTACCGCATACTTAACGGTAGACCGCATACTACAGTACGCCCTTGATGATTGGTTAGGTTAAGTCGTGATATTTTCGTTAGTTTTAACGAAAATATCACGACTTAACCTAACCAATCGTCAAGGGCGTACAATTAACCTAATAATAAAATAATAAGAAGATAAGAAGCTATAATTAAAAGGTAGACCGCCGAATCGTAGGTAGACCGCATACTACAGTAGCACCGACAATTTTTTGGACGAAAAAAGTTTTTCCTTTACTCCCATTATTTTACTCAAATTGAATCAGAAAAGAATACTCAGTTTTGGTGTGTATTCAGTGTATGCAGGATTTTCTACTCAGCTAATGTATAAAGATTTGTTTTTCCTGCGTTTGTACAGTTGCGGAAACAAAGATCGCAAAAGAACAAAAATAAAACTTAAAAAAAAGCTTAAAAAGTTACTAATTAGGTTTATTTTTGTTTTTTTGGTTCGTCGAAAAGAACTGGTTTCCAAAATGAAACGCGAAAATTAACAGGTAATAACATTTGGGGATTTTTTTTAATTTTTTTATTTTACTAAAACTACAAAAATTATAAAATGGAAATTCCTAAAATGTTTTCTTTAACATGCGCATACGAACGTAAAAGTAATTTTAAAGAAAACTACCATTCGTTTAAAACGTCCCAAGAAATGTCATTTCACAACGATATCAAACAGGAAATTCATTGTTCAAACAATGTTCAACCATATTCATTTTGTGTGATTGCTAAACGCGAAGCAGTGCCAACTCAAACCAAAGATTTTTGGGGAGAGCTAGTCTCTCTTTCGTTCTCCCAACCCAAAAACACGTGAAATGAATGAATGATGCAAATCCACAAGGAAAAAGGAAAATGATTACAAAGTCTTTCGTGTATTCAGAAGTACACCTCGTCAGGGAATGAAGGGAGAAGGCGAGATGACAAAAATATATATATAATGGGACAGAAAAACAAAATGATTAGCACATGATTAACAAGAGTTGATTAGAGGCAAATGGTATTGTAACAGGATATTGTCAATTTTATACATTCCCGCACTGTTATTGAAATTATTTTTAAAATGGATAAATGCACGTTCTAGAATATTCCTTTCCATTATATTTCTGTTTTGAACGAGCGCTTTAGAACTATCCCACTTTATACTATGATTACATCTATACATATGGTTAAACAATGCATTAGAATTATTTGCTGTTTTACACGCATATTTATGCTGTTTTACCCTAATATCTAACGTTTTACCCGTTTGGCCCATATATACTGAGTCACATTGTGTACATCCGATCGAATACACACAACCAACCACATTATCTGGGCGATTCTTTATTAGGTCTGATTTAAGAGTATTATTATACTTAAAGATTACATTGATACCAATTGCTTTAAGTAAAGTCGGAAGCTATTGAAAATTTACATAGTAAGGTAGGCTAAGGATATTTTTACGCTCAAATTCCTTAACAGTTACACTATTATAATACCTATTCATGGCTTTCCTAAGGCAGTTATCTGAAAATGAAATAGGATAACATAATTTAGTACCAATATTCATGATATTGCATAACTCGGAACCTAAAAATTCAGGACTGACAACTCTCAATGCTCTAAGAAACATAGCAGAAAAATAGATTTAATCGAGGGATGATGGTCAGAATAAAAATGCACATAAGAGTTATTATTAGTAGGCTTACGATAAACTTCAAATTTGAACTGATTAAAGCATCTCCGAATTTTTAGATCCAAAAAAGATAAGCTTCCATCATTTTCTTTTTCAACCGTGAACTTAATAGATGGGACTAAATTGTTGAGCCTACCAAGAAATAAGTCAACATCCAAATTATTAGGCCAAAGGCATAAAATATCATCTATATACCTGTACCAAAGAAGGTTAAAATTAACAATAGTAGGCAAAATTCTGCTTTCAAAAAATTCCATATATACATACAGGGTGTCTCAAAAGTCACTATCTATTTCGGTGACATTAGATGTTTTTTTTAAAAATGCTATGCTGGCATAAAGATATGTACTTCTGGTGCAAATTTGTGTATTTAAAAAAAGTTAATTGGTTTATTATCTTGACATGCTTGAACAATTCCTCGAACCTCAACTTCTTACAGATGGCATTCTTGACACAGTAGTTTTTCAGCAGGATGGAGCACCGTGCCATTATGCAATAATTGTACGTGATTATCTTGACAGACGCTTCCCCGGTCGCTGGATTGGTCGTGGAGGAACACGACCATGGGCAGCACGTTCACCCGATTTAACACCATTAGATTTTTTCGCCTGGGGTTTCATTAAGTCTAAGGTGTACACTGGCAGAAGAATTAGTGATGTAGCCGAACTTCGAAATCGTATTACCGATGCAGTTCAGAAAATAACACCTCAAATGCTGGAAAGTGTGTTCCGGGAAACAACTTATCGCTTTGAGCTCTGTAGAGACACTGATGGTCGCCATGTGGAGACAGATAAATAAATAGCACTAATTCTTTGTGGCACTTACTTTGAAATAAATATATTTTTTATGTCTTAAACCAGTTTTTCGTAATTCCCATTATTTTTCAAAATAGATAGTGACTTTTGAGACACCCTGTATATAGGTTAGCTAATACCAGTGAGAGGAGATTTCCCATCGCCAATCCACACGACATAGCATAAAACTTATTTTCAAACTGAAATTTACAATCTTTGACGCAAAGCTTAACTAACTCAATAAGAGTGTTGTGCTGAACAGGGAAAGAATATTCAAAGATCTTATCTTTTAAAAAAATCAAGTAGGTCATCGACAGGGACTTTTGTGAATAACGAGCATACATCAGAACTTACCAGTTTGAAATTAGGGTCATTAGGAAACTTAAGTTTGTCAATAAGATCCATGCTATTTACAATATGTGACTTGGAAATAGAGCCAACTAACGGCGTTAATAAACTAACTAACCATTTAGATAGCTTCTTGGTTACGGAGTCTATTGAGCTAACAATAGGCCTCATGGGATTATTAACTTTGTGTGTGTTTACTAAACCGTACAAATATGGTAGTAACGGATTGATACGGAGATTCAGAGAAGCACGAAAGCGATCGATCTGGGGGTAATAATGAAAGATGATGCGAAATTCGAAACACAAAATCAGACAGCGATAAATAAAGCAAAAAGAGTCGCCGGACAGGTACTAAGAACGTTCAAAAGAAGGGACAGGACAGTAATGATTTCCCTGCTAAAAACTGATTATACCAAAATTTGAATATTGCTCAGTTTTGACGTCCCAATATAAAAAGGAAGAAATTAATAAACTAGAAGAAACACAAAGACATTTCACAGCCAAGATTGATTATTTCAAAGAACTCAACTACTGGGAAACACTACGTAAACTAAATCTGTACTCCCTGGAAAGAAAAGAGAAGTACACCATAACCTACATATGGAAAATGATCGAAAAACTGATATCAAACCTAAAACTAAACCCAATTACCACTCAAACAACACTGGAAAATAGGAAAGCCAGTGTTCCCAAATTAAAGGCCCGACAAGGGACCTCCTCAACACTGAAGGAAAATAGCTTGTTTGTCAGGGGGCCAAGACTTTTCAACCAGCTTCCAAAGGACCTCAGAAACGTTACAGGGGTCAAAGTTGAAGTCTTCAAGAGAAGACTAGATGCCTGGCTTAGGACGGTACCAGATGAGCTGGGTGTACCTGGCTATGTACGGTAGAGAGCGCAAGAAAGCAACTCGCTCCTCCACCAAGCCAGACCTAGAGGCGGGGGCCACCAGCTTGACCTCCATGTGAAGAGAGACCAACGCACGAAACAGCAGCAAGGTTAACAAGGGTGTGTGTGTGTGTGTGTTGTATATATATATATATATATATATATATATATATATATATTAGGGTGTCACTTATTTGTATAGTAAGAATTGAACCATCAAGAAGTTTCGGTCTGACCATCTAGAAATGTGACATTGCATGTAAAAACGCTGATTATGAAGTTTCGTGAGAAAATATTAATATTTAAAGGTCGCTCAAGGCCATTAAAATTTTGATGACGCGTCGTTACTTGTCCTAAATTGAAATGCGCTTCCTTTCTATGCCTCACCCCAGTATAATTTCAGTCGCCTTAATGGTAGGATGTGTTTGCATTAGTGTGTTATTTGTCTTTTAGTCCTCCCTGATATCAAAAATCGCATGGTCAATTTAGGGTGGATCGATTTTACATTTTTTTCGATTTCCATATTCTAATAGAGACAAAAACTTGCACATGCATGAGAAAATAGCCTCTGCAAAATCTTAGCTTAATAGGTAATCATCTTCTGCCCCCGGCAGAGCGATGAAAATCATATTTTAGTAGTCAAAAACGTATTTTTCTTATAATTTTTAAAATATTTCAATATGCATCAAAATTATTCCTAATAACTATAAAGTCGATGAAAAAGACCTCATATGATCGTTTTTCCAAGCGCGTTGTCCTACGTTAATATCTTTTGCCCCTGGCAACAACGTCAAATGTTGAAAAAATAGGTAATTTATATACATATTTTCAGATCGGCTCTTTGTCTTAAATAATGCATTTATATATTTCCCATAACATTTATATCGTTGCTTAGGCATGAAATAACACACACGCAAAATTTTATGACTCTAGAGTAATATCTTCTGTCCCCGAGAAAAGTCTAAATGTGGATTATAATTACGTTAATGCGATGTTATAAGTACGATAAGTACTAAGTACAGCTCCTCGCTTGCTAATTTTATAAAATTAGCAACCCAGAACAAACCACGAGGAGGTGGCTGTACGTCGAGTTCCACCCTATCCAGCCCCAACCACCCTTCCTTTGGCTGCATGTCGATTTACATACGGTAATCTTTCTTAGAATCAAATCGTGGAATTTTTGTTCGGGAGTGAAGACGGGAGCGGATGAATCCGTCCCTCTCTTCTATTCCACTTACACTGGCAGAGGCTTCGGTTACTAATTTGATGAGTCTCTCGACCGCTTGAGTATGACAAGGGAATAGTGGGATCAGTCCATCAGGCTGGTCTCCCGTCTCAACAAACTCTTTTATTCGGGTATCAGGTATTGTTTTTGTAACGGGAGGTTCGGTCACCTCAGCCGTTTACCAGTTGATCATTTCGTAATAGTTTTGACTATCGTAGAGCAGCTCAGGCATGGCGAAGGCTCGAATTTCCCCCGCTGGTGATTGTTTTGATCGTGCTTTTAATATTCTTCTCCATCCCAATTCTCTTATGTGTTGCTCATCGGCATGTAGCATGGAGATCAAAATATTTTATGGGTGAGCAAAGAAAGAATTTCTACGGAGGACTTTGTTGGCGATTGTCTTAGATCTTTGAGGCATGGTCTGAGAGAGACGCATCATTTCGAAAAAATGTTTTGCGCCCTCAGTGAAACTGGAGTTTTTCTTTATCTTAAACCAAATTGGTGCGTAAACTGTCATAATGAATCGCACAATTTCGTTGAAGGTGCTGGAGGGTTTACTGGTTGAAACATAAAGGCGCAGAAATCTATTTGCTGTTGTCAGCCACCTGGAATGCGCCATCTTACCTGGATTTCGAGCCGCGAGAGCTGAAGAGCAGCTACCGCTCGACACTGCTCTGTAGATGCCTAACAAATATTTTTGGTCAGTGCTCAACTCGGCATCATCTATGTCAATGTCGGGAGATGGAATGGCATCGAATTCTGTAATTGGAAGTTTTTCGCAGTCGTTCAGTTGTTTTCCAACTGGTCCAGTAAAGCCCATTGGCCCAGTTGTTTTGCCGTCCAAGTCTTGAATGAGGTGTCGCAGTGATAATTCATTACCGTGTAATAGGCATATGATCCACTGAACTGGCCTTTGTAGTTTCATTTCAATCATACGAATGGCTCCACCCTTTCGACCCGTGTTCACTGCGGTACCATCACAGCCGATAGCCACAATGTCGTCCGTGCTAATATTGTTAGTCTCTAGAAAGTTGATGATACCTGATGTTATTGCAGTGGCAGAACCTGATGCAGGAGTGAAATGCCCCATGTACTGGGATTCTGGTTCTTGAACTAAAACTATATGATCTGAAAATATGTTATAAATTACCTATTTTTTCAACATTTGACGTTGTTGCGGGGGCAAAAGATATTAACGTAGGACAACGCGCTTGGAAAAACGATCATATGAGGTCTTTTTCATCGACTTTATAGTTATTAGGAATAATTTTGATGCATATTGAAATATTTTAAAAATTATAAGAAAAATACGTTTTTGACTACTAAAATATGATTTTCATCGCTCTGCCGGGGGCAGAAGATGATTACCTATTAAGCTAACATTTTGCAGAGGCTATTTTCTCATGCATGCGCAAGTTTTTGTCTCTATTAGAATATGGAAATCGAAAACAATGTAAAATCGATCCACCCTAAATTGGTCATATACATGACTAGTGTTGATGGACAAGAGAACCCTCCAAAGCGTGTGGTTGTTGACCTGGATACTGTGAAAGATAAAAGCTTGGAAAACTTTGTAACAAAAAACACAAAATCATTTTTCACGAAGCTCAACCTCCCAGATGAAGTCTTGGAGAAAACTGCTGAGCAATGGGAAGAGGATACCCATTACCAGACTGCGAAAGAGACTGTAAAAACTCTAACTGTAACATGACTTCGCTGAACGTGGAGTTGCTCTCATCCAGGATTTTTCTGGATACCTAACCAAAGCTGAAGAACAACTCCAGTTTCTTCTCCAGGTTGTTGAAGACCATCGCAAGCATTGGACATGGGGACAAAAGCATACCTTGAGTGGAAATAATGATTAATCATAATAATTACGCTACTGTCTGTTAATGTACTTCATCTTAATATTATGATAATGTCTTGTGCACTTCCTGCTAATGTAGGAACATAATAAATTGTTTAAATACATTTGGAAATTGTTTATATTCACATTTTCTGAGAATCTCGTATTCAATACTTCGACGCCGTTGAGAGACCTCTAAATATTAAAATATCTCAATACAACTTTGTACGCAGTGTTTTTACATACTTTGATGGGGTCAGAGCACGGAAACGTAAAAGTTAAAAAATAAGTGACACCCTAATATATATATATATATATATTTTGTTTATGTTTGGGAAGAACCAATTCGCCTCTATTTAAAAGGGCATATCTCGGCGGAAAAACAAAGAAAAAGTGAGAGGAAAGACAGAGGAAAAAGAAAGGGTGGAAGGGACAGTCGAAGTGGAAAAAGACCAAGGATGACAAGGACTGCAAGGTCGAGCCCCATCATCCTTGGGTGCTAGGGCCGGGAGGGCGCACGTGAAACCTCCTGGAACAAGCACGTACAAACGAGCACAAAGAGCACGAGCTTAGAACCCCCTTGCGGGGATATATATATATATATTGAAGTAGAGAACACTATATTATATTATATATAAAGTAGAGTAGGAATGGAGTGAAATATAATTTAAATTATATGCGTTGTTTCAGTTTTTATACAAATGTTTCGACTTAAATATATCAGATTATTGGTGCTGGTTAAGTGTGCGGTCTACCTAGCTTTTAGTTAGCCTTATAGGCTAACTAATGAAACTATCACGACTTAACCTAACCAATCGTTAGGTCAACTGTACGCCCTTGACGATTGGTTAGGTTAAGTCGTGATAGTTTCATTAGTTAGCCTTATAAGGCTAACTAAAAGCTAGGTAGACCGCACACTTAACCAGCACCAGATTATTTCCACTCTCTCTCTCTCTCTCTCTCTCTCTCTCTCTCTCTCTCTCTCTCTCTCTCTCTCTCTAAAATAAAACTGTCTTTATGGACAATCTTGAAAACAATAACACTCTAACCCATAAAAAACATACCAAATATTTATCACAAGTCTTTCCACGTTTCGGCCGAAACAAAACTACTTTTAATTATCAAGTCTTTTGTTGACTACTGAAAAAGAGTAAGTATATTGTGAGTCAGTTCTGCACAGACGCCGAGAGTCCTAATAAATTTTTGTTTTCTTACACGATTATAAAAGTACTGTGAAGTTCTTGAGCATCTTACGAATAAACATTAAAAAAGTTTTTATACTTTAATAATAATAATAATAATAATAATAATAATAATAATAATAATAATTCTAAAGTAATTAAGGGAATGATAAAATTTTCTTTATCTTCAAAACTTGATGTTCCTCTCATTTTCTGCGTTCCCATTTTCTATTCGTTCTTATTTTTAAATGGGAAACTTTTATAGGGTCTTAAATGATGTGAAATGCATTCTTGGACGTTCTCCAAAATTTCCTAGCTGTTCTTTTGTTATGGTGGAGAGACCGAGTAAGAGAATTAATAAAAAAAAAAAAACTAAAACCACATTCATTTTGGTTTATTTTTTGCCAGCGAAAGTAATATTAAGAATTATTGTAGAATTAATTATACGAAAATGGAAGGGAAACGACTGATTTTTACGGAGTACTTTATGAGTTTATGGCGAGATTTAAGAATACTAACATAGTGGTTGGTTTACCGTACAGATATTGTCTCAGTTTAAAGCAGGAAATCAATAAACAGATTATAGTTATTTGAACACTGGATGACATATCCCTGCATATCATACGTATCTCTCTCTCTCTCTCTCTCTCTCTCTCTCTCTCTCTCTCTCTCTCTCTCCATATAATATATATATATATATATATATATATATATATATATATATATTCACCTGATAAACTTGGTAAATGTTCCGTGCGTCGATCTCTCTTCACAAGTTGGTGGCTCCACCTCTAGGCCTAGCCTGATGGAGGAGCGAGTTGCTTTCTTGCTATCTCCATTGCACTTAGTCAGGCACACCCAACTCATCTGGTACCGTCCTGACCAGGCATCTAGTCCTCTTTTGAAGATTTCAACTTTGACCCCTGTGACGTTCCTGAGGTCATTTGGAAGCTGGTTAAAAAAGTTTTGGCCCCCTGACAACGAAGCTATTTGCCTTCTGTGTCCCTTGTCGGGACTTCAGTTTTGGTAACACTACACATTCTACATTTATTATATATAACCTTCTGCTCTGTGTAGCGGTAACTGGTATTTCGATCGAAGTCCGTATAAAAGCCAATTAATAGTGAAAATATAGCAGTAAATTATCATTTGAAAAGTGTCAGTACCTGTGTGAATATCTGGTGCACGCAAAGTGATATTTTCTTAAGTGGTAAAAGGAAGATATACACCGTAAAATGTAAAACAAAGTAAATTATTCTTACTCGATTAGTTCCATCTGAGAAAAATAATTGGGTGCCCACTGCCCACCTATACGATTGAAACAATGTACTGTGTTTTTCCCAAAAATTCCTATAGCCATACCCCATATCCCCCAGTCCTCACCGCGGCCGCTATCACGAGCACCAATCAGTGGACATATACAACGCGTGATATCCCCCATCCCCTGGAGTAACGGAGACTACTCTACTTCATCCTCACCCCTGTAGTCAAAATCGCCGTAACTCACCCTGTTCTTCTTGAGCAAATTTTTCGCTCACCAATGTTTATATAATATTGTTTATAAATAACACGAAAATGGGCAATCTATTTCCACAGTTTTGCAAGGTTTGCAATAAATGCAACCGATGAATCTAGGGCAATTGGATGTGATCTTTGTCAGTTTCTCTTTGATTTTAACTTCCTGAATTGGAAAGATGAAGCCATCACTCTTATAGCGAGTGCTAAACAACTAAATGGAGTAAAATATTTCTGTGAAAGATGCGTAACGGAAATATATTCGTTTATGGTTTATAAAACAGAAAGAAATACTGAGGAAGCAGTGAAGGAAGAGAATATAAATGATGAGCAGAAAGAAGCAGGAAAGGAGACGAAGAAAAGTGAAGCAGATACAAACATGTCACACGTCGGGATACCGACGCACAAAAAGGGCGAAAATAGTATTGTAACAAAAGCACTAAAAGAAATAAACGTAGATCAGATGAGAAACACCAGAGTGAAGAGAGTAAGTAGCGAAAAACAAGTGGGAAATCACGATAATAGACTGAGGTTATCTCCGAAAAAGAAAATGAAACAAACAAAAACAAAGGTCCCGAATGATAATATGGAAAGAACTGTATGCATATACTATGCAAAGGGTTTTCGCACATACGAGGAAGAACAGTGCACATATGAACACCCAACCATGTGCAATTTCTATTATAATTAATAACGGTCACTGTAAATTTGGCGACAGCTGCAAATTCAGCACATACAGTCGACACAGCTGAGAACCTCCGAGCCGATCCGTTATCAAGCAAGAAACTACCAGAACAGGTAACCGGAAACGGAGCTTTCTTGGAGGACCAAAGGAATACAAAACACGCGACACTGAAGGAAATGGAATTTGGAATACTCGAAGGACAACGCAAAACAGGAAACATAACTATAATCCTGGCAAATATTCAAGGGCTAAGAGTGAACCACACGATAAACAAAGTTTCATACCTGCAAGGATTCATGGAAGAAACAACGACTGACATAGCATGCCTCACAGAAACACATCTTCAAGACTGCCAAGGAGATTGTGAAAACTGTGAATACTGCATAGATAAAAAGGAGATAAAAACTGATGGTTACAAAAAGAAGAAAAAGACGAAAATGTGATTGTGTTACATACATACGTGAGAGCCATATAACAGAGACAATAATAAGTAAATCAAACAGTTACGTGGAGCTCTGAGGAGTACAAACTGAAAATCTTAACGTGATACTAATAGGCATCTATAGATCTTCGAACACTCCAACTGCAAAATTCTCTGAAACCGTTGCCGACATCGGAAACCTAATTATGTTCTTAAACACCCGATCCCTGAATATACTACTCTGCGGTGATTTTAATTTCTCATTTATAAAATACAAAAGAATGGGAAGAAATGTGTGTGTGTATACACCAAGACAAGGGGGGCACAAGAGAAGATCAGGATCCAGCAAAAATGTTGATACTTATAACAAATGAATTTATGTAAATATCTGGGACCACAACATTATTGAGGTATCAACTAACATGGAGAGAGCACTAAAGAAAATACTGGATAAAGAAGCGAATTTAAAATTTTTAATCTAAACTCTAAGACTGTAAATTGGGAAGTGTATATATATATATATATATATATATATATATATATATATAATATATATATATAATTATATATATATATATATATTATACAGTATATGTCCGCTTCATATTTAGTGCCTTCATTGACATTAAGAATGGAAGCAGAATTGATCATATCCATTATTTTTATTCAATGAATTTTTTCAGTAACTACAGAAGATAAATGAAAAGAAAAAATAAAATATCACCGTTTTTCTTATTCATGGCGCGATTCTCGATTGCAAGGACGAGATGAGGTCCAAAGGCAGTGATAAAGAATTCGTCCGCCTTCGGTGGTCGGAGCGATATTCAAGGAGACGTGCTCTTCTCATATTCTTACTGAATGTATATACTCTACATCAGGGATGCCAAAAAAACCATGTAAACCACAAAAAAAATTCGCGTGCCCAACAAAGTTTATATATATTACACCAAATTATAAACATTAAGTCTATTATTTTATACTTATTTTTTGGGTAACAATTTTATGCTAAGGAGCGCCAGACAAATTTGATCGCGTGCTCAAATGGGCACGCGTGTCATAGGTTCGTCACCACTGCTCTACATGGGGAAACATCCACTCCTGTAAGTGCTTTTCGCTTACAGTCTCTCTCTCTCTCTCTCTCTCTCTCTCTCTCTCTCTCTCTCTCTCTCTATATATATATATATATATATATATATATATATGTTACGATAGAAGTGTTCTTCGGGAACCTTATCCTCAACTCAATAGGAATATGAAAACAAGAGATACGACTCTCAACATTTATTGACCAAACGTTTCGGTCCACTCAGGGGCCATCTTCAGTGACTAAATAGAAGCACCTAAAAAACAATCCTAAACTAAAGTAAATACAAATGTCATAAATATACTGTTACAATAATAAAATCTAATACAATGTTAAAAAAAAGTTAAAAAAACAATTTAGAAAAAAAAGACTATCTGGATTATAAGACAAAATAAAAGAAAGTAAAAATAAAACAGAGAAAACAAAATTTAAAAATTAAAAAATTTAAAAATTTGAAAAAGTTTAAAAAATTTAAAAATTTTAAAAAGTTTAAAAAAATTTTAAATTTAAAAATTTTAAAAAAGGAATGACCTGGATGGTAAAAGTTACGAATGACAAGTGGAGAGAAAGGAAAGAAGAAAATACTTAAGTTAGTGCGTTAGTTGCGTTAAAAAGGTGTTGGTTAGTTAGGAAGTATGTAATTTTATCGAGGAAAGGCTGTCATTTAATTCTGGATTTAATTTCTTGATAAAAAGAGATTCTAAAATTTTGAGGAAAAGCTGTCGTTTAATTCTGGATTTAATTTCTTGATAAAAAGAGATTCTAAAATTTTGAGGAAAAGCTGTCGTTTAATTCTGGATTTAATTTCTTGATAAAAAGAGATTCTAAAATTTTGAGATCAAGCGAATTAGATAGAAGCAGACGACAAAATCGCAAAGGAGTCCTGGGGGCACGGGTGGTCATGGGTCTCTGAATGATGCCGAATAGCAGAGGATTCAGGAGTAGAAAGAGGGCGAGAAGTTCGATTAGAAAAACCCAAATGCTTCGAAATAGTAAGTTTTAACTGTAGGGCAGTCTGCCCCACATAACGACTTTGGCAGGTCGCACATGTATATAAATAAATAACAAAGAATCTCAAAAGCACGGGGAGGTGATCTTTATGGCGAAAAAAGGATTGCAGAGAATTAGAATTAGAATTAATAATTATAAAGTCGCATTGCGGGAAGTGTCTGTCCAAAGTAGAGTGGACATCTTTATTAAGTTGAAAAGTTAGTTGGTCGAAAAAAGGAAGCTTAGATAAACCTTCTGTTTCGGAATCGTGGACCGAATTATTTTGGGCGAATATAGGTTATTTAAAAATTTAGAAATTAAAGTCTCAATAGTCGAAGTACAATAAAAATTATATTTAAAAAATCTCTTAAGATACTGAATTTCTAAGTCAAATAAAGACCAATTTGAACAAAGGCTCTAAAAATACGACTTTTAATACTAGCCAGCTTAAAACTAAGTGGAATATTGCTGAAAAAATAAGTACCGAGTTGGGTAGTAGTTGGTTTTCTATATACTTCTGTTGAGAAGCTTGTACTATGTTTATTTATGGTAACATCAAGAAACGAAATTTTATTGTATTGTTCTACTTCCATAGAGAATTTAATATTAGGATACTTAGTATTAATGTAATTTAAAAATAAAGGGGCATGATCTTTATGCTTAAAAATGACAAAACAATCATCTACATAACGTTTAAATAAAATAGGTTTAAAATCAAGCTAACAGTTTTCTTTGTTTTCACGAGGAAAATTGGCTAAGGGGTTGTCCGCTTGATTTTAAACCGATGAAAAAAGTTTATATAAACATATGCCCGAAATCGCTTTGTTTCCGAGTTACAGCCCGTTATGTGTTCCAGCAAGTATCCGCCTTACCTTTAAAGGATTGCTCAAAATGACCGCCTTGCGCTTGAATACACGCCTGAACACGCCTCATCATAGACTGTCTGACGCATTCAAACATTCTAGGTATTGCTCGGATTTTCTGGCATCCTTGTTCTACACGTTGGCGAAGCATTTCAACGTTGTCAATGGGTGTCACATAAACGATGGATTTCAGATGACCCCACAGGTAAAAATCGAGTGGATTCAGGTCCGGGTAGCGAGCAGGCCACACAATGGGTCCTCCACGGCCTATCCATTTATCAGGGAAGTGGTCATCCAAATAGTCTCTGGCTACTCGACTAAAATGAGGCGGAGCGCCGTCATGCATAAACCACATACGACGTCGAACACCAAGAGGAACTTCATCTAGTAAATCGCTTAAATCATTCCTTAAAAAAATTGGAATAGGATTCTCCTGTTAATCTTCCAGGCAAAACAAAAGGATCGATTAAGTTGTCGGCAATAAGTCCTGCCCATACACTGATACTATATACTGAATGATGGCATGCGGATTCTCTTCTGCCCAGTGACGAGTGTTGTGAAGATTGATCACGTCATTTCTTGTGAAGGCAGCCTCATCAGAAAACAACACGGAGGATAGGAAAAGAGGATCGCGAGCACACTGTTGAAGGAACCAAGTAAAAAAAGTCTCTCGTGGTGGGAAATCAGCTTCAGTAAGGCTTTGTACTTTCTGAATGTGATATGGGTAAAGTTCTTGTTCCTGTAAAATTCTCCACACAGTTGTGTATCTTACATCCTCTTCTGCTGCTATCCTTCGGGTGCTGACACTAGGATGTTCCTCCACGCGATTCAGGACCCGCTCCTCCAACTCAACAGTTCTGGGGCTAATTGGTCTATCACCATCTGAAACTGGCTTGTTGAATGATCCTGTATCACCAAGACGCTCATCTATTCTCTGAAAGGTCTTATCTGGCAGACGGCTATTCGGAAACCTTTCCGCATACAGACGTCTTGCTGCGGCCGGCCGCATTACACTCAGCAAGTCCATACATGAGATGTATGTCTGCCATTTCTCTGTTTGAATAAGCCTCCATTCTCACTTCAAATGCACACTATCAGTGAATAGCACAAAAACTTTAAGGTTTTTTTTTCACTGGACTGCACTTATTCACGGTAAGAAGTTACGAATACGAACAGTGAAACACCGCGATGCACCTCTGACTGACTGATGGCTCTACACTCAACGATATTGAAACATGTCATAGAGTGCACGAAACATTACAATCAGCAAGGCCATACATGAAATAAGTCTCGTACACACTCACAAACATTGTCGGCAAGCAATGTTTGTAAACAGTTTGTGAAAAATTGCTGGAACACAAAACGGGCTGTGACTCGGAAACAAAGCGATTTCGGGCATGTTTTTATAAACTTTTTTCATTGTTTTTAGGTACTGAATCCATCCTGAAAGTGCGCCCCACATGTTATAAAACACCCTGTATATATTTTGTAATCTGTTTTAGTTTTGTTTTAATTGTCTAACTATTAAACTTAATTGAACTTGAGATTATGGTTGTCATCCTAATTTTATTCTTGCTCGTGTACTTTTGAAAGTATTTTTTAAAATTAAGTTAATTATGTACCTCTCTACGAGTCTTTCACCAGCTTTATATTGTGTTTTTTTCACTTTATTTTACTTTATTTTATTATTTTTAGCCACTGATGATGGGAGTTTGACTTCCGAAACGTTTGGATATTAAATCTTTGTAATGTTGACGTGGGCATTAATCATCCTTTTTATCCTAAAATGCCGGTTTCCTAAGAACACCCCTTTCTCTACAATTATTATTACTATATATATATATATATATATATATATATATATAGAGAGAGAGAGAGAGAGAGAGAGAGAGAGAGAGAGAGAGAGAGAGAGAGAGACTTCTTCCTTAAACACTGTCGGCTGTCGTTAACAAATACAAATAAATTAATTGTAACTATAAACGAAATTATTTAATATGTCTAAGCAACTTAATTACACGCAACATAAAACATGTTTTATATATATTCTATACAATCATTATTACGAACTTCATGAAATCAACCTCATAACAAAAGGCGATCCCCTCCTCCGCTGCCGCATTTCTCCCATTGGTGTAGCGGGACTCTGATTCCAACTGCATGGAATTGTTTCGGGCGAGAGCGTAACCACTTCGTGTCAGGGAGCTTTAGATCTCCGTCACTCTGGAATTTTATTGCTCTTAGACGTTCCTTGAGTGATCTTTGCGGATACGTGTTAGAAGGAGAGTGGCCAGAGAGGGACGATTGAAGTTGGGTCGCAGAGAGCAAATTTGCAGTGTGTGCCACGTGACAAAGAGTTAATACACTCGTCCTATAAGGAAGTTTATGCAGTTGAAATTGGAACTCTATCGCATCCTTGTCACACTGATTGGGAGAAGTGTATCAGCGTTGCAGAGTATACCTTACGTTAAGCTAGTAATAAGGTTAAACTGTAACACTGTACATCGTGTGTGTATATTATATATATATATATATATAATATATATATATATATATATATATATATATATGACAATTTTTGCACGAAAGTAACATGTGAATAATATTTATGATGACAATAACGACGAAGGAAAAAGAACACAAGAAATGGTGCTCAAGCGCTTTCGTCTAATGACATCCTCAGGAACACTGAGGATGTCATTAAACGAAAACACTTGAGCATCATTTCGTGTTTTCTTTTTCCCTCGTGGTTAATTTCATCATATATACACCTTGGTTAACCTTGGTTTTGTTTCTGCCCAAATTGTTCATTCTAACGAAGGTCAAGCTATTCACTCCACCCTAGACCGACAGTTTAACGTGGCATCCGAACCTCGCCCCACCAGCAGCAGCCCAGCGTTTTAACCACTAGGTTATCCAGGATACCCATTTATCAACCAACCAATTTCTTTATTGTGTGCAAGAATGAACGGCTTGGTTTTGCTGCGCGCCGCCTGCCGTCACCGGGTCTTGATCCCGGGGCCGATGGATTCGTAGTCAGTGACGCTAACCACTACACCACCGAGGCGCATATATATGCTAATGATGAGTTTTATTGGCAGGAGATAAATCCCCCAAAAAGTACAATATTTATGAAGATAATAAAAAATATGATTAATCAAACAATATATACACACACACACACACACACACACACATATATATATATATATATATATGTTGTGTGTGTGTGTGTGTGTATATATGTATATATAGGGAGATACATAGATATATTCACTAAAAAAAATAACATTTCAAAAAAGCACCCCCAAATTACTAATTAGTACTTTTTTGTATTTGTCATTTGAAATTAAATTATTGACGCCGATAAGAATAAATAATGAAAAGAAAGATACTAATTATTTATTTATTCTATTTTTTAAATACTTTTTCCGGCGACTTTTCTCTCCAACTGTACACATAGAGTAATATTCATCAAGATAATGAAAACCAAAAGTATTTTGGTCTAACTCAAATATCATATATAATAATCAACGAAGAGGGTCAGAACCTGGCACAGCGGTCAGGTCAGACAAATGGGACTCATTTCACTCACTCCTGGATCATTATTACCAGCACCCTCGGGAACCGAACCCACGATATCAGTGTCCTACTCCGCTTAGAGGGAAACTGTATACCCACTAACTTATTGGCATTGGCGAATATAATACGTACACCATTCTTTTCTATCTCCCCATAAACAGAGCCCAAGCATCGGGAGTAAAAAGGATAAAGTTTACTGGGTCCTGGACAGCCAAGGGGCCCGGAAGGACCCAATTAAGAAAATGTTTTAAACCTTTTTTGTAGGTTTTTGTCAATGATGTCTATTATTTCTGATCTGATCCGGATGTAATGCATTTACTTCAATAAACATACGCAAAAATATGCATGAATGACCTGTCTAAAATCAGGAGGGCAAGAGTCACAGGTAAGTGATTGTTTACTGGACCCGAAAAAGGGATGCTTGGACCTCGCTTATAAACTATGGAAGAGTGTGCTGTTCTCCATTTCACTACACACACACACACACACACACACACACACACACACACACACACAGCTTCCCTCATAATGATCGTTTCATCGCATGAAGCAATAAAGACGTTCGAATTTTAGTAACAAGAAGGAGGCTTCTCCCTTAACTGTAATTGGACGATTGCCAAAGATGGAAGTTTTTCATTCCACAGAAATAATTTATTTATTTATTATCAAACCAACTTCGGTTTCTCATTTTATGATAGAAATAAACTCTCTTATAATTTCACTGAAAATAAATGATAACGACGATATATCATATTAAATTCTTACTTAAGAGAGGACATAATAATAATTTTATGCGTAATGAACATTAAATATATATATATATATATATATATATATATATTATATATATATATATATATATATATATATATATATATATATATATATGCTGCAAACCACAAGGAAAGCCAAGAATAGGTATTATAATAATGTAACTGTAAAGGAATTTGAGCGTAAAAATATCCTTAGCCTACCTTACCATGTTAATTTTCAATATCTTCCGACTTTACTTAAAGCAATTGGCATCAATGTAGTCTTTAAGTATAATAATACTGTTAAATCACGCCTAATAAAGAATAGCCCGGAAAATGTTGTTGGTTGTGTGTATTCGATTGGATGTACACAATGTAACTCAATATATATAGGCCAAACGGGTAAAACGTTAGATCAGTGGTTCCCAACCTTTTCACCACAAAGGACTCCTTTTATTTTTATTTTTTTCCCACGGACCCCATGTTTTTGAAAGATTCCGTCTACCAAACAAACTGTTTTTATTAACTAATAATTAACTCGTTTTCTCATTTTTCACTATCAAATAAAGGACATATAAGAGAGTATGCAATTAAAATACAGCGTATTAAAAAAGTATTAATAATTCCAGCCAAGAGCAAGGAAACTTGAAATTTTAGCCTAAGCGCCCTTATCGTGGGTAAATGTACGATTTCCATTGGAGCCTCTCGAAATATTGAAAGCTCACGGACCCCCAGTACTACCTTCGCGGACCCCCAGGGGTCCGGGTACCCCAGGTTGGGAACCACTGCGTTAGATGTTAGGGTAAAACAGCATAAATATGCGTGTAGAACAGCTAATAATTCCAATGCTCTGTTTAACCATATGTATAGATGTAATCATAGCATCAAGTGGGATAGTTCTAAAGCGCTTGTTAAAAACAGAGATATAATAGAAAGAAATATTCTAGAAAGTGCATTTATTTATTTTAAAAAACAATTTCAATAACAGTGCGGGAATGTATAAAATTGACAATATCTTGTTAAAATTCCTTTGGCCTCTCATTAACTATTGTTAAGTATGTGCTAATTGCTTTGGTTTCCGCTACGTTGTATATATTTATGGGTATCTTGTCTTCTCTCTTCATTCCCTGACGAGGTGTAGCTCTGAATACACGAAAGGCCTTGGAAGTTTTTCTTTTTCCTTGTGGGTTTGCAGCATTCATTCATTTCACGTGTTTAATTGTGAAATTCATCCCATATATATATATATATATAATATATATATATATATATATATATATGGGAATGAACTCAGAATGGTTCCCTGAGTTTTTTATGATACACACAGACCGTGCATGGAACAAGGAACTCTTCTGGGATAATTAAATCCCTATAGTCCGAATAAGTAATGGTAAATGACAAATACCATAGTTTTTCTTTGTATGTATGTATGTATGTATTTGTATATAGATATGTATGTATATATATATATATATGTGTGTGTGTGTGTATGTATGTTATTTATTTTTTCTTTTTTTTTTCTTTCGGTAACCTATATATAGGCGGCTGTAACCTTTTATGTACTTCAGTGTTCCTGAGGATGTCATTAGACGAAAGCGCTTGAGCACCATTTTGTGTTTCCTTCCTTCGTGGTTTTATTCATCATAATATTTTTCACGTGTTACTTTCGTGAAATAATTTTCATATATATATATATATATATATATATATATATACACACACCGGATAGCGTAATGGTTAAGAAGCTGGGCTGCTAAATTGGAGGTCGTGGGATCGACTCATATACGACGATGATTCTGATAGATGGCTGCAATTTGCTAAACAATGAGACAAAAGTTCAACAGTGATCCAGATTTCGTTCGAAAGATCAAATTTTCAGATGAATGTGTCTTCGATTTAACGAGGAAAGGAAGCAAACACAACGTTCACCACTGGGTGAAAAAAAAATCCCAAAATACGATTGGGTAAACCCATTAAAACAGCCACACCAACAGTTTGGGTGTGCACTAGTTATTCAGGACTCGGTTCCTTTGACATATCGAGAGATACGATAGATGGAAAACGTTATTGTCAGGTATTGAGAGACAAAATTTTGCCACAGATTACTAATGGCGTTGGCAGGAATTGGCTTTACGAATATGATGGAGCCCCGCCACATTACTCTGCAGCAGTGATGTAGTCGAGACCACCATGTCCGAGACTGAGACCAAGACCGAGACCTGATCCTGTGAGACCAAGATCGAGACCGAGATCAAAGGTTCGAGATCGAGATTTACCTTCCGAGATCGAGACCCTTAAAATTCGAGACCGAGATCGAGACAAGCTTATGCCCTTTCATTTGTTTTACACTATTATGGAAATTAGACTATGTTAAGTTATTCTATGCTTTATTGAATTTATCGGTACTGTTTTCTTTATGCTGTATTTCTTGCATTATTTTTGGTGAAGCATTTTATTTTTCAAATGCATATTGGATGGGAGGATAATCGTTTTTAGGATAATCGTTTTATCACGCCACAGAGGTTGACACGCCCGTTTGGCAACATTAAGTGGCTTTATAATATATCTTATATATATAATATATATAATTCTCTATTTAGTGTTTCCATTTTCAATAAAATTAATGTGACGGGGGCGGGGGGGGGGGGGGAGACAAATTTTTTTGTAGCGCGACCTAAAAAATCCAGACCCCCCCCCCCCCCCCCCCCCGCAAGACAAACGTGGCAATCAAAACAGGGTGACTGGTTAGTGAATACCTAGAGTCCCTTACTTTACAAACTTCATAAACATTCTGAATTGTGTCTGTTCAACCAAGCCACCATCATGAGTATGCCAATAACATGTATTTTTCATTACGGTCTCGAGAGGCTCGAAAGGTCTCGGGGAGAAAAACCGAGACCGCGTCTGTCGAGACCTACATCACTGCTCTGCAGCTGCTCGTGAGATTCTGGATACGAACCTTGAAGGAAGATGGTTTGGGCGGCGAGGTTCCATTGAGTGGCCAGCCAGATCACCTGATTTAACCCCACCTGATTTCTGGCTTTGGGCCTATTTGCGTGACAAACTCTACAGTCTTGGTTTCATGTACCCAAATGTGAATGCCCTTCGACGCAGAATAGATGAACAACTGAAAAGGATCCTACTCGATATGTTCAGAAGAACAATGAAGAGTTCCACGGAGAGAATCCACAAATGTATCATAGCGGATGAAGAACTCTTTGAAGATTAAATTATAATTTAACAAAATATTTGTATGAATAAAATTCTTCTAGACTTTTTTATTTGATTTGCTTCATCACTTGAACACTTATCTGTATAATGTTAACTAGATAGTTGTATGTATAAAATCCTTAAAGACTTTTCTCCTACACAAAAGAAAGGAGAACGTTATCGAAAGATTTTCTACACGTGAACTACTATATTGAACTACTAGAGGATTTACTTGTCCTTTCGCTGTTACACTCGAATTTTCTCATTAAACTCAGCAGTCAGGGGACTTCGGGGTATTTAAATCCCACAGCGAGAGATTTAACATAAAATATTAGTAATACTAGGGCCACTCAATATATTTTGTCCCACCCTTTTTTCTTAGCTAAATAATAGGCCATGGGGCTGAAATGTCTTTTGGGCCGTAAGTTTTAACTTTCTGCGCTTCACATAACCGGATTTTTCCAGTTTCAACCTCCCTTCCTTGTATAAAAACGCTTTTAAACGCCCTTGTATAAAACCGATGGTTAATGCAGTTTCGAAAATGGCGTCTGACAGTGATATGCTCGTAAACAGAGAGCTGTTATTGAGTTCTTAACCGCAGAGAAGGAAACAGTTGGAAAAATTCACAAACTTCTACAAAACGTTTACGGAGATGCTGTTGTTGATCGAAGCACAGTTGGACGCTGGTCTAAATGTGTAAGATCATCGGAGAGAGGGAGAGCCAGCCTCGATGATGAGCCACGCAGCGGTCGCCCAGCATCGACTGTGACATCTCACACTGTGCAACGTACTAACAGCATCATTCGATCAAATCGGCGCGTCACAAACAAGGAGCTATCACTGGAGCTAGGAATTAGTGAAAGAAGTGTGAATACGATAATTGAGCAACTGGGATACTCAAACGTGTGTTCACGGTTTGTTCCTCGCCAACTGACTGAAGATCGCAAAGCCCAAAAAAGAAATTGCTTCTGAGTCGTTGGTTCGATACGAGACAGAAGGGGATGACTTCCTTTCACGAACTGTGATTGGGGATGAGACTTGGGTACACCACTTTGAACCTGAAACAAAACGCCAATCCATGGAGTGGCATCACGCAGACTTCCCACACAATAAAAAGTTCAAAATGGTTCCCTCTGCAGGAAAGGTTATGGTCACCATCTTCTGGGACAAGAAAGGGATGATTCTGGTGGACATTATGAAGAAAGGACAAACAATCAATTCAGAGGCATATATTGCTACCCTTCAGAGACTCCAGAGACGTATAAAGCGAGTTCGACTGGAGAGAAAACTGGAAGACGTTCTTCTTTTGCACGATAACGCAAGACCACACAACTGTTTGCAAACAAGAGAGGCCATCACAAAAATGCGCTTGACTATGTTACCCCACCCTCCATACAGCCTGGATCTGGCACCTTCAGACTTCCATTTGTTTGGGCCAATGAAGGATGCTATTCGTGGAAGAAAGTTTCAGAGTGACGATGAGGTTGTTAAGGAGGTTAAGAGATGGCTCGAGCGGAACCCAGCGGACTTTTACCAGCAAGGAATAAAGGCCCTTGTTTCGAGGTGGAGGAAAGCCGTAGAAAAGGATGGAGACTGTGTGGAAAAATAAAAACTTGTAAAAAAGGTATGTAATTACTTGTGTACAAAATTTCTGGAACTTACAAGGAAACGTGGAAAGAAAAAAAAAAGGTGTGGCAAAATATATTGAGTGGCCCTCGTAATTCATCCGATATTATAAAACTTTTGGAGCAAGTGTAGGTTACGTCCCCCTGACGCAAAAGGGGACACAAACTACACTAGGTCAAAGTTGGGGAACGTAAACTACACTAGGATCTTTAGGAGACATTTTTTAGATCATCTGAAGTTCAGGGCCCCCAGCCTTCGTTAGTTAGACTTATAAGGCTTACTAACGAAATATCACTACTTAACCTAACCAATCGTCAAGGGCGTACAGTTGACCTAACGATTGGTTAGGTTAAGTCGTGATATTTCGTTAATTCGCCTTATAGGGCTAACTAACGAAGGCTGGGGGCTCTGATCTTCAGGTGATCCCATTTTTTAAATGAATCCATCAAATAAAACGTTAAAACTAACGAAAATATTACGACAACCTAACCAATCGTCAATATATATATATATATATATATATATATATATATTATATATATATATATATATATATATTGACGATTGGTCAGGTTAAGTCGTAATATTTTCGTTAGTTTTAACGTTTATTTGATTAGGTATACGCGGACAAAGTTGGGGAACGCAAACTACAGTAGGATAATGTAAGGGAACGTAAACTACACTAGGAAGATGTAGGGGAACGTAAACTACACTAGGCGCCACAGGGGGACGTAAACTACACTTGCTCCAAACTTTTATACTTTGGATTAGATGAGATAGCTTATTTTTAACAAAATACACTCTCTGCTACTTAAACATTGTCGAAAGTGTGGTATTATCGCCTTTAAATTATTAGAATAAAGTATCATTCCATGTCCTATACTACTACCACCAATAATAATAATAATAATAATAATAATAATAAAACGCTAATAAAATTATACTAAGCGACGTATCAGTGAAGAAATGCGACACCTACAAAAATTTTGTACATTCTTTTAAGTTAGATGTATGTACATGATGAAGAAAAAATGTACATAATACGCTAAAGGGATCTAAGTCCGTTCTCTGCACACATTTATAAACTCCCTCAAGAGTATCTGCATAAAGTGAACGATGAAAAACCAAGAAAACTACGAAGGTAGTAAGAGATGTAAGAAGGCTTTACCTAACAGCAAATTCATAAAAAATTACTAATCTAATTTAACCTAACCTGACTTATTCGGATCACCTGAAGATCAGGGCCCCCCAGCCTTCATTAGTTAGTCTTATAAGGCTAACTAACGAAAATATCACGACCTAACCTAACCATTCGTTAGGTCAACTGTACGCCCTTGACGAGTGGTTAGGTTAGGTCGTGATATTTTCGTTAGTTAGCCTTATAAAGCTAACTAAAGAAGGCTGGGGGCCCTGATCTTCAGGTGATCAACTTAATCTATCCTAACTTAATCTAAGCTAAAATCTAACCTAACATTCTAACTTAATCTAACCTAACATAAATAAACATGATATATATATATATATATATATATATATATATATATATATATATATATATATATATACACAGTACATTATAAAATATCTCATTTCCCAACGAATTGGGGTAAGAAAACAGAAACAACCAGGATGTAAAATACAGAAGGTAGTGAAGAGGAGAAAAGGCAGAAAGTAAAGCGTACACATCCACCTTGGTGGACCAGCGCTTCCCTACCCCCACAAGGCGAAGTTCCATACATGCTGCGCTTCATCCGCCATGCGTGATGGTGCTTCTAGGCCTTGCAGAAATAAAGGAGACAGAGTCCCGAACTTACATGCCTCTGACAAACCTCCTTCATTCCAATCTACTTGCAGTCACTTCTCGTGCATCACCCAAAGAAAACCTGGGCATAAAATGTCCAAGGATCGAAGTCATATAGTTTGTAGTTAATGTATTATGCATCTGTGCTTAGTTCGTATGTAGTAATCTTCAGTATAAGTGAAATCGGTACACTGCATGTTTCCAAAGCATTTACTGAGTGACAGAAGTCATTAATTAATACAAAACAGGGACTACGTCGTAGCCAATATCGTACCATTGCTTCCCGTTGATCAGCGAAGTTAAGCGACATTGGGTCGGATAGTAGTTGGATGGGAGACCGTTCGCTGCGTTCAGACTATGTAGCGACCCGTGGTTCGGATTCCACGTAAAGCTGTAGGTCCCCTCCGTCATATGACCTTAGAGGTTGCGAAGGAGGTTAAACAAAACCAATAATTATTATTATCCTGGTTTACGCTTTTGGACCTCCTGCTTAGCAATATTCCAAAGATTGTCTATCGGATTAAGATTGGAAGAATTAGTTGGTCGTGGTAGTACTTCAGTTTCAGAAGCTTCAAACCACGTAGGTGTTGCACGAGCCGCATGAGCTGGAGCCAGGTCATGTTAAAAAATAAATGGTTCGTCTCCATACAGCTTCTGCAGACTCCAGCATAAAGTATTCTAAGATTTCTTGATAAACGTGACCACACTTCTATTTCCAAATGTAAGTGATCCCACACCATTTGCATTCATATTCCCAAGTATTACTTACATCCATAGGCGTATGGGATGGCACTTTACTGGGGGGGTGGGGCGGAAAAAATTTGCCCTGAAAATTGTCAGGCTGCCCTGATTTCCGCATAAGCACTATGTGTAGAATAAAATAACACAAAGGTTAAGTAACATATATTAAAGCCTTTTTGATATAAAAAACATCACAATTTACAAAAACGAGATAAAATTTTGCTACATTTCTAAATTTGCCCTGAAAATGCTTAATCCCATAGTCCTGGGGGGGCTGCCGCCCCCCAGACCCCCGCCTCATACGCCTATGCTTACATCATTTATTACATTACATTGCCCCAGCCTTCATTTCTCGATAAAGGCACTATCACCACCACCACCACCACCGCTTTCATTCCCTAAATCCCTCCAAAAACCCTTTCATCTCATATCTGGATTTATTTCTTACCTCTTACCTCTCTTACTCTCTCTTTACTGTCGCTATCATAACGGAAATTGCTCTTCTGAACTCTCTAACTGCATGCCTCCTCCTTTAAGGAGAGCACGCAGTACCAGACTTTCTACACTTTCTCATTCCTATTCTGTCCAACTATCTAATGCAAGTGTTAATCGGTATTTTCAGTCTTTCATCTACTCAACTGGTCAACTTAAGAACAATCTTCCTCAATCCATCTTTCCTCCTGTCTATGACCTCCCATCTTTCAAACGCAAAGTGTCTAGGCATCTCGAAAACCCCGACCTTGATTATGGCTCTCTTCTTCTTCTATTTGCCCTTGGCCCCTCCTTCCTGCATAAAAAAAACATTGCTTCCTTGCATGGTGAATATACAACAAAAACATACAGTCTCACCTTTTCCTTTCTTACTCTAAGCTTTACACACAGACTCCGAGAACTTACTAATTTATACCTAATTATTTCCTCTTTAATCAGCGCCACTCTTTCTTTCCAATGTTCCCTTTCATCGACACCAGATCTTATTCCTCTCATTACAAACTATTTTAACTCCTCATTCCCTCTCGACTTCGCTTCACAGACTAAGTAAATCAAACTTACCCCTTTCAAACACTTCCATCACTCCTTACTTTATACTCTCCGCGTATATTCCTCTGAAATTCCACATTTCGGAGCACCTGAAGATCAGGGCCCCCAGCCTTTTTTAGTTTGTTTTATAAGGCTAACTAACGAAACTATCACGACCTAACCTAACCAATCGTCAAGGGCGTACAGTTGACCTAACGATTGGTTAGGTTAGGTCGTGATATTTTTGTTAGTTAGCCTTATAAGGCTAACTAGAAAAGGCTGGGGGCCCTGATCTTCAGGTGATCCCACATTTCTTTAATTATTATTACAGTATAGTTAATAATTTTCTTCCATTCTGCATTACATAAATAAAACGATATTAAAAATTAAGGTGATAAGCAGAGGTACAGTTGCCCGCATATGTAACGTTCCTCGCCTCACAGGCGACTCTGTACATGTGGCAACGCCGCAGTGTTAGTCAAGGTACCCCAACTGGAGGAAGGTAGGGTGGAGGGAGTACAACCGAGTCCAAGTCTGTGTTCATAAAGATAAACAATTAATATGATCGTGAACAGCGTTGAACTCCATGTAGTTTACTAGTCTTATACAGTAATAAGGTTCCATTATGATTACTGCAAATCTATATGAACAGCTACTACAATAGAACTTTTAATATACGAGTGAATGCAAATGTTCGCCTGCAGGAAATTTTCGCGTTTTTCGCGTAGACTATAGTTTACGCGAAAATATCCAGCAGGCGAAAATTTGACAATTTAAACTAATCTTTGGAAGATAGTAAGAAAATAAAACTTAAATCATTAAAATCCTTTATTTGAAAAGTAAATTCAGTATGTTGTAGTAAACCATTGTAAGGTAAAAGCAATAAAAACATTTTAAATTATACTGTATTATTACTGTATAACAAGAATGTCATGAATGCCGCTAATTTCCCAACCCTTCTTAATGGTCTCCCTCATTTTGAGTAGGTTATCCCATGCAGAGACAATCCATTTAGCATGAATAGGTTTCAGTGTGGAGAGCTTCAAATCTATCTTACCGAGATTCTGTTACGTCGAGTGTTGCTGAAACTTTATCCGCATACCAAGAGGTAAAACTTGTCTTGATACACCACCTCAACCTCGACCAATCACAGTCCAGAATAAATGTCGTTATTCATGACGTCATTTTAATCTGTAAGATTATAACTAGCAACTGTTGACCGCGAAATTATGATGCCGCGAACTCGTCGAAGGATATGAAAGAGCGAAAATTTGCTGCCGCGAAATTAACCTGGTTTACAGTATATACACTTATAAACTCATACAATATTATACTAATGTTTGTGAAATGACGTTGATGGGCCAGACCGAGGTGTTGACATGGTTACTGGCATAATCTATGTTCATACCATATTTCTACACCGTATGACGAACACCGACTCTGAAAATGAATCCAGCTCAAGATAAAATTGCACAGCGAGGCCCGATAATTGGCATGCGGGAAGCAGGCCTCTCTGTAGCTGACATAGCCATGGAACTGGGAATTTCGAAGCCTACTGTTCGACGCTGGGTGCAGAGGTGGCAGGAAACTGGGAATCTTTTAGATCGTCTTAAGTGTGGGGCACCAAGAAAAACCACCCCAGAAGAAGACCGGAGAATAATCAACGAAGTGCAGAACGATCCTATCAACAACGCAGTCGCCATCCGGGAGACACTACATATGGGCGTGTCAGTGGACAGCGTAAGGAGACAGTTGCATGAAGTAGGATATCACCACCGTACTCTTGCCAAAAAAGAGAGGATCGAGCAACGACATCATCAGGCCAGGCTCTCGTTTGATCGCCAGCATATAAATGATGATCTCGCATACTGGAGCAGAGTTATCTTCTCTGACGAGAAGACGTTTGCGTCTACAACTCACCGCCGTCTTCGGTGTTGGCGACAGGACAACACGAGATATGCCCGCCAAAATATTTACGAAGTGGCACGGAGTGGGCACGTGACGGCGAGTGTGTCGGGATGGATGCACCTGTAAGGACTAGGAGAGCTGACTGAGATCCACGGGAGGTTTACGGCAGATCAATATATAGAGATCATGGAGGTGATTCTGTCTTCTGTACGCGCGTATGCCTTGCCCTATCCTGAGCAGATTATCTTTATACAGGTATGTTGTATTTGTGTGTTATAGAATATTATACTATTAATAGAGTAAGATTTATGTACTACACGCATTTGTATGTCCGGTTTCCACATTTACATAGGACGAATAATAGTCATAAAAGTGTTCTTTAACTCTTTCAGTCCTATGACAACACTTTAGGATTTTATTCTAGATAACTGCAGACTGTGTTATTTGTATAACGGCGCACAATTACATTTAGCTGAGAGAAACCCCTAATACATAGGGGTTAAAACCTATCTCGAATAGTGGGTTACTGATGAAGCGTATGGATGAGATATAATTCTACTTTTAATATTTAAAATCCATTTGCAGGACAACTCTCCCATCCACACCGCCAGGATTATTAGTAGGTGGTTCGAGGAGCAGCGAAATTTAGAACTACTGGACTGGCCTAGTAAGGGGTGTGACCTCAACCCCATTGAGAACGTGTGGGGGAATATGATGAACTCGTGGGAGCCTGGGCAGGAGCGGACCAGCCGCCAGCTGCTAGATCATACTATGGCTGAGTGAGAGATGTTCCGAAGGAACCCACACATCATACATAACCATGTTGCATCTATGCCACACAGATTACAAGATGTAATAGACAATAATGGGGGATGGACCAAATACTAACTATGAACCGGGTATAGCTGTGCCATTATGTTAATCTATGGCAAATTGTGATCATTTTGTATGACTTTATCATTTCGTATGATAGTAAAAATTCTCAACCATTGCATATTTGTTGTAATAAAGAATTGGTGTTTTATTGTGTATACAGTATAATATATATATATATATATATATATTATATATATATATTATATATATATATATATATTATATATATATATATTCCTTGTTAAGATCTAATATCTCCACATTGATAATACCAATACAATCTGGAAAACACTATTAATCTAATATGCATCAGCCACAAACCAGTGGTGATATCCTGTTCCATGCAACCGTCACCTTACAGTTTTTACTGACACGCCCAGATGTAGTCTCTCCTAGACGGTGATAGCAAGTAACCATGTTAACACCACAGTTTGGCCCATCAACGTCATTTCACAAACATTACTATAATATTGTGTGAATTTATAAGTAGCTATATATAAATATGTTTATGCTAGTTTAACCGTGGATTATTATTCTTATGTGATTTTGATAAGTAGTTACTGTTATTCAGATCGAAACTGTTAACAAGTTCTTTGTGTAACAATCGATAAGCCATTTCTCTCTCTCTCTCTCTCTCTCCCTCTCTCTTCTCTCTCTCTCTCTCTTCTCTCTCTCTCTCTCTCTCTCTTTTCGCTCACTGTCAATACATATAGATAATATATATATATATATATATATATATATATATAATATAAATCGTGTAGATTCGTAAGTTAGTAAAGGTTTAAAGCTGCACACGGACTCTATAAACAGCTTTATTAGTTTGTTACATAATGATTTAATATACGCGAGACTGGTGAGTGGGGAAGGAGAATGAGGGAGTGTGGTGGAGGATGGTTGTGTAATGTGTATTTTTGGTTCAAATTCACTAGTATATAAAAAGTTGTATTGTGGTATCTGTTCATATAGACTTGCAGTAATCATAATGGAACCTTATTGTATAAGACTAGTAAACATTGTGTTCATAAAGATAAACGATTAATATGATCGTGAACAGCGTTGAACTCCGACATTACATTATAATTAGGGGCCGTTCAAAAATTACGTAACGCTATTTTTGCTAAAACTTGACATCACAGATCCCCCAGGAACATTCTGTAACGCTACACCAGGCACCCCCTAAGATGTTATGTAACACTTCCCACACCCCACACATTACGGAACGTTACAGGGTGGGGATGTCAGGTTTTAGCAAAAATAGCGTTACATATGTTATACGTTGTTGGACTCGGTTGCCCCCCCTCCACCCCACCTTCCCCCAGTTGGGGTACTTTGACTATCGCTGCGGCGTTACCGCATGTATGGAGTCGCCTGTGAGGCGAGAAACATTACATCTGCGGGCAACTGTACATTTGCAACAAGTAAATTCTAATTATTCAATACATTTTATATTATCTTTATGCATTAAAGACAGATTAATTAAGAGTTAAGAAACCTTGAGTATGCAGTAAATTATTAAACGTGAAACTAACCCTAAATAAGACCCCATCAGCGATAAACTGGAGGAATATAATCACTCTTCTTATAGACTTTGTTTAAGAAGTATTAACAAACTTCTCCCCATCAAAGTGTTTGTAATATATTAGTAATATAGTAATAAGTTAGGAGATAAAGGGTTTAGCACTAATATAGAAAATGGCTATACATTAATGTACAGGGTGACCACAAAGTCCCTTTGCATAAAAAAACAAGAGCGACAAACAGATATGCTGTAATTTCACTGCAAGGGGACTTTGTGGCCACTCTGTAGGTTATAATAGACACCTTGTTATGTATATAATCTATTCACATGTATGAAATATGGGATCACCTGAAGATCCGGGTCCCCAGCTTTCTTTAGTTGGCCTTATAAGGCTAACTAACGAAAATATCACGACCTAACCTGACCAATCGTTAGGTCAACTGTACACCCTTGACGATTGGTTAGGTTAGGTCGTGATATTTTCGTTAGTTAACCTTATAGAGCTAATTAAAAGCTAGGGGCCCTGATCTTCAGGCGATCCGAAATATGTCTCAAATTAAGGACAACACACACACACACACACACACACACACACACACACACACACACACACATATATATATATATATATATATATATACCTTTCAAATGTTCCGTGCAATGATTCCTCACTAGGGTCACTATTGGGGTCAATAGTGGGTCACTATTGGGGTTACTATTGGGGTCACTAGTGGGTTCTGTGTTTTCTATGTATATATAAACTGCTGCGCAACTGTTTTAGACATTTTACATTTTTTCACTCTCATGAAAAGGAAACTAAAACTTTGTATTCAATTCAAATACACCTTTAATGAAATAAAAATAAAAATCAGATAACCATATTGATAGAGAATATACCCTGATACAAAGTATATGGCAACCTTTAATTCACATTGATCAGAATCTTCAAAACATTGTGATCACAACAATTCAAATCGAACTGTATACGAGCAGTTAATATTAACCTCTTAACGACCGAAGTTTTTGTCGGGTTAAGTTATGAGTGCGTGTAATGCAAACGGTACATATTCAACCCAGTGGTCCAAAAGAGGTTAAATATTGTAGTAGCTAATCCCTCAATTTAATATACAAATGTAACTAATGAAACATTGTAATGTTTTCATTGTTACTAAAATCACTTTTTTGTACTGCAAAATAGAGATCTACCAGGATCAACTGTTTGATTTAAACAAAATGGCAAAAATTTCAGTTAAAGACCGCCATAGAATTGTGTTTCTGTATAAAGAAGGAAAAACACTGAATGAAATAACTCGTATCACTCGATGCGGAACTGGAAAGCCCAAAAAGTTGTCTAACAAGGATGAGCAATACCCGGAGATATTATCTTTAAGGAATAAAAAGAAGACGAGTGTTGAACTGCGACGGAACTGGAGAAGGCTCGGGAGACGTTGTCCATCCATCAACAGTCCGAAGGTCACTTTTGAAATCAGGACTTAAAGGATGTGTTTGGAAATTTTAACTATTTGAAAAGAGTCGGAGATTACCCGTTACCAATTTCAGTTAAAATCACTTAATAGATTTTAGAGTTCAACGAATGACTTACTTTCTTTGCATAGAACATGTCTAACATGTATAATGCTAGCGGATATAAAGGGGTAGATATATATATATATATATATATATATATATATATATCTTATGTTAATTACTTAAACTATTTGAATCCTCTTTCATAATGAATAATTAATAATGGCACTGAATTGTTCGTTGAGTTAATTGATAATTAGAATGGAAATTTGAACACCTGATTTAATCTGTAATTAGTGAGATAATATTTAACGATATAATTTGATAAGGGAATTTAAGGAATTATATATACACACACACACACACACACTATACATATATATACACACGGATACAAAATTCGTGTTCACGTCAGAAATAAATAAATACAGGTCGCCCTCGCTTTATGCGACTTTTTCTTAATGCGATTTCGCTATTATGCGACGACCATACTTCTACCACCCTCTCGCTTTGTGCGAAAAAAATTCGCAATTATGCGACTGGCGGGGTTGGATGTGCCAAGCTTGTGCAACTAATGTATTCGCGCGCGGACTCCGATATGCAGTTGGTAGGGGTGAAGCGGTGACGCAGCCCGCACGCTTCTCAGGGCTTCCACTTTTGGGGTAAAACACCCTAGACTAGGGTCGCTTCCTCATCTCCCTCACTCAGTGTCGCATTGTCCATTGTTGTGTGCGGACTTAAGCTAATCACTCTCATCTTGTAGTGTGTGGATTTGACATTACTGTTGACTTTAGTGCAATGAGTATTCAAATAAATACCATATTTTTTAAGCAGGAAGGAGGGCCCAGGGGCAAATGCCTACAAAAGCGCACCCCCAATAGGAGAAGAAGAGAGCCAAAATCAATGTCCAGGGTTCTCGAGATGCCTAGACACTTGTGTAATGCTTTATTTGAATGACAGAGAAGTAATGACGTAAAAGGTAAATGTCTAGTACTTCTTCTTACGTATGAAAGCATCCAATCTCTCAGCTCGATGTTGGTTTAATAACTAATTCTCCTTCATCTTCACTTCAAGTACCCTCCCGATCTCCCAGATCGTAATTTTTTATTTCCAGAAAATGTGATGTTATGAAGGTTGAAATGAAAATTAAAGAAATGCGCTACATTTTTAATATTTCGTGTAGCCTCCGTCTATATTAATTACATCTTGGAGGTGTCTGTTCATGGATACTACAAGGTTATTGCAAATAATAGGAGTTCTTCGTAGACTCTCCCAAATCTCACTGACGTGTCTTAGAAGGCTTTCTTCATTTCTTGATACTCTAGCGCCCCATTCTTCCACCATTACTCCCCACACATTCTAAACTGGGTTAAGGTCAGGAGAGTTTGGTTGCCAGTCTATTGGTATTACATTGTTTCTGTTATCAGCCATTCATCCTGAATTAAGTGGAAGCGTTCCCCTTCAGGTAGAAAGTAGGTATTAATGCTGGGTAGTAGAATTTCATTTACCCCCATTAGATCCCATGGAGGATCTACCGAGCAACCTTTCAATATCTTTTGCTATTTTGATGAATGGAGGCCAAATAAAGATAAAATTGCAATTTCACTTATTTATATTGTTTCATTACAAAATAGGTTTCTGAATCACGTGATAAGAATTAACCTATTTATGAAGGTGGAATGAGTAGTACTAGGCCTAAAGAAATAATATAAACCATTAACAGTGTTGCCAAACATTCATCGTGGGCACGAGTGCCAATTTCAAAACTGTACTCGTGCGAGTACGGTAGGAAAGAATGGGTTAAAATATCAACATATTGTTGACCCGTTAACCTTTCTTCAATCCTCGTAAGTTCACCGACTCCAAATGCAGACATTCGAAGGTTAATTCTTCGGTTGCTTTCAGTTGTTTGAATACTGACCCCAATATACCGAGTATCGCGCATACTGTAGCAATGATGAAATCCATGGCACTCTGTAGAGAAAGTTTCCTCATCGCAAAATACTACTCTGCCCCAAAATTCACTTCCACGATTACTACATCGTCGAAGAAAATCTAATCGTAAAATCTTCACCCAGTCCGTTAAGATATGGTTCGATGTGGTTTTGTTCCAGACGGCGAATGACCGTATTACTACAGCAAGGCAAATCCAATTGCTGAACAACATCCTTCGCATTGATAAAAGCTTAATGCGAACTCGGTCTGGAATATGTTAAAGGGCTAATGATAATGATAAGCTTTATTGACGGGATATAAATCCCATAAAACAGTACGATATTCTTGAAGGTAATGAACACTAAGATAAATCAAACAATAATAAATTTAAAAAACTAAAAATTATGACCAAAAGAGAAAAAAAAATAAGACACGGACTGAAACAAGTAGTAATAAAACTACCCACAGCCAAAACTACAAAAAGAAAAAAGGACATAAAAAAGAACACGTAATGAAAATACCAACATTTGTATGATCTACAGATCTACAGATCTACAGAAGCTAAGGCTAACAAAGACCCTAAGATCCACTCTAAGGCTAGCCCGAGAGAAAGGAAAGAGTAGGGGGTTAAGAGAAGAGAATAAGGGGTTAAGTAAGGAGCAACACCTATCATTCGTGGGTTAACATTCATTCAGAAAAAGAGGAAAAAGTCTCACCATCATCATCCGCCGGCCACTGCCGACAAGTCAGAAAAATAGTCGGAGAAAATAGGAGGGGGTGAAAGATGAAAAGAAGTAAAATAAGAACACTTACAAAACCATGCAACACAGTCTTAACTCCACTATCACCATGTAAACTACAAACATGCAAGAAAAGAGTGTAAAGTTTAAACAAAAAGTGGGGTTAGTTTACGCTATGAGCTACATCTACATCGTGTTAGTCTAATTTTTTTTTTTTTTTTTTTTTTGCTGGCATCACACGCTGGCATGTCACAAGCTGGCATTCATCGTCAACAGACTCATCCTCGAGCACCACCACCAGAGCTCCTGTTGTTAACTTTCTTTTTTAATTTTAAACAACGTTAATATTTTTAAAATGTCTGTCAAGACGGTTCTTAAACACATTAACGCTGGTAGAATGAACGACTGACGCGGGAAGATTATTCCATTTATCAATTACTTAAACGTAAAGAAGTTTTTAGCGATATTAGTAATGAAACGTCTGCCACGCAACTTAAATCCGTTATTGCGAGTATTACTATTATCGAAAGTGAACAATTATCAAATTTACGTTTATCGACGTTATGACGATTTTAAAAACTCAATAAGCTCCCCCCTTAATCTTCTAGTTGCGAGTGAATACAAGTCTAACTCTTTAATCCTATCTTCATAAGGCTTATTGCGCAATGACGAATAAGTTTCGTGGCACGACGCTGAACCCTTTCTAACCTATCAATATCCTCACGCAAGTACGGCACAAAAACTGAACTGCATATTCCAAATGAGGCATGACTAGGGACTTGTAAAGGGGCAATATAATATCCTTCGATTTAAATTCGAAGTTACGCGCTATGAAGCCTAACATCCTATTAGCTTTGCGCAACACTCCAGGCACTGGTTCCTAACCTTTAAATCTTTATTTACGCGTACGCCTAAATCTACTCCTCGTCAAACGCTCGCTAACTCCTATCATCCATCGTGTACGCGTAATTATTGTGCGAGAACCTATATGCAAAACTTACATTTATCTACGTTAAATTGCATCTGCCACTTATCCGTCCACTCCATAATCCTATTTACATCGTCTTGGATCCTATTTCTATCGTCCTCGTTAACAACCTTACCGCCTATTTTAGTATCGTCCGCGAATTTGAAACGTTACTAGTCAATCCTACATCTATGTCGTTAATGTAAATTACGATAAACAATGGGCCAACACTGAACCTGTGGGACACCGCTACCTACATCTAACCACCCCGATTCACTACCATTAACTACGACCCTCTGTCTCCTAGCACGAAGCCATTCTTCTAACCAGTTAGCTACCTGACCGCGTATACCGTGCGCTTTAACCTTCGCAATAGTCTCCTATGCGGAACTGTATCGAACGCCTTTTTAAATCTAAATAAATATAACGTCAGCTGCTCTATGCCTATCGTATTCGCGCACTATTTCGTTATAAAATTCTAACAAATTAGTTAAACAAGACCTATGGCGTCGAACCCGTGCTGACTACTATTAATCAAACCCCTACTTCTAAGTGATCGATAATACGATCCCTAACTACGGATTCCAAAAGTTTACCGACAATTGACGTTAAGCTAATGGGCCTATAATTGCTAGCTACGCGCGGTCGCCTTTTTTAAAAATAGGCGTGACGTTAGCTAATTTGAAGTCTTCAGGAATAATCCCCGTTCGAGTGACTGATTAAAAATCTTCGCTAAGGGGCCTACGATGACGTCTTTCAAATCTTCAAATGTCTAGGATAAAAAGCGTCAGGCCTGGAGCCTTGCTAACTTTTAGCCTATCGATATAATGCGCAATCTCAGCCTCGTAAACAGTTATTTCATCTAAAATAGTCTCGTACTAAATGGAACGATATCGTCAACGTCTGGGACATTATTTACGTCCTCTACGTAAAAACTGTCGCAAAAAGTTATTGAAATACCCGCCATCGCCTGAGCGTCAGAAGCCAAAGCGCCATTTACATCCACTAGAGGGCCTAGTTATCCTTTACCGGCTTACGATTATTTACGTATTCAAAAAACTTTTTTGGATTATGTTTACTATCCGCAGCTATAACTATCTCTAAATTACGCTTGGCATTCCTAACTAATCTTTTAACCTGACGTCTAAGCTCGATATATCTATTAAAGTTAGCTACCTGGCCATTGCGCTTGTTAAGTCTATACGCTCTATTACGCTCGTTTATGAACTCGCCTACTTCCTAGTCCACCACTTTCGGCCTACCACGATTTCTAACGCGCTTGGGCCTACGAGGAATAAACTCCCTTTCAATAATCCTAAAACTTTCTTTAAACGCCACCCAACGCAAATTTGTATCATTACCCATAAATAAGTTATCCCAGTCCACTACTCTCATCCTATCAGCAAAACTATCAAAATTAGCCTACGAAAATCAGGGACTTCTATACGTTACTATCCTGTGTGTTTTCTATCAATAACTAAACCTAAGAATTTGATGATCGCTACATCCTAAACTCTCGCCTACTTCTAAACTTTCGACTATATTCTCGCCGTTCGTCATCACCAAATCTAAGATATTATCACCGCGCGTTGGTTCGGTAACTATCTGTCGTAAAAAGTTATCGTCCATAAACTCAACCAGTCTCAAACCCTCTTCGTTACCCGTAAAATTCTCGTAATATAACATTAGGGCAGTTAAAGTCTCCGACAATTATACTATTCCGATGTCAATAAATTACCAAGAGGTGAGTAAAATCTAGTATCTATAGCGAGGGGTTGAACGGGAGGTCTATAAACAACGACAAAATTAAAACTATACTACTCGCCCTAACTTCAACACAGATCGCATTAATTGCTGCCGGAAAATCTAACTTAACCTCGATAACCCTAGGGAATTACGAATGTACAGCAAAACGCCGCCTCCAAATCTATGTAACCTATCATTAGTAAAGATTTTAAAACCCGGTATATCAAGTTCCCCCAACAAGTCCCGAGTCACGGTATTTAACCAAGTTTCAGTGATAGAAACTATATCATAGTTGCCGGAATAAATTACCGCCTTAAATTCATTTAATTATCTAATACTACGCGCGTTGCAATAAAAGACGTTTAAGTTATTTTTTACCACGGGCGCGTGTTTTAAACTATTTATCACGTCGGGGCCCGCGTTTCCCGGACCCACAACGTTTAAAGAAGGCTTCGACCTATACAGCTTTCGAACGTTTTCGTCTATTAACCTACCTAGCCTAGCATTACCTATTGATGATGATGATGATGATGATGATGATGATGACGATGACAATGTTCATTGGCAGGAGACAGATCCCGTAAAAAAAAGGTACCGTATCCATCAAGGTAATCAACGATACAACTAATTAAGCAATTTTTTAAGAAAACAATAAATTAAAGAAAAAAAGGACTACGATAATTGATATCTATAAATTATGACAAGTAAAATAATAAAAAATTGCTAGCACATCATTACAAATGTTATGCAAATATGTTTTCAAATATATCAAAGCATTTTAATATAATAGCTTTGTCCTGGTCTTAGTTTGTTTAACGCGGACAACCGGATTTTGGCCTCGTAGCTACACTTCCTATCGTAGTACACTTCCTACATTGTAGCGTGTCTCGCAATCAACGCTGCACGGTTTTCTTATGTCCTTCAAACCACTGAGCTACATCTTGTAGCGATGATCCGATTTCAATCATTCCTACGATGTCTTCCCGCATACCTTGCGTTGTTGGATGTCGAATACGTTCTCTATCCATACTTGATTGTGAATGCTGATAGATTGGATGTTTTCATAAATATGAATTACTAGACATTCACCTTTTACGTCATCATCTCCCTGTCACTCGAACGCTTTAATGAACATTACATAATTTGTTTTGCAGAATACCATAAGGAGACATTTCAGTAGAGAATTCAACTGTCAGAATATTTACGTCTCTAACATACATTCTGCTTTATTATGCATTTATACAAGTATAGGGTGAGCAAAAAATCTGCGGATCACCTCAAGATATTTATATATCTAATTTTTACATTAGAAGAGGTGCCCAGACTTTTTTCCCGCCCTGTACTACACTATATACAATGTCGTTTTACATTTTCAAGGTCACTCACGGATGAGATGACACACATGTCGCTGTCATTTGAAATATGATAAATTATTTGCATTTTGTAAAAGCAAAGTATTTACATTTTGGAAAGAAAACACTTTTCTTTGTGGACATAAAATCTGGAGAAATACCATGGATCACTTTAACATATTGCTTCCCAAAGCATTCGGGAAGCAATATGTTAAAGTGAGCCCTCCTGGGAAGCAATATGTTAAAGTGATTAGCACTGGGAAGCAATATGTTAAAAAGAGAAAGGTTGCTTTGATAATAAAAACCCACTCTAATAGACAGAGTTTATTTCCACAACAGTTTCGATGCCCACTGGCATCCTCTCCGGTGGATACAGAAAAACGAATGAACAAAACAAGAGGGAAAACAGTCCAGGGACCATTAAGAAATTCGCACCTAGGTTAGATCACGTTCTCCCGACACGGAAGGCATTTTTATTAAAGGGACCCGCTTATAAGTACATTCGCACAAATTTAAAACTATTTCTTGTTCTATACATACAGATTCTATTATTTTTTACATAATTATTACATTTATTATTACATTTATTACATTTAATATTGCATTATTATTTATTACAGAATTATAAATTTATTATTACATTTATATTACATTGTTGTTATTATACAGGGTGTCCCAGAATCAACTATCGATTTCAATGAAATCGGACAAATTTTTAAAAACACACTTTATTATGTTTATCATTTAATATGTTAAAAATGTATAAATTTCTAAATTTTTTTCATAATTTTAGTTCATAGTTTTTCATTATCTGGTCCAATGAAAGACCGTCTGAAGTCATACAGTAGAATGGCAAAGAGACTCTCCAAAAGTAACGTGTGGCTTGGAATGACCAAATCCAAAATTTATGGCCCATTCTTCTTCGCGGAAGCAAGCAACTGTAACAGGTACCGTCTACCTTGATATGCTTCAGCAGTTTCTCGAACCACAGCTTCTTGATGATGGCATTCTTGATAATGTTGTGTTTCAACAAGATGGAGCACCATAAATTTTGGATTTGGTCATTCCAAGCCACACGTTAACTTTTGGAGAGTCTCTTTGCCATTCTACTGTATGACTTCAGACGGTCTTTCATTGGACCAGATAATGAAAAAATTATGAAAATAAAATTATGAAAAAAATTTAGAAATTTATACATTTTTAACACATATTAAACATGATAAACATAAATAAAAGTGTGTTTTTAAAAACATTGTCCGATTTCATTGAAATAGATAGTTAATTCTGGGACACCCTGTACAGAAATTATAAACCGCAAAACGAATGAAAAAGGCGAGAAGGAAACAATCCAGAGACCATTAAGAAATTCGCACCTAGGCTAGATCCTGTTCCCCCGACACCAGAAGGGCATTTTATTAAAGGGCCCCACTTATAAGTACATTCGCACAAACTAAAACTATGTTCTTGTTCTATACATACAGATTCTATTATTTTGACATAATTACTGCATTTATTATTGCATTTACGTTTTTTAACATTTATTATTATTACCTTTACACTTATTATTACATTTATTTTATTACCTGTATTATTACATCTATTGCATTCACATTTATTTCCACAGTTATTACTTCCATTATTACATTTATATTTACGTTTATTATTCCATTTACATTTTACCGAAAAAACGAATGAACCAAAAGCGAGTAAGGAAACACTCCAGAGACCTTTAAGAAATTCACACTTAGGTTTGAACCCGTTCACTCGACGCCGTAAGGGATTTTTTGACCAAGAATCTCATTCGAGGGTCCAGCTTATAAGTACCTTCGCACAAATTAAAATTATCCACTTGTTCTATCCATACAGATTCTATTATTTTTCGTTTGACATAATTATTGCATTTATAAAGTAACTTACTTGATTCCCAATCTATAGCATGATCATTTTGGCTTAGACTTAAAGCGGGGAAGAATGATCAGTTTTGACGTGAGTCCTTGTTTACGAAAGTTCCCATTGATGATGTACTTAGTTTTTTAGATAGAAAATTTCTAACATGTAACGTAGAACTAGGCATGCCCACATCTGTATTTTTAGAACTGATAAAACTCTGTGTCACCAATAATGCCTTCTCCTTCGGTGAAGAATTTTATTTGCAACGTTTTGGTATGGGAATGGGGTTCCCTTTATCCCCAATACTGAGTACATTATACATGGAATATTATGAGTCGGAATTGTTGCAAACAATATGTCCCAGGAATCTAATTTGGTTTCGTTATGTAGATGATATTTTCTCATTTTGGCCTGACCACTGGAACAACTTTGACACTTTCTTTCAGTCATTAAATAATCTTGTTCCCTCTATTAAATTTAAATATGAATGGGAGAACGACAAACAATTACCTTTTCTAGATGTTTTGGTCATTAACGAAAGCGGAAAGCCCAATTTCACGGTCTATAGAAAACCTACTCATTGTAATTCGTACATTCATTATTTTTCATATCATGATGAAGGGGTTAAAAGCTCAATTATTTCTTCCATGTTTCTAAGAGCACTCAGGATTTATAGCCCACATTTGCTGGACCCGGAAAAATTCAAAGATTTGGAACATTTTTAAGGATTTAAAATATCCTGAGTGGTTTATCAGAAAGGCTTATTTTAATGCCAGAAAATCTTTTTATGCCCCTCGGGAACCTTCAGTTAACCAAAAACAATATGTGAGTTTGCCTTACATTGCCGGCTTAGAAAGAGTAAAACCTTTGACGAAAGATTTCAAGTTTGCTTTGGCGTTCAAATATTCGTCTACCGTAAAAAGTAAATTTGTTAGGAATAACGTTGCAAAACAGGAACAAGCCTGTGTCTACAGCATTCCCTGTAAAAGTTGTGATTTAGTATACATAGGAGAAATTGGAAGAAATATTGAAACCCGAATTAAAGAACACAAATATGCCTTCAGAAGTTGTAATACTAATAATGCAATTTTTTATCACACCAGCCAAAATGATCATGCTATAGATTGGGAATCAAGTAAGTTACTTTATAAATGCAATAATTATTTCAAACGAAAAATAATAGAATCTGTATGGACAGAACAAGTGGATAATTTTAATTTGTGCGAAGGTACTTATAAGCTGGACCCTCTAATGAGATTCTTGGTCAAAAATTTCCTTACTGCGTCGGGTGAACGGGTTCTAACCTAAGTGTGAATTTCTTAAAGGTCTCTGGATTGTTTCCTTACTCGCTTTTGGTTCATTTGTTTTTTCGGTAAAATGTAAATGGAATAATAAACGTAAATGTAAATGTAATAATTGAAGTAATAAATGTGGAAATAAATGTAAATGCAATAAATGTAATAATAAAGGTAATAAAATAAATGTAATAATAAGTGTAAAGGTAATAATAATAAATATTAAAAAACGTAAATGCAATAATAAATGCAGTAATTATGTCAAAATAATAGAATCTATATGTATAGAACAAGAAGATAATTTTAATTTGTGCGAATGTACTTACAAGCGGAACCCTTTAAGAAAATGCCCTTCTGGTGTCGGGGGAATGGGATCTAACCTAGGTGCGAATTTCTTAATGGTGTCTGGATTGTTTCCTTCTCGCCTTTTTCATTCGTTTTGCGGTTTATAATTTCTGTATAATAAACAACAATGTAATAATCAATGTAATGATAAATATATAATTTCTGTAATAAATAATAATGCAATATTGAATGTAATAAATGTAATAATAAATGTAATAATTATCTAAAAAATAATAGAATCTGTATGTATAGAACAAGAAGATAGTTTTAAATTTGTGCGAATGTACTTATAAGCGGGTCCCTTTAATAAAAAATGCCCTTCCAGTGTCGGAAGAACGTGATCTAACCTAGGTGCGAATTTCTTAATGGTCCCTGGACTGTTTTCCCTCTCGTTTTTGGGTCATTCGTTTTTCTGTATCCACCCGAAGAGGATGCCAGTGGGCATCGAAACAAACTGTTGTGGAAATAAACTCTGTCTATTAGAGTGGGTTTTTATTATCATATTTTGACCTTCACGTAGAAAAGTGGTTTTTTGCATTGAAAGGTTGGTTGGTTAGGAAGAGGTTGGTAATCTAGGAGATTGCTTCCTGGGAAGCAATATGTTAAAGTGATCCCAACAATTTATTATTTATTGCAAACATATAATAAATAGAGAACTATTATTTACATAGGATAAAATTTGAATGCCCTGTTAGGTCAACTGTACGTCTTGACGATTGGTTAGGTTTAGTCGTGATATTTTCGTTAGTTTTAACGAAAATATCACGACTAAACCTAACCAATCGTCAAGGGCGTACAGTTCATTCAATGAACCTAACCGGTTATTCAGTTGACCTAACCTGGCATATATATATATATATATATATATACACACAGGGCGTCCCAAAAAAATGTATACACACCTTAACAGCTGATAGCTCAATTGATGTTTCTTTCTTTCCAAGTTAAACCCATTAGAATTAATAATGGCAGTCAGACTAAGCTTTGAACAAAGGAAATTCATTCTAAAATGCTACTGGAAGTGTGAAAACGCAGTTGAAGTGCAAAGACAGTTTAGGAGGGAGTTTCAAACAGATCCACCAACGCGACTTACCATCACTCGAATTAGAGATAAGTTTGAAGCCGATGGAACTGTTCAGAATGTCCACAAGAAGCGTTCCGGAAGACCACGGACATCGACAAGCCCCACAAAGCAAGAAAGAGTACTGGAAACGTATCACCAAAGTCCAAGAAAATCTGTGCGGCAAGCGAGTCGTGAGGTAGGAATTTCAGAATCGTCTGTCCAACGCATTTTGAAGCGCTGTCAATGGAAAAGTTACATTCCAAGATTAGTCCATGCTATTAATGAAGATGATCCGGACCGAAGAGTGGAGTATTGCGAGTGGTACTTGGCACGATGTGGATGTGGATTGGACGAAGGGGTTTCGTAGAATACCCTCCGCGTTCACCAGACCTCACACCACTAGACTTTTTTTTATGGGGATACTTAAAAGACAAAGTCTACACTATAAAACCTGCAACAGTCGCTGAATTGAGAGCAGCCATTGAACGAGAATGCACACAAATACCAAACGAAATGTTTCGTGATGTTTGCGATTCCATTGCTTCGCGTTATCAGCAGTGCCTGGACCAGAACGGACGTCAGTTTGAAAACAGGCGTTGACAAAACAATTAAATAATGTCTGTAGATTCTATTACATTTTGAAAATGAAATGTATTTTAATAAACACTGCCTTTATAAGTATTTAAAGTGTGTATACATTTTTTTGGGACGCCCTGTATATCGAAACCTACGGTAAAATTATTGAATGCCGGGTTAGGTTAAGTGTACACCCTTGACGATTGATTAGGTTAAGGTCGTGATATTTTCGTTAACGTGGGATATTTTTGCTACTCGCACGAACGGTAGCAAAAATAAATGAATGCCAGGTTAGGTTAATTGAATGCCCGGTTAGGTCAACTGAATACCCGGTTAGGTTCAGTGAATACCCGGTTAGGTCAACTGTACGCCCTTGACGATTGATTAGGTTTAGTCGTGATATTTTCGTTAGTTTTAACGAAAATATCACGACTAAACCTAACCAATCGTCAAGGGCGTACAGTTGACCTAACCAGGTATTCAAATTTTATCCTATGTAAATAATAGCTCTCTAAAACCTTATCCTAAATATTGGGTATTGGGGAGCAATATGTTAAAGTGATTAACACTGGGAAGCAATATGTTAAAGAGAGATTGCTGGGAAGCAATATGTTAAAGTGATCCAATACCATTTACATTATTGCATTTATGTACACGTGATATTTTAGTAGCTACATTTTATCAAAAAGTATACAAAATCATTTCAAGGTCAAACACATATTATACTATAGTGGTACTGAGCTTGCGTCGGTCATATTAGGCAATTAAATTTATATGATAATGAAAGTAATAATGGCATTTTACAGACACTACGTCCATACCTTATCTCTAGTAAAACCCTTTAAACAAGCATAGATTGTGGAAGGTAAAGATTTAAGGTCCGGGAGATTGGAGAATGTCTTCGGCGAAGATAAACTAGAATCCTATATCATAACGACGTACGTGAATTGGATCAATCCGAAATTAACTCGGATTCGATATTAATCCAGTAAAACGATTCAAGATTGGATTTAACCACGGTTAGTATGAAACGATTAATTCCGGTTAGATTTAATTACGTTCTGTCTATCTCCGCGCTCCCTATATAATATAATCTATAACCTACACAATAGTTTCATACGCATGATTTCTTCAGCTCTGAAATAATATTTCAAGTTTGGACACACAAATTTCCACGATTGCTGTGACGGAATATACATATATAACGTTTCCATGGCAACTAATTTAGATGTTAATGTCATCATGCTTCATATTCTGTATTTATTTATTTCTGACGTAAACACGAATTTCGTATCCGTATATATATATATATATATATATATTGCGTGTTTGCAGTTATATATATATTATACACAGTGTGTGTGTGTGTGTGTGTGTGGTGTGTGTGTGTGTGTATGGGATTGAACTCAGAATGGTCCCCTGAGGTTTTTTTATGATACACGCAGATTGCGCATGGAACAAGGAACTCTCCTGGGAAAATTAAATCCACTATAGTTCGAATAAGTAATGGTAAGTGACAAACACTAGTTTTTTTCTTTTTCATGATGTTAGCCCGACGTGACCAACGGGTCACTCGCAAAGAGGCCCCATAAATCCTAGATCCTGTCCCAAAGCTGGATCCTATCTGCAGATAGCTGGTGAGGGAAGATATATTTTATGGGCCTCTTTGCGAGTGACCCGTTGCCCACGTCGGGCTAACATCATGAAAAAGAAAAAACTATAGTGTTTGTCATTTACTATTAATTATTCGGACTATAATGGATTTAAATTTCGCAGGAGAGTTCCTTGTTCCATGCACGGTCTGTGTGTATCATATATATATATATATAATATATATATATATATATAATATATATATATAATTCCTTACATTCCTTTTTCAAATTAAATAGTTAAATATTATCTCACTAATTACGAATTAAATCAGGTGTTCAAATTTCCTATATTTAATCATCAATTAGCCCATTTCTGATCAATTAATATACTGTATATGGGTTTATATCGTACATCTAATGATTTATTATTGATTTTATTTTTTAAAATATTGTAATTATTAAACTATCAAATTACAGGCATGTGTAATCAAATATACGTCTGTACAATCACGAAAACTGTACAATTATAGATGTAAACCTTTTGGTTCAGTTTGTGTAGAGCAACCTTGAGGTAGGAAAACTTTGGATAAGACTCTAATATTAAAAACAATAAGCAGCTTTACGAACTCTGGAACAATAATAGACTCAAAGGGATGATGTATACGTACAGTATAAGGAATCATACATACTTTGCATTGATCTATCCATAATTGGCATTGATCTATCCATAATTGGCATTGATCTATCCATACTATTTTCAATCTTTCATCTACTAAATCGGTCAACTCTGGAACAATCTTCCTCAGTCCATCTTTCCCCCTGTCTGTGACCTTCAATCTTTCAAATTCAGAGTGTCCAAACATCTCGAAAATCCTGGACATTAATTTTCACTCTTTTCTTCTTCTATGGCATTCGCCCTTGGCCCCTTCTTCCTGCATAAAAAGAAATTGGCACTGATACTACGTGTTGGAAATAATGCATTTCACAGGCGTATTTTCTGAAAATTTTTAACCTTTGCTGAATGCGTCTAATACTTAATCCGAAAAATTCCCATCTGTAGAAAGATGTAAAATTAACTAATATTTATATATATGTATACTCAAAAACTTTTCTGCGTCTTGTGCATCACTCTGTATATATATATATATATATATATATATATATATATATATATATATATATATATATGCATAAAAATCACAGAATAAAACGTGATCTTATTAATAAGCAAACAACCACAGGGAAAAAGGAAAAAGAAACACGAAATCCGAGCGCTTTTGTGATATATTCACATCTTCAGGGAAAAGAAAGAAATAGGATTTCTATTTCTTTCTCTTTCCTGAAGATGTGAATATATCACGAAAGCGCTCGGATTTCGTGTTTCTTTTCCTTTTTCCCTGTGGTTGTTTGCTTATATATATATATATATATATATATATATATATATATAATATTATATATATATATATATATATATAAAATTGCCAAATAAATTAACTCATAAATGTGATTTACATATCCTCAAAGTTTTAAAACTTATAGACTCGTATGTTATAAAACTTGTATATAACGTTGCCTTTATCTTCAGTTTTGAGTGTTTGTGTCTCCTGTTTGCGGCTTTCATGAAAGATAAGCTACCTCGTACCATTTCAGTTGCTCAAATGAATTAAAAATATTTCTAAAACTTTTTACATAAAAAAAACTTATAATATAAATTTCAAAATTTTATTCTAACCACGGAAAATGAGTCAAATATGTGCTTCGTTTTCCTTCTTTATATATATATATATATATATATATAATATTATATATATATATATAATATCAGGTCATCCCATAAGTAATGTCGTTTTTTACGATAGATTGTTTAAAATAGTCTTACTCGGTTTAAGCATAAATTTTCCGAAGGTTATATCTAAGAGGAGCTCTATCGTGTTTCGCTACATACTTTACAGACCTTGACCAGTGAAGACGTGGGTTTTGCTTTATGTGAACCCCTCATAAACATGGTGGTATCAGAAGAGCATATCAGGCATATAATGCTTTACGATTTCAAAAAAGGGAATAGTGCTACTGAAGCAACGCGAAACATTCAGGAAATTTATGGCAACGATACTCTGCATGTGAGGAAATGTCAAAGATGGTTTCAAAAGTTTAGGAATGGTGACTGCTGTTTGACAGATGCAGCACGCTCTGGACGCCCTGCTGAGTTTGATGATGACCTGCTGTTAGCCGCACTTGAAGAAGACTGTTCAACAACTGTCGAAGAATTGGCCCAGAAACTCAATTCATCCCCGTCCACCGTTCATCGACATTTGCAACAACTCGGGAAAGTGCCTAAGTTAGGAAAATGGGTGCCACATGAATTGTTGGTCGACAATCTGAGGGTGCGGGTAAACATTAGCACAGCTCTTCATTCCCGTGAACTCCAAGATCCGTTTTTGCATCGTTTAGTGACTAGTGATGAAAAGTGGATACTGTACCAGAATGTTAAGCGCTGTCGACAGTGGGTTTGTGCCGGAGAACCAGCGACACCACAGCCAAAACCAAATCTTCACCCTCGGAAGGTGTTGCTTAGTGTTTGGTGGGATAAAGGTGGTGTAATACACTTTGAAACCTTACCACACAACCAAACAATCACCGCTCAAGTCTACTGTCAACAACTGGATCGATTGAACACTGCACTAAAAGAAAAGAGACCTTCTTTGGTTAATCGGAAAGGAATCGTGTTCCACCACGACAACGCACGTCCTCATACCGCTCGGATCACTTCTGCAAAAATTGAGGAGCTTGGGTGGGAAAAACTTCCACATCCTCCATATTCTCCAGACCTTGCGCCTTCAGATTATCATCTCTTCAGGAGTCTGCAAAACTATCTTGACGAGAAACAGTATACTTCTTTAGATGACCTGCAGACCAGTCTTTGTACGTTTTTTGCCTGAAAACCGCCTGAATTTTATAAACATGGCATTGGAAAGCTTGTAGGACGTTGGCAGAGTGTCAATGATTCCGATGGAAAATGTATACTAGATTAAAAAGTTTCAGTTGAGTTTTTTTTTGTCCTTCAAATTCCGATCTAAAAAACGACATTACTTATGGGATGACCTGATAATATATATATATATATATTATATATATAATATATATATTATATATATATATAAACAATGTGATCCATAAAGGTGTTCCCAGAAATAACTAGTTGCATAAATATTTTTTGGGAACACTTTTCTGGATCACCTTGTATATAATTAACCTTATACAATACATTCTCATCGTATACTTCTAATATACCGCTAAATACCTGTAATATTTACTGTATGTTATAGGAGCATAAACTAAATGCTTTAGTATTAAGAACTTAAGTAAAAGTATTGTAATTTTATATTGTTTTATGTTATTTTATGGTACACAGGAATAGTGGAATCAAAACTTGTTCCTTGTTCGTTAGCTACCCGCCAGAGCAGCCGAGTGGTAGAGCGCCTGGGGTTTAATCTGAAAGTCCCGGGTTCGAGTCTGAGCTGGAACTTCAGATTTCAGCGATTAAGGTGTCTCTCTGAGTCTTCTTCGCATTTGTGGGGTATTATAGTGGTTAGGATCCAACGTACAAGTGTATGTCCCATCCGTCACGTGACCTTTGCCGTTACGAACGAGGTTAAACAACCTCAAACGTTATTATTATTTTACTCATTATCCTGCTGGAAGGTCTTTCCCACCCCCTCTCCGTGATACACTTTATTTCAACAAGAGAAAATTCGCCAAAACTGCATAATGTTTACAAAATGTTTACAAAATGTTTACAAAATGTCTACAAAATGTACTATGGCTCCACAATAAGAATGAGATAATCACTATATGGCTTAACTTCTCATCGGGTCATATATGCGCAAATTTTGACTACTGATAAAGGTGATTTTGAAGCAGATCGTGTACGATTGCAAGGTATATTCAAGCAACTTTACGTCTGTACTGTATAATAATCAACGAGAAGGGCCAGGAATTGGCACAGCACTGAAGCACAGAAAAATGGGGATCATTACGTTAACTCCTTGATTATTATTAACCAGCACCATCAAGAGTCGAACCACCGACCTCAGTGTCTTCATTTCGCTTACAAGGAGACGAAGTTACCAACTAGGTCACTGGTGATTCCTTGTACTGTACAGTACGAGTGAATAATAAGAACGATGCCTTAAATCAAATATAAAATTCATCACGATGATGAAAAGTAATAATCGAAAAAAATATAAAATCTCTTCTGATTAATTATATTTCAACTTTCACAAAAATATACAATAATTCAATTACGATATAATAATTTACATGCTGCGTGGAAACACAAACTTACGGTACATCTTGCTCGTGAAGAATCATGCACATGGACTGATAAATAATAATTGAGGGGATCTGTAATATAAACTAACGAAAATTGCGCGAAAATGAATATGAATTTAGATATTCTTTGAACTTTGGCTTACACAGAGCATTGGTTCTTTCAGAGGTAATGAAGCATGTACGGAGGCTTGGTCAGTACGTTAACACCCTGTTTGAGTGGCAATGCAGCTGCGAGCTGCTCGTACCCTGAAATGGGCGTATGGGTGGAATGATTCTCTATGTGGAAAAAATTTTCAACTTTTTTCGCACTTCCACTTAAGCCTTACCTTAGAATGTCTCGGACAGGGATTGAGTTAAAAAAAAAAATATATATATATATATATATATATATATATATTACAAAATTTGGAAATGTAGAAAATGTAATCTTGTAAATATATTTCAATAAACGCTGAAGTAGATCATACATAACAAGATATGCAATTTTTTTTTTCTTTTAATAAACCTGTTTTATCAATAACACTTGATTCGTTTCTTAAAGAACTCCAAAATCCTCACCTAATCTAATATACGATTTTTTCCTTATCTTCAAATGTTTTGCGCTTCTCCGAAGACGTTACTTCCATCTCAGTTGATGAAAAGAATGAACGGAGAGTGATTTCATATTTCGCTGAAGCTGCTTATGAAGCCTCTTCCTAATCGAATCAACACGACACTCGAAATCCAGTTTGGAAACACTCGTTTAATTTGTGTATATATATATATATATATATATATATATATATTACACTGACAGAATAAGATGAACAACTGCTCAAACACCACTGCATGAATAGTCCATACGGAGTAATAATAAAATCGGTTATCTGATCTGAGCTTTATAGAATCACAGACGGGAGTAGTACGTAACATTTGACTGTTTACGCGCGCGGCCACATAATGGGATGTTTTGAGGGCGATCACAGTCGGAGGCAGATTGCCAGGGATAGCACAGCATCATTGTGCAATACCAACAAGCAAATAATAAGGTTGTTCAACATCGGTCAGGACGGGAATTCTTCATAACAAATCACGCAAAAGAAGAATACTTGCCCGCACCATCTGTTCCAACCCACGACGAAATCTTTCAGACAAGCTCCAGGCTATCTATCAACATGAACCAACGGAAGGCGTGTTCTGTATCGTATGGATTGCAGTGGTTGCAAACATTCAACCCAGAAACGTCTGGACCTAGCAAATGATTCACGGCCAGCCAGATTTTGGGAGAACCGTCTGGACCTAGCAAATGATTCACAGCCAGCCAGATTTTGGGAGAACTGTCTTGTTCAATAATGCGTCGTGATTCCAGCAGTTCTCTTCAAGTAGGCGAATCTGGGTGTGGAGAAAGCCTGTGAATGAGTTTTGAAATGTATGCTTGCAGCCGACAGTAAAGTATGGTGGCTGTAGCGTCATGGTGTGGGGTGCAGTGTGGCACAGCGGCAAAATGTACCTAGTGTTCGTCGAGGAACCTTTTTCCATACGACCTGGAGTCTAGAGCGTTCTCTTACCACTTATCAAAAAGGCGTTTTGCAGTATAGAATGCACTTGCTGGAGGAAGATGTCGCCACATGTCATCTATCCGAAACCACCTCTGCATGGAAGCGATAGAATGGGCTACAGCTACTTCCCTGGACATTTCAGAGCCCGATATGAATGCCATCGAACATGTCTTTTAACTCATGGATCGTGACCTGCGGAAACGCCAACCTCGACTGTGACAAGCACTCTTCTACATTTGGCAACCCTGGACAAGGCTGTAGTATAAAACATCTCTGATTCGGGGCCCGCACAGGTTAAGCACTGCATGTGTCCAAAGGACATGCTACCATCCAGATATGAAGTTTATTTGACTGTCTGTATCACAGACTGACAAAATAAAGTTCATTCACAATCACGGGTGTTCACTTTATTCCGGTAGGTTATATATATATATATATATTGTAATAATAAAATCGGTTAAATGATCTGAGCTTTATAGAATGTACCACAACACAGACGGGAGTAGTACGTAACATTTGACTGTTTACGCGCGGCTACATATGGGATGTTTTGAGGGCGATCACAGTCGGAGGCAGAAATATAAAAGGATAGGAAAAAATATATGTATACACCAGGACAAGGGGGGCACACGGGAAGACCAGGAGCAGGTAAAAATGCTACTAGCTCTGGCTGATGAATTTATGTTAACACAAGAAATAACAGAAAACAAAAGAAAAAACAACTGCCTAGATTTGTTGTCACAAACAACAGCAACCTAATTGATAATGTAGAAATATCCCCAACTATAATATCGGATCACAACATTATTGAAATAACAACAATATAAAAGCAACAAAAAAGGAAAGAGCAAGAACAACAAAAAGAAGCAAATTCGGAATTTTTAATTTTCACTCCAAAGCTATAAACTGGGAAGATGTTGCATCCAGCATGGAAGTAATAGATTGGAAATCCATCTTCGAGGCCAAGATAACGGAAGAGATGCTAACGACCTTAGAGGAGAAGATGCTGGAAATTGTGGAAAGACATGTCCCAAAAATACAACAAAGAGGAAAGAGAAGCAGGTTCGATAGACAAAAGAAGTTATTGTTCCGAAAAAAAAAGAGTGACTGCAAAATTAAATAACTGTAAAGATAACAACATCAGAAAAATATTAAATGATAAACTGCAGAATATCGATGATGTCATACAGGAACTAATTGAGAAGCATACAGAAAAAGAAGAAGACGACGCTATAGAAGCGATAAAGGTTAACTCAAAGTACTTCTATAATTTTGCAAAAAGGAAGTCGAAAAACCATGCGACTTTCGGACCTCTGAAAAACGAGAACAGTGCTTTAGCTGATGATCTAACAGAGGTATCTGAAATATTAAGAGCTCAGTACAAATCATCTTTCAGTATCCCAAAAACTGACAAACTGATATGCGATAGAAACGCGTTCTTTGAAGAAGAACTAAAAGGGGAAAGTATAACGGACTTCGACTTTACGACAGATGATATTACACAAGCTACAGGGAAACTAGAAGCACACTCAGCGGGAGGACCGGATAAATGGAATGCCACACTAATCAAAAACTGCAAGAATGCAATCACTCCGCCCCTATACTGGATATGGAGACGATCACTAGACACGGGAGAAATACCGGGCATCCTGAAGAGTGCGAACATAGCCCCATTATATAAAGGAGGAGATTGATCCGAGGCCAAAAACTATAGGCCAGTGTCGCTTACATCTCATCTCACTAAAATATTTGAAAGAATAGTTAGACAGAAAATCTATGACATTTTAGAAACTCAGAAAAAATTCAATGATAACCAACATGGGTTTCGGTCAGGCAGATCATGCCTATCGCAACGAGTGGAACACTACAACAACATTATTGTTGCACTTGAAAGCAATGAAAACCATGATACACAGACTTTGCCAAAGCGTTCAACAAGTGCGACCATGGAATCATAATACATAAACTGAAATATATGGGAATAACAGGAAAACTAGGGAAATGGATATATAATTTCCTTAGAGAGTGGCGGTAAGTCGTTACAGTACAAGGAGTATCTTCATCAGAATCAGAGGTCCTCAGCTCAGTACCACAAGGAACAGTATTAGCTCCACTACTCTTCATAATCATGCTAACTGACATAGATGAGGACGTTACAAGAGACAGCACAGTAACATCCTTTGCCGATGACACAAAGACCAGTAGAAAATTAAGAAACCCAGAAGATATAGGATCTCTACAAACCGATATGAACACAATCTACAAGTGGACGGAAGACAACAATATGAAGTTTAACACTGAGAAATTTCAGCCGTTAAGGTACGGAAAAAGAGAAGCCCTAAAATCCATGGAATATTATACCCCAAATGGACAGGAAATTCAGAGAAATTCTAGAGCAAAAGATTTAGGGGTTGTAATGACTGATGATGCGAAATTTGAAACACAAAATAAGATAGCAGTAAACAGAACAAAGAGAATAACTGGGCAGATACTGAGAACCTTTAAACGAAGGGATAGGAATATAATGATTCCTCTACTGAAAACACTGATCATACCCAAATTGGAATACTGCTCGGTCTTAACATCCCCATATAAAAAAGAAGACATTAGACAGCTAGAAGGGATTCAGAGAAGCTTCACAGCCAAGATCAAGGGGTGCAAAGAACTAAATTACTGGGAAAGGTTACGCGAACTAAACCTATATTCACTGGAAAGGAGAAGAGAGAGATACATCATTATTTACACTTATAAAATAATGGAGAAACTAGTCCCTACTCTTACTCTGAACCCTGTAACTCCCCAAACAACAGTGGAAAGTAGAAAAGGAAGACTGTGTTGTGTTCCCAAATTAAAGGCAAGACAGGGAACATCCTTAACTCTGAAAGAAAATAGTTTTGTTGTGAGTTGACCAAAACTGTTTCATCAGCTGCCCAAAGACCTAAGGAACACGAATGGTGTTGTAGTGGACATCTTCAAAAGAAGATTAGACGCCTGGCTCAGAACAATTCCCGTTGAGCCGGGCGTACCTGGCTATGTGAAGTGGATAGTACAAGAAACCAACTCACTACTTCGCCAGGCCAACTCGAGAGGAGGGGCGACAAGCTTGACCTTCGTGAAATGAGGAATCATCGCACGGAACCTTTGAAAGGTTAAAAGGTTGAAAAGAAAGGTGTGTTTTTAAACATGTGACACTTTAAAGTCTGTATTTTTTTATTAACTAAAATAAAAGCATGGAATTTTTACTGTACCTTCTGTACACATAAAGTTTTAGTCCCCTAGTGCAAAACATGCTGTATGTGATATCCTCTCAGCTTGCAATACTTACGTGATACTTTCGACAGAAGAGTCGTATCCAACAGATTTCCTGCTCTTTATGATAAAGAAATATCATGGCCCCCAACATCACCAGATCTAAACCCCTGTGACTTGTTTGGGGAAACTCCGCTAACAACACATTAAATGGTATCTTTGTCATCCAAAAACGAGCAATAAGGTTATTATCTGATGCTGATTTCCTTGATCACTCTAGTGCATTATTTAAAGAGCTAAACCTACTAAAGCTCAACGATATAACCAAACTGGCACACTTTATTTACAAGTGTAAGAACAAAATCATTAATTTGCAATGGGTAAACAGATATTTTGTAACTCATCAAGAAATCCACTCGAATCAGACCAGAAATAGATCAAAGCTTGTTATACCTCAATTTAGATTGTCTTCATCTCAAAAACTACCCATTTTCATTGGATTGAAACTATGGAATGACTTGCATGCCGATGTTGTCCATTAATATTGTTTAATATTGTAATTCATGTTTTAACTATTAATAATACTTATTTACTTATTTATTTATTATTATTAATTTATAACAACTAGCTGCTTATTTTTAGTAAGAGCCGAGTAAAGCCTAAAGCTTAAGGGCCAAATTAAATAAAATAAATAGTCGAGTTTCACAATTAAAGTGTCAAATGTTTAAAAAAATCACCCGATATATATGACCTTATGTCTTATGATGGTTTCGAACGACGGTTCAGGATCCATCTGCACCCCTCTGCAGCATTTCGCCTCATTTGCGGAATTGGGACTTTGCACAAGAACTTGTCCAGCTGGTTCTTGAAATTATTCAGGTTGGTGTGCTGCAAATTCCTGTTCTTTTGACAGTACAATGAAAAGGTTTCGGCCTCGTATTCTCAGGGCATTTTCCATCCTCGTTTTCATTGTCCCCTGTCCCACCACAGCTGGGGCACTACAGAATTTGCCTCTTTTCTCATTCCAGGTTGTTTCTATTTCATTTCTAAGGTTAGGGGCACAACCCTAGTTTCCATTTTCCATACGTATACCATTTGTGTACCATTCGCGTCGAGTAGAGTTTCAGGGATTATAGTCGAGACCAGTAGTTTTATCCTTTCTTTTACTCTACTGTATCTTGGACATAAAAATCCTTTCTATAGCTTCTATATCTGCAATGTCTCGTTTTCTCTATGGATTTGTGAGTACTGAGCAATACTGAATTACTGGTAGGACTAGACTTTTCCATAATTTTAGCATGATGTTTGCTTTTTCGCTGGGGAAGCGCCTTCATATAATTCCCATTACTCTTCTAGCTGTTGTAATTTTGATGTTATAGTGCTCTCTGAATTCTGCATCTGCCGACAATATTCTGCATCTGTCGACAATATTACTTGTGGGTTTGATGTTATCTGTTTGTCTTGTAGAATTTTATAACTTTTATTCTGTCGCACCTTCTTCTTACCATATCTTAGAAGTTGGAATTTTTCTTCGTTGAACTTCATATTGTTCTCTTTCGCCCATTTCATTAATGTTTCAAAGTCATTTTGTAATTTTTCTATGTCACCTTCGTTTGATATTTACTTGCATAGCTTTGTGTCATACGTGAAACATGATACAATACTAGCATTAATATCTGCCTCAATGTTTGCAATCATTATTATAAACAACAAGGGAGCTAATACTATAGTACTATACCGTGTAGGACAGAACTCACAACCCTCTGAGACTTCAAATTTAACTTCATTTACTTAAAATATTCATCTTCCCAGCTTTACGGTAATCCCTGTATTCTTAAGTTTGTATGCTATAATTCCAAGGTCACACTTATCGAAGGCTTTAGCGAAATCAGTGTATATTACGTCTATGTTTTGTCCTCGACACAATGTTTCCAGCATTTTCTCCTGGTGGTCGAATAACTGAGATAAACATAATCTTCCAACCCTGAAGCCATGTTGGTTCGAAGTAAATAAATTCTTTTAGATAGTAAACAATTTTGCCTCTAATTAACCATTCCAAGAACTTTATGAGATGGAAGGTGAAAGCAACTGGCCGATAATTCTTAGGCATTGTTCTGTTACCTCCTTTAAATAAGGGAGCAATGTTCGCGTTCTTTGATGGAGGTGGAATTTGTCCTGTGCAAGTGATTTTCTCCATAGTAACTACAAAGGCTTGGCAATACTCTCTTTACATTTCTTCAGAAACGTGGCACTCCATGTGTCTGGCCATGGTACTGAATTTTCTGGTATTTTTATATAGCCTCAATTACGTCTCCTTCCAAGAACTCTAAATCCATTAATAGATTCGTGCCCAAACTTATTCTTTGCTGATTTGTATCTAGGTCAAAGAATTCATCCAAATTTTTTACTTTTTTCTCGGACTTAAAGAGGTCAAACACAAAAGTTAAATTGTTCCTCAAGCAGTTCGCTCATTTTTTTCTGAGTCATTTGTGTATTCGGTTGCTCCACCTATTAAAGGACCAATACTCTCTTTGTACTGCTTCTTTGCGCAAACGTGTAGAAGTATTTTGGGTTATTTTTTGTTTTCTACTACCTTGTTTTCATCTTCATTTGTCTTGTGGTTGAATTTTTTAGGTCTATTTCTATTTCGCATCGTTTTTTCTAGTTTGAGTCTCCTTGCTTGAATTCTGCATTTGTGGAGATTTTTTGCGGTTTGTCTCCGTTGTCTGAATAATGTTCCCCAGAAAGTGGGGATAGGAACATGAGCCAGGGCCACCTTAGATAAAGTCAATTAAGGGGAAGCTGGCCAGTAGACCGCCTCGCCGCGACGTAAGATACAGAAAAGACAACAGCCCAGCTCTGGGCAGCACTGGGGTTCAAACCCACGACTCAAAAAAGTCTCAGTATTGCCGAGCAACCCCCTAACTAATCAAGGCACGGGACGGGACGATATATAGGATGGCGTAAAAGTCGCTCACCATAGGAATTTTCAGTGTTGACTATAATATATTATTTTTTCTTTTAGGTAGGGAATGGCTGCAAAATTTACAATAGACGAGAAAGTGAGCTTGGTTTTAATGTACGGAATACCAAGTACTACAAATCGATCAATCGCTACGGAATTTAAATTCCTTAGTGTAGTAATGCTTAGTTAAGAATATTAATTTCTGTTTAATTAAATAAGATAATGTTTAATGTAAATCATTTACTAATAATTATGAAATTACGAAAAAGTATGTTTGTTAGATTTAAATTGTTTAAAATGGGTAGAGTTGGCAGTCCTGAATAGAGGCCGACAAAGAGCCGGCTACCCATAAGGGAGTCAGTCTTGAGGCAGGCGCGATACGCGTAAGATTTAGAGCCATGTGATCTTAATCAAATTGTTTTGTGCCCTCTCCGACCTAAATTATTATAATATTTCATACTCGCATACCCCTAACTTAACTAAACCATTTTCGGAATTAATAAACGTTCACAAGTGTTAAAAGAGTATTAATATACCCCCCTTCCCCTTTGTTTTGTAACGGTTTTCAGTCTCTCGGCGTCGCTACCATGATATTTATACGATACGGCAAAAAGAGTGTAGAGAAACAAAGTGATAAATGAAATAAAGAGCCGATAGAGAATAAATAGAGATATAGTAAAGTAGAAAGAAGTAAATAATGAGAGAAAGTAAATAATAAGGTATCACTACATCTGGTGGCGAGCGGTGGTCTTACATCATATTTTGTGAGGCTTACCCACGTGTCTAGTATTTTGATTAAAATTCTTCAAACCCGGTATATAACCAATAGCGTTAATGAATATTTTATTTCGATTATTAAAATATCTAAATGCAAAGTTTATCCCGTTTGCAGGCAAATTTCGATTTTCATTCCTTAAAATTTCATTGTAAATAAATTCAAATGGCGCTCGCCTTCGCATCCTGATAGCGTCCCTGACAAACTTCGCGCCTAAAAATTTAATTTTTTTTTTTTTCCTTTCTTTTCGTGGGAGTTCGTTGGATTCTGAAATGTTCGGTTTCGTTGCTTTTCGTAGTCTAGTGACTCAAAAACTTATTTTAGTCGTTAGAGTCGTAGAAAATTGTCCGACTCAATATTGCGAGTCATTATTACGTTAAATTTCGTTCATTCGGTTGGAGAGGGCATAGTTTTGAAAATTATCGTGCTGCCTGAAGACTCAATTTTTCTTTTTTTTCATCTCTTCCACTGTATGCCTGTTTCAGCTTACCTTTTTACTTTTTGTTTAAAATTTTGAATTAGTAGTAATTGTATATAAATAATAGCGATTAATATAGAAAAATTTGTACGTAAGTAAATTGTTAGTTTAAATACAGTGATACACATTTTATATGGTCCTTTCAAAATGTTTTAGCGAAAATTTCTAGATATCAAAAAATTTCATGAACATGAGAAATTTTCTGGGTTTCATTAGCAGATTTTTGATTATATTTCGATTGCCTGTATATAATAATAGGATTATTTTGTTTATATAGATTTACGGGCTTTTTGCTTCGCTCGCTTCGCGCTATATAGGTTAAGTTACAGTTAATTGACAGTCGAAAGGTAATCTTAAACATATTAAATTTGTCAGATTATAAGTCGCCGTATAGGATTGTGTAAAATTTCAAAATAAGCAGAATTCGTTTAACTGAAATAGAGAAATTGTGTTGTGAAATTTTCTGTTTTTTTTATTTTTTATATACTCATTAATTATATACTCATTAATTATATACTTACTTATTAACTTATACGTATATATTAGTTATATATATAATTATATATATTTATATACTCATAAACTTTGGTAGGTAAGCTGATTATCTATTTTTTTTCCTCTCTGTTCCTTTCGTTCATTTCACGACAATTCCGACATATTTGGTAAAATGGCTATTGTATTGTACTAAGAAGGATTTCTTGTAGGCCTATCGTAAAATATTGTTCGGAGATTAACCGTTACTACGGTATGTCTATTGAGTAGTAAATTCTTAGTTATTTAACAAAATTTTAATTGGTTTAACATAAATAAGCATAGGATTTTTCTTTAATAAGCACAAATGTTATGCATAAAATTCTAAATTGTTCTTTCCGCGCATAACATTGAATTTATTAATTATAGTCTAAAAGTGCGCAGTAAATTTTATTTTTATTTTGACCTATGTGAGTTACGGTACATATTTTACTAAATCTGATATTATAATTTTTTTGAATTACAGAAATTTGTGTAGAAATTCTTTTCATATATTTTCTTTACGTTTTATAAATTCATTCAATAATCAATTTTATTTGTACAGGTAGGCCGATTTTTATTTTTTTTTCCAGTTCAATGACAATGGTAAAATTTTTAGATTGTATTCTAAAAAGGATGTTTTAATTTGATATTTTAATTTGGGTATTAGAAATGAAAAATGTCTTTTTTTTTAGTTCGAGCGTTTGCATGGAAAATATTACGAAATTATGTTAGGATATAATGCAAGTTCATTCGGTTAGGGATATTTGTATAGAGGTTCGCTTACAAACAAAGCGACCGCTCTTAATTATGCAATGTGTTGTTTTTGTTTACAGTATTGCGTGTATTTTTGAGTGCATATGATCTATTCTTATTTAGTATAACTATGCAAATTTGTAGTTTCACTTGGAAACGATAAATTACTGAGATTTTTGTGATTTGCAAACCATACTGGGGTTTCTGTTGAAGGAGAGAGTTGTATCTCAGATGTAATTTGCTAATTGCGAGTTCAATTCGTATGAAATTTGACGTTTCAAGTTGGAATTACTGTATTAAAATATTTTTGGTAGTAATATTTAAATTTTTTTTACTTTTTAATAACTGTTTAGAAAATTATTATTGTTTAAACCTTCAGTCGGAGTTAACTAATGCATTTGAAACATTGACTCAAGTGTACACTCGGAAATGGAGCCTTCTAGATAGCCAGTAACGTTTTTGTGGCGTCTTTGTGTGCTCCTCCTCAAAGCAAGAGGGTTCATGATTGTCAGAGAATGGATGACATGAAGTTTCTGGGGTTCATTTTTGTCTTTTGTATTTAGAGGTATTGAGGTGATTTCTGACGATAGTTTGAACAATAATAATTCTTAAATTATACTAACAGTTACTATGTATGGGCGCTTTTATATTTATACTGTACAATTTTGTTTAGCGTTTTATGACTTTTTTTATCTTCTCTGCTGTAACTGCCATAAGTGACCTTATTGGTAGCTAGATTTGATTAAATTTTTGCGAAATTTTGAGATGTGTAATTTTTTTTTTCCGTGAATTTGGCCAGAGCAAATGTGTAGTTAGTATTTCGAAGTGAACTGTCGAGAAAATTCGATAAATTAAAATGAAATGATAAGCAGTACAGAAACACGTTTCGAATAAACTTTTTTTTTCAAAATTTCAAAGGCTCGGTTTGGGAGTCAACCAAGTTGAATCCGAGTTCCATCAAGTGAGTTTAGTCGACCGGATAGGTGATCGATCACCAATGAGAGAGAGAGAAGAGAAACCAACTGCGCAGGACTTGGCGCAGGATGGTTTCGGAAGAGAAGAGAGAGAACCGAATGCGCATGAGACTTGGCGCAGGACAGTTTCGGAAGAGAAGAGAAATTTACGTGTGCAGGGTCTTGGCACACGAAAGTTTCGATCGAAGATGGTCTACTGGTATTTTTCGGGCAGTAGCTGGTCACGCTGCTCGAATGCTTCGCTAAATATGTGTCGCAGCACGCGGTAGACAAGCCACGCGAGCTTGAACGGGTGCCTACGACTGTACTGTCCATACAGACATACAGTAGGTTCGTTGGGAAACGGCCTACGGCGGAGTCATCGTTTGATTGTTGCCAGTAGAAGAGTCTTTCAGCTGGACGTAGGAAGAGCAGCGTTCACCGACAAAAGTGGAGATGAGACAAGGCGAGTTTCTTCATCGACTTCTAGAATTGCAAATTCCGTCCAATTCCAGCGCGTGGTCCCGCTTTCAGATATCCCCCCCCCCCTGATCCTTTTAGAATTGGACGTCTCTTGTTTTGTTTTTTTCGCCATTGGAGAGAGAGCGGAACCATAATAGCGTGCTGCCCTTTTGCATGTTGATTGATGCAATCCCTTGCATTCTAGCGAAGTGAGCAGGAGAGCTGCGATTGAAAATTGAAATCCGTTGTCAGCGTGCGGAGTGTCATCTAAACAACGTCCAGCAAATTAATGTACTGATTATTATGTAATGAAATTATAATTGAAAGGGTGCGATTATTGCCCATAATTGTTGTTTTTCGTGAAGTAGTATGTGCGCTCTTGGTCAGTATTTTATGTAAACTTTTTCTTATATTTTTTCAATGTTGCCCTGATAGTAACTGTATAACTATACAAATAACTGTTTCAAATGTAAAGCGATCGTTGATGAGAAATCGCTGGAATAGATTGTGAACTTGAGATTTGTGTAGCCACTGTAAGAAAATTTTCCGTTATTTTTTTGGTATGTATAGATTAGTTACAGGTTGTAATTTAATTATTAGTGTGAAATGTTATTTTACGCAAATGTGAAAATTATAAAGTTTTCGGTTTTTATATGATAAAAAATGTGTGGAATTTGTCATTCTAATTATTTCTTGTCTGTCTCAACTCTGAATTGTTAAAAAAAAAAAAAAAAAAAAAAAAAAAATTTGAAAAATATATAAATTTGTTGAATAAATTTATTAACATTGTTAAACGATATTAATAAGTTTTACTAATGGAAAAACTTATTTTCAAGAGGGTGATGCGAGTGTAGTAATGCTTAGTTAAGAATATTAATTTCTGTTTAATTAAATAAGATAATGTTTAATGTAAATCATTTACTAATAATTATGAAATCACGAAAAGTATGTTTGTTAGATTTAAATTGTTTAAAATGGGTAGAGTTGGCAGTCCTGAATAGAGGCCGACAAAGAGCCGGCTACCCATAAGGGAGTCAGTCTTGAGGCAGGCGCGATACGCGTAAGATTTAGAGCCATGTGATCTTAAAGTCAAATTGTTTTGTGCCCCTCTCCGACGTAAATATATTTAGTAATATTTCATACTCGCATCCCCTAAATTAACTAAACCATTTTCGGAATTAATAAAACGTTCACAAGTGTTAAAATAGAGTATTAATATACCCCCCCTTCCCCCTTTGTTTTGTAACGGTTTTCAGTCTCTCGGCGTCGCTACCATGATATTTATAAAATGCAGTGAAAAAGAGAGTAGAGAAAGCAAGCGATAAATGAAATAAAGAGCCGATAGAGAATAAATAGAGATATAGTAAAGTAGAAAGTAGAGTAAATAATGAGAAGAAAGTAAATAATAAGGGTGATCACTACATTAGCGATTGATCGAGTTGTAGTACCTGGTATTCCATACATTAAAACCAAGTCACCCTCTCGTTTTATTGTTAATTTCGCAGCCATCTCCTACCTAAAAGAAAAAAAAATATAGTCAACACTGAAAATTCCTATGGTGCGACACTTTTGCGCCGCTCTGAATATTATATATCCTGCTATAAAAATGCTTAATCTACTTCCCAGTCTTTCTGAAGAAAGCCTTTGCCTCCTTTCAAAAGGAGGCTTCTCTCTATCTATCTCGCGCTCATTTTCCCTCACTCTTCCCAGAATCTTGAATTCTTTTCCATTCCTTCCCTCTATTCCCTCTCTTCGCATCGACATGAAACTGCCTTCCAAAACTGCATAATTAATGAACGAGCTGTAATCGAAAACTATAATGTTCTCACGTCCTCTAAATCGTTTAATTTTCATTTTTTTATGTGGTTTTCTTCATGGATCCGCTTTTTAAGGGTTGCAGATTATTATTATTATTATTATTATTATATATATATAATATATATATTATATTATATATATATATATATGCGCCTCGGTGCTGTAGTGGTTAGCGTCGCTCACTACGAATTCATCGGCCCCGGAATAGAGACATGGTGACGGCAGGCGGCGCGCAGCAAAACCCAGCTGTTCATCTTTCCACACAATAAAAAAAATTGGTTGGTAGATAAATGGGTATCCTGGGTAGCCTAGTGGTTAAGACGCTGGGCTGGTGGTGGGGCGTGGTTCGGATGCCACGTTAAACTGTAGGTCTAAGGTGGAGTGACAAGCTTGACCTTCGTCAGAATGAACAATTCGGGCAGAGACAAAACCAAGGTTAACCAAGGTGTGTGTGTGTGTGTGTGTGTGGTATTGTGGGATTACAAAATTGGGGATCTATTAATACAAAATTAAGTAATAATTTTAATATAAAAGCAAAACATAAGTTAGGTATGATATAAATTCAAAGAGGCCTAAGCTAATTCCCAGAAAAGAATTGGGACTGCGCCCATGAAAACAGCCAAACAGGTCTCAACGTGTGTGTACTAAAATATGCGACTTTTTTTGGCCAACCAATGAGGTGTGGGAATATTAGTCAGGTGATGCCACACCTCCCGTTTCGTCCAATCCTCTATTCATAAATAATTTTAGTGATAAGATAGTACTTAAGATAAATAACAAAACAATTTGATCTTGTGAAATAGGTGAAATAAGTTAGTTAACTAGTATAAAATAGATAGAAACTTGTAAAACTCACAAAATAGTGTATATAAAATTGTCTCTAAGTTCCAGGTTTATAAGAAAGATGGACGAAAGATTGTTTCCCAGTGCAACATGAAAACCCAAAAATCACAAATAAAAGGGAGAAAGAGAGCTTATCGCACTCCATTCAGGCAGTGGAGAAGAGCTTGTCATTGATTGCGGGTCGTAAACAGTACATCAAAAGATCGCATTTTTCCCTCCAATGTCATTTTCATTTTAATATTTCCATTTGTGCCCGTAGGAAATAGGGCCCACTTTTAAGATGAATTTGATATAGTAAATTGAATTCAATTCTCC
>JAJOZX010002952.1:82500-237500 GCA_023014485.1 Bathynomus jamesi | reverse complement strand
ACAGGAGACAACAACAAAGGAAATGTCCTCGTCAGTTTTCAAGTCGATCCAACAACTTCAATGAGAAAAGCCGCACAGGAATTGAATATTTCCAAAGTTTCAGTAGCAAAAATATTGAAATTACAGGAGTACCACTTTTACAAACCCATTTACTCTCAGCTCATGTACAACGATGGTTCTGATAGACGACTGCAATTTGCTGAAACAATGAGACAAAAGTTCAACAGTGATTCAGATTTCGTTCGAAAGATCAAATTTTCTAAAGAATGTGTCTTCGGTTTAACGAGGAAAGGAAACAAGCACAACGTTCACTACTGAGCAAAAAAAAATCCCCAAATACGATTGCGTAAACCCGTGAAAACAGCTACACCAATCTGCAGCTGCCCGTGAGATTCTGGATACGAACCTTGAAAGAAGATGGATTGGGCGGCGAAGTTCCATCGAGTGGCCAGCCAGATCACCTGATTTAACCCATCTGATTTCTGGCTTTGGGCTTATTTGCGTGACAAACTCTACACTCTTGGCTTCATCTATCCAAATGTGAATGCCTTTCGATGTAGAACAGATGAACAACTGAAAAGGATCCCACTCGATATGTTCAGAAGAACACTGAAGAATTTCACAGAGAGAATCCACAAATGTAACATGGTGGATGGAGAACTCTTTCAAGATTAAATTACAGTTTAACAAAATATTTGTATGAATAAATTCTTCTAAACTTTTTATTTGCTTTGTTTCATCATTTGAACACTTATCCGTATAATGTTAACTAAATAGTTGTATGTATAAAACCCTAAAAGAGTTTTCTCCCACCCTGTATATCATGAGATTTCGCGCGAAAGTCTATCTTTTCACGGATTGGAAGCACGTAGCTCCAATTTTAGAGATGGCTTCTCGTGAATTTTTTTTCTAGCTTTTCTTTCAACGAAGCAGCTGAAAGCTTCTCATCTGGGACTTTTCTGAGCCAAATGTCTCGTTTTCTCTTAAAAATGTCGAGATGCATGCTGGCAGGTGTTGTTTCTAAATTCATTTCATATGCGTTAAAGAAGTTCCGCGGTTCTCCGACCACAAAACTAGATTTTCCCTCAGAGTGGAGGCTGTTATTCTTGGTTGACTTTGTTTTAAGAAATGTTGTATTTCCCCTCTGTACAGTATGTTGGCGTCGATAATTATGTGGTTTCATGAGAGATTATTGATATTATTTTATTTTAAAATTTAAGTTTGAATAAATTTATAAAAAAATTTGCATCTTCAGATATTATTACATTTACGTAATATTTCCTTACAAATTCCAATACAGTTTTTTATATAATACAGGGTGTTCAAAAAGAAACGCGACCCACTGGAGAATGCATATGTCATTGTGACCTAACCCTTTTCTCGCTGTTTCGGGTGGCGTTTCTTTTTGCACACTATATTTATAATGATTAAGTGATGTTAATTTTATATTCTTTCATGAATTTCTGAATTATCATAATTAACTTCACTATTTTTTAAGCATCTAATGTATAAATTTATACTGTAATTCTTTCCTACTGTAGAAGAATAAACAATTTTTGCTTGTATGTTTGTTAAAAAGGTATAAATTTTTACTTATTTTCACAATTAAGAATTACTCAGTATTTTTCCCTTGTTTTCAATACTGTCCTCTAACTTTCATTCTTTCTCATACAGTAATGCAGATCACGATGGTCAGACATTTTCATTGCTGTGGGTTGGTCCATCTTCATGAACCACATACAGAAATATAATCTCCAATTAGTTCATTAGGATTTCGCTATTGACAAATTAACTATGGATAAATTAGAACAGATCATCTTTAAGTGATAATTCTAAACGATGCTGCCATAACTCATGCAGAAAACTACTAATTTTACAAAGTGAATAATATATTCCTCTTTATGTGAATTCTCGACTATTGTGAAGCTTTCCACTTTTAATTGGTGTTGTAAAAGTACGTAACGAAAGAATCATGTTATTTTGTCGCGTTATTCAGACGTCCTTCTTATTCCCGAACCCTTCGCAATTTTTGTGAATTTTTTGTCCATCTGGTAAAAAAGTGACAGCATCCGTAGTTCAGTGAGTAACACTGTCTCCCTGTAGCAAAGTAAAGACACTGAGGTCGGGGGTTCGACTCCCGGTGATAGTGGTAAAAATAACAATACAGGAGTTAGAGCAATGGGCCGCATTTAGTTGGCCTGAGCGCTGTGCCAATTTCTGTCGTTCTGAGTGATTTTCATTTGCTAAAAGTATTTCATGGTTTCATTTTAGTTTTATATTTCCAAAAGTATGGTTGTGTGAAGAGAATAAAGAATAAAAGAACTGTGAAATTTGGTGGTTTCATGTGGCCCGCCGAGTTAATTTTTATGGCCCACGAACTTTTCTAGAAAAACGCTTTAAACTATATATTTCTAATAAAAAATAGACTAATAAAAAAAAAAAAAAAATTCAGAAATTTAAAAAGTAAAACTGTAATGTCTTAGACTTTCAACAACCGACATTAACGTTGTTATTCAGTCATTGGTTCAAGCGAAACCAGTCTCTCAGAGTTCTCACTAATTTCTATTAATCCAAAAATGACAATACGCATTGTCATTTTTAAACTAATAGAAAACTTCTTCAAAATGTTTTTTCTTAGTATGTACCTTAATCAACAACAAAACTATAAAAAGTGTTGTATTTTTTAATAAATAGAAAACTTCTTTAAAAGTATGTTTTTGTATGAACCTTAATAAACAACAAACTATGAAAAGTACAACTCGAGGAAAAATTATTGCTTTAATCAGAAAAATAAACAATGAAATGTGTGGCCCATTTGTGATATTAAGCAAAATCATGTGGCCCTCTATCCTCGAGAGATTGGACCACCCTGATCTAAACCTTATTCTGCAACTTGAGTTTAGTTTTAATATTCTTCCGTTTGTACAGGGTGTTCGTAAAGTCCCGTCACCCCCTACAAATTGTACATATTATAATACCAATTTTATTTTTGTGATTAATTGAATTTAAGTGATTCACTGACATTTTTTTCTTTTCCAGGTATTGGAGTTACGTGAACAAAGGCAGACTAGTCCACTTACACTCTGGAGGAAAGGATAGTGATGAGCACATGGGCTCATGAAAGGTCACATACAGGCAAAACGATGCATGATATCCAGAATGATTTCAACACAAGATTCAATAAGGCTGCACCAACAAACAATGGGAGAAAAAACTGTTTGAAAATGGCTCCATGAAGGACAGACCACGGTCGGGAAGACTAACAACGCGAGCAGAACAATGTGAAGGTGTGATTGCATCGGTGGCTCGTTCACCGAAAAAATCACTTCGGAAACGATCACAAGAACTTGCAATCCCCATGTCCACAATGAGAGATCACATGACAAAAGATCTTGGCATGAAACCATACCGCCAATCATTTGTTAATGAATTAAGCGATACATACATGCAGAAACGATATGAAGCCTGTGAACGGTTTTTGACCCTTCTTCCAACAATTCTTGCACGTGGAACAGTGATTTTTTCTCACGAGTGTGCAATTTACCGTAGCGCCAAAATGAGAAATGTTTACTTCTGGAGCAAGGAAAATCCATACTTCTTTCAGGAACTGGAACACCATCCACCACACTTATGATATGGGCTGCAGTGTCTGCCAGAAACTTGTTCGGTCCATATTTTTTTGAGGGTCCTGTCAACCAAACTGCTTACCTCAACATGTTACGGGACTGGTTTGTGCCTGAGCTCGAACGTTTAGGGCTGCTAGGTCGGGTGTGGTTTCAACAAACGGGGCTCCGGCTCATTTTGCCATTAATGTGAGGGAATTCCTCAACGAAGTGTTCAGAGACAAATGGATCGGCCGTGGCTCGCAACATTTACCTGTCTTTCTTCAGTGGACGCCCGAAGTTCAGATCTGTCTTCATGTGATAATGCGTTATGGGGTTTCGTCAAGCAAAACGTACCCCGGGTGCATTACCGCACAACAGAAGAACTGAAACACGCTGTTCGAGATGCATTTGGTGTAATCACTCCAGCAATGCTGCGTCGATCCTCACACCGCACATGGAGGCGTATAATCCTTTGTTACGAAAATGATGGCGCACACAGAGATATTCTTGATTAGTAACTGTAATTAGTAACTGTATTTACTGTAATTAAAGTAATTGTTGCTAGTGACTTGTTTCTTAAATTATACCTACCACATATAAATACAATTATTCACACAAAAATAAAATTGGTATTACAATATGTACATTTTGTAAGGGGGTGACGGGACTTTTCGAACACCCTGTAGTTGGTTATTAATCTGTTTGAACTTTCGAGGTTCTTCGTGTTAAGAATCTTTGTAGTTTGTATTTATTTCAGTTCTGAAGTGCAAATTTAATTTACATATTCCACTTTCCCATCGTAAACACGTTCGTGAATAACTTGTACTACTTATTAATATATAGTTTACTGGTTCGTATGAATCTTGTCCACGATAATTTCACTTCGAGACGTTGGGTCGGTAAAATTTGTGGCCCAATACTGCGAACTAGTTTCCTAAGCTTTCATTGCTGATGACGCTTGACTGTTAAGATTCAGTCAGGATTAATCTCCATCCCTTGGAGTAACATAAGCGAGGCCAGTGATTAATATCAATATCATTATCTTGTTTATTAAAGATTTCCCACAATAACTGGTCCTTGGATTAATTAATAATTGGATTTAGTCTATTCGTAATACCTATTTATTTCAGATTGTCATTATGACCGATAAAAAAAATGAGAGATGACCATCGTGCTATGGTTACGAGGGCTATCGATAATATAGTTCTTTACTGAAGGTAGGTAGCTGTTTTGGATACAGGCGAACCAGAGGCTAATATCATATGCCTAATTCAGCATAAAGAAGAATTAGTCAAATATGATAAAGCCATCCAGGAATCACTAAAATATGAAGAACTGATCAATATGATGAAAGCCGATGATGTTAAGGCTAATATTAATATAGTTGTTTATAAGGCTAAAGAAGCTATCAGACAATCTATTGCTGCTTCCTCAGCTTTGCGATAATACTGTGAAATTGCTGCAGTTGCAACTGCCAACTTTCAGTATGGATCCAATTCAATAGTTTCATTTTTATAAGACCTTTGAAGTTGCGAGTTCATAAGCGCACCGTTCTCTTGGATCTCAGAAATTCACATATCTGAGAAGCCAATTAAGGGGAGAAGCTTTGAAGCTTTTGGAAGGTTTCTCTCTGACTAACATTGGTTATGATGAGGCCTTTAGGCTATTAAAGGAGACCTTTGGAAAACATCAACAAATTATTCATGCACATTTGTATGCTCTTTGACTTGAAGAATTCCACTGAGTTTGGACATTTTCGTTCACTGCATGAATATCACCTTCGAGGACTGAAATCCCTTTGTGTTGGCTGCTCTGCTTATGCGTAAGCTTCCTAATGAAATATGGGCTAATCTAACTGGGGAGCTAAATCCAATTAGTGGAAGTTCGATACATTTCGTCAAGCGATGAACTCTGAAATCGAGTATCTTCAAGTGGTGGAACGGAACCCAAGGAAAGAACTCCGAACGTAGTATCTCCCTCTTAATAGGAGCAGATTACTATAAGTTTGTTTTCGGCCACTCGGTCGTTAACAAAATTCATTTGTTGAAGTTTTGCGTCGACACATGATTGCTGGTCCATTACATGTACGACGCGGACATGTGTCAAATACCACTACTGATGTAGTGACGGTTCTACGCATAGCCGTAGATACTCATGACGACTTAGATTCGTTTTACCACAGGGTTTGGTCTTTACATTCAATAGGATTAGCCTACAACCTGATCACAGCCAGGAAGAGACTCTGAAGGCTTTCGGAAAGTATTGAATACCAAAATGGCCACTATGTGGCACGGTTGCCATGGAAACCTAATCATTCCCACCTGCCCAGTAATTAGGGACTGGCTCAAGGTAGACTTGATTCTATAATCAGTCTTGGAACTGATCCTGAGCAATTACTTCATTGTGATAATATGATACAGTTGCAAAGGAGATTTATAGAGAAGGTTGAATCTCCTCCCTCCTCTGAAAGAATACTTTATTAACCCCACCATGGGGTTAAAAAGGATTCAGTCACAACGCCTCTTCGAATCGTTTTCGACTGTTCGGCTGGAAGTTTCAGTCTGAACGAGTGTTTATACTCTGTCCCGTCGTTAATCCAAGACTTGTGTCATATTCTATTACGGTTCTACCTTAAGCAATTCGCATGTATCGGAGACATAGCGAAAGCGTTTTGATGATCTCTCTTCACGAGGATTATCAAGATGTCACTCGTTTTCTTTGGCTTGAGAATCCTCTGAACCCAAATCCAAAGATCAATGTCTACCATTGTTCCTCCATCTCCTCCCTCTGACTTAATTATATCTGAAATTAGAATCTCTTCCAAAGAAGGGTTTTTTTCTGCCCTATCTGAGCTCAACTCTAGGAAGACATGCGATCCTGATGGGGTCCCTCCTGTTGTTCTCAGGAACTATGCTTCTCTGCTGACATCTTGACTAGGCAAACTCTTTCGTCTTCGTTTTTCATCTGGTACTTTTCCTTTCTGCTGAAAGTTCGCTTTCAGCCAGCCTGTCCCAAACAAGGGTAACCGTTCTCAATCCTCCAACTATCGTCCAAATGCCTTGATTTCTCGCGTTTCTAAAGTTTTTTAATCTATCCTGAAGAGGAAGATTCTTAAACACATCTCTACTCATAATTATAATCTTCTTTCGCTCTAATGGCGATCTCCCTGACTCTTGGTCGTCCTTCTTTCGGGATTTCGGTAAAACTTTTGTTATTACAATAGACATTTCAAATGCTTTTGATAGAGTCCGGCACAGATCCTTAATTTCTAAACTGCCCTCCTTCGGTTTCTATCCTTCTATTTGTGCCTTCATCTTTGATTTCATTTCTGGTCGATCTATAGCTGCGGTTGTAGATGGCCACTCTTCTTCTCCTAGAGCTATTAAAAGTGGTGTTCCTCAGGGCTCCGTTCTGTCTGTCACCCACTCGTTTCCTTTTATTTATCAATGATCTATTAAGTCACACTTCCTGTCCTATCTACCCCTATGCCGATGATTGAACCCTCTACTTCTCCAACCAATCAGGTGTGTACATGATTCGGGTAGGACGGCTATGGCACACCTGACCTCTGATCTTTCTGCCATCTCTGACTGAGGCAGAAAAAAACATTGTGGCTTTCAATGCCTCAAATACTCTGTTTCTTCATCTGTCTACTCGTCACAATCTTTCACACGACTATCCCCTTATCTTCAACAATACACACCTCAATCCTTCCTCTTCTCTTAACATTCTTGGTGTTTCCTTTTCTCGTGATCTTTCTTGAAAAGATCACATACATTTTCTTTCTAAAACAGCTTCTAAGAGGCTAGGTTTTCTCTACCGACTCCGCAGTTTCTTTCACCCAGTTGCTGTCTCTGTATAGAGGTCTTCCCCTGCCTGTATGGAATACGCTTTTCATGTGGGTGGGGTGGTTCGATTCACATAGCTCTACTTGACTGGCTGGAATCAAAGGCTTTTCGTTTCATCCATTCCCTGCCTCTTACTGACTGTCTTTCAATCCCTCTCCATTCACCGCAATGTTGCCTCACTCTCTATTTACTATCGCTATTATAACGGACACTGCTATTCCGAACCCTCTAACTGCATGTTTCCTCCTTTAAGAAGAGCATGCACTACCAGACTTTCGACACATTCTCATTCCTTTTCTGTCCAACTCTCTAACACAAGGGTTAATCAGTATTCTTTATCTTTTATCTACTCAACCAGGGAACTCTGGAACAACCTTCCTCAGTTCATCTTTCCCCCTATCTATGACCTCCAATCTTTCAAGCGCAGAGTGTCCAGGCATCTCGAAAACTTTGGATCTTGATTTTGGCTCGTCGTCTTCTTGTTTGGGGAGGGGGGGTTTCAGGCTTTTGCCCTTGGCTCCTCCTTCCTGCATGAAAGACAAGTTTAAAGTGGTACTTTCTGGGGCTACTTGTAGCCAATTTTTGATGATGCTGTGTATATGAAGTTTACAATTGCAAGTCCAAGCAGCAAACCTGGTTGTTAGACCACAGCAAAAGAGCTGCCTTCATTCGGAGAATTTTTGCAATGAGGTCGTTTTAGTTCGCTAATTTCTGAAAAAAACTAAACTCTTTTAACAGAAACCACATCGATGAAAAGGCCGCACTATATGCCTAACAATTAATGTGGAACATCTTTATTGACAAGGTGATGATATTGATATCAATCACTGGTTCGGTAACGTTCGATACTCCCAAACTAAATTATAGTGTAGTTTATGTCTATTAGGAAATAAATTTATTTGCGGTAATGGAATACGTACTCGAAAGACCAAACCAATTACAATGTTTCAATAGTTAAGTTTTAATAAAAGATCACAGAAAAACCTTACCAGCTAGACAATGTTCAGAGACAACATCTTGGTAACGTAAAATTAGGTTAGATTAGGCGAAGTTAGCTTCACTAGGGTTGGTTAATTAGGTTAGTAATTAGGGCCCTATGAACTCTGTCTCTGAACACTGTCTGTATAGAAAGTCTTATCGAAATCACTAATTTTAATAAAAGATCACAGGAAAAACCTTACTATCCAGACAATGGTCAGAGACATAACATCTTGGTAAGGTAAAATTCTGGGTTAGTTTATCCCAGAAAGTGAAAATTAATCCAGACTAAGTAACTAAGTACTCACCCTAGCTCAAGTTACTCAGATAGATGGAGATTAATCCTGACTGAATCCTAACAATTCAGTCTAGCGTCATTAGCGATGAAAGCTTAGGAAACTAGTCCGCAGTATTGGGCCACAAATTTCACCGAGTCAACGTATCGAAGTGAAGTTATCGTGGACAAGATTCATATGAACCAGTAATCTATATACTAATAAGTAGTACAAATTATTCACAAAGGCGTTTACGATGGGAAAGTGGAATATATAAATTAAATTTGCACTTCAGAACTGACATAAACACAAACTACAAAGTATCTTAATACGAACAAATCTTAAAGTTCTAAAACAGAGTAAATAACGAAATATAAATGAAAGAAAATCAAAATTAAACCGAAGGTGCAGAACAAGGTTTAGATGATGCTTTGTAAACAAAGACTCAGATACCAGTCCAGGTAGCAAACCTGGTTGTCAGATGGCAGACGCCTGGCTACGCAAAGAAGCCTCCTTCATTCGAAGAATTTAAAGGAACGGACTTCTTTCCGCGTCACCTTTATGACAAAATTTTATGAAACGATGCAAAGTTTCCACAAGTACAGATATGAGAAGAAGACCGTGTAAAAGATGGAAGTATGTAATTAGTAAACGCGTGAATGAATGTCGAGTTCCTATAATCGAGGCACAATCGTTAACGAGAACCAGAGCAAAATGGAAGCGAATTGGGAAATGTGTAAATGGTCTCAACTGACGTACCCATTAGAGTACGTCAGTTAGAGTACCCACTAACTTGTCGTGAAAATGAACACTGGATTTTTGAGCTTGAAATGATACAAAATTTTATTCCCGGTAGTAATCCCTTTCTATCTTTGCGTGGTTTCGGTGTTTTCAGTCCCGAATTCAGGCGTTGTGCCCACTCCACTGAGAACGAGAAATGGGTTCCAAGAAAAAGTATATATGCATTTATGTATGTAATGTGTCTAATAATATAATATATATATATATATATTAGGGTGGGGTGAAAAATTTTTCAACTATTGCTTCACTGGCAATAAGGTGGATTGAAGGGTGATAAAAAAGAATATGAGAATTAAAAATGTTCAACTCATCCTAAGTACCCCATTTCCCCCAAAAAAAAATGGCCGCCAGCCAGTCATTATACGCTTCATAACTCGAAAAGTATTCTTTTTATAAAAACGTTTGCTGAAGCAAAAATTGTTTATTTCACATTTTCTACCTCATATAAATGTTTCAGATGTTTAATAAATTTTTTATATATTGTTCAGGTTTTTGTTGGATTTGGAATTGGTAATTTCTGATAATTAGTAACAAATATGGCTTCTGCTTCAAACATTAGAGCTACAAGGAGTCAATCAAAACTACATTTTATATTTGGAACAGCACAAGAGCTTCCTCTTACAATATTGCCAACAAATAAGCAGGTGGGCCAATACCATGTTCTTTTAAAAGAAGCCCTTCAGTGACTTTACATAACTCTGATATTTTCAACAAAATTACTGAAGATATACTCTGTATTTGGAGAAAAGCTTCAATTCCTGCAATAGCTGACAAATCAGTTTATATCAAATTAAAGCGGTTCATCAGCATAGCAAACGATCTTAGTAGATCAAAAAGTAGTGTCAAAATGAGAGAAAATTTTAATGACACCTTGGAAGAATTATTCGATATCAGTGCCTGTAAATGCCCTTTTATCTCACATCAAAACTTTGGCTGTCCTGAGAGCTGCGAAGATGTTCACATAAGATGCATCTGTCGAAGAGAGCTGAAGGTACCAAAAGAAGAGCTTCTTTTTACAGGATCAGCGATCGACGCGTACAATGAAAATATGTCATGATAAAGTCATGACAAAAAGAATTTTAAAAATGCAGTCTAGGAAATTGCGGACAGAAGAAGGAATGGTTAAAAGAAGAAGAGAAATGAAGGACTCTCATATTTTAACCGAAATAGTGTTTTTCAGATGTAGTGAGTACTTCTACACAATATGAATTAGACCCACATCAGAGTGAATCAGACGATGAGTTAGTTGCCATACAAGGTCAAATGAGACTTCCATTGCCTACTGTAGCGATGGAAGCCGATAGATTTGGAATTTCAGATCGAGCAGCAGCTGCTTTGGCTTCAGCTGCTTTAGTTGATTATGGAGCAATCACTAAAGAAGATAGTACGCATTTGATTGACAAGAACAAAATCCAACGGGAAAGAGAGAAAATGAGAAAAAGTTTGGTGATGGAGAGTAAAGCTAATCCTGCTGTCATATCTGCTATATCTTTTGACGGAAGAAAGAACAAGACTTTGGTGAAGGTGAAGAAAGGAAACAAATGGTACGGAGACTCCATTAGAGAGGAACACTATGTTTTGGTGTCTGAGCCAGGAAATGAATATTTAACCCATGTAGTTCCTTCTTCTGGTAAAGCTCAAGATATAGCTGATAATTTGTTCTCCTTCTTTCAAGAGTCAGCTATTAATGAGAGCATTCATCTCATAGGATATGACAGTACAAATACCAACATAGGTGCCAAGGGTGGGATCATCCACCTCATAGAAGAAAAACTAAAGAAACCGTTACGATGGGGCATTTGTATGCTGCATACAAATGAACTTCCCCTTCGACACTTATTTGAACATTTTGATGGTAAAACAAAAGGTCCAACATGTTTCACTGGAAAATTCGGAGTAGCACTGAAAGAATGTGAAAAAATGCCTGCAGTCAATTTCAAACCAATTAGAGAAGGCATTGATTTAACACACATATCAGAAGAGGTTATCGATGATCTTAGCCAAGATCAATAGTATTTGAACAAACTTATTGTGGCTATAAGAAGTGGGAATGTCCCAAAAGATTTGGAAAATACAAAACCCGAACCACTGAACCATTCTCGATGGCTGACATTAGCAAACTCCTTCATTGGCTCTTTATTCAATAATTTTCTTCATTGTTGCAAATTATGGCCCAAGCTGGTTCGATATCAAGAGTAGACCATATAGTATATGGAATGGACCACATCACATATTTGGAGCAATTAAAAGATTTCATCTTCTTCCAAAGGATGTTCAGAATGTAGTGAAACCTTACATTGCTAGAGACGCATATTTTGCTCATTGCAATAAAACTTGTCACCGATGCGGCCTCATCTGTATATTCCCAAGAATCCCGTGATGGATTTATAAGAGCAAGAATTAGGTCTCGTTCATTGCTGCCATGTATGGAAACCAAGAAAGAAATGACTTCACTTTTTGACAATTAGCTTTTAATTAGAGACTTAAATAATTCACCAAAATTTCATAAAAGCAAACACTTCACGATTTTTGAAAAGGGATCTTTTTGGAAGTGTATTGATTATATGTTTCTGCAATTGTGGTAATAAAATGTCAATAATTTCTCTCGTTGATTAGTGTTGTTGTAGATTATAGTTTGAATATTCAAAATTATATAAGGTTATTAACTATTATCAAAGTAATATACTTCAGTCATCAAAGAATTTTTCATTTATTTAGAAAAAAGTGATTTATTTGTAATATCATTTATCAAGGTAAATTTTGATAAAATTTAAAATTGAGAAAATAATTTATAAAAGGGCACTTTCTAATGTATTTTTTTTATTTTGAATAATTTTTATTCTATAGCGTCTTTTAATTGGATGCATATTTTTCAAGTTATAAGCATTTATATGTTTGACTAGCGGCCATTTTGTTTTTCTCAAAAATGCGATAGTAGGGCAAAATTGATTTTTTTTATATCACTTTATGTCATCTATAGAACCCAATACAGCAAATTATAGGTGAAGCAAATAAATATTCCACAAAGAATTGCGTTTCTCCCCACCTAATATATATATATATATATATATATATATATATCTGGTGTCTCAAAATTCAAGTCCCATAAGGATATGATATTATTTATTGTTAAATGAATAATTGATAATAAATTTGAATCTCTGTGGAGCCGGACTTTTGAAACACCATATATCAGAGATGGGGACTCGAGTCTGTGACTTGGACTTGAGTCCGACTCGAGTCCCTATTTTTGTGGACTTGATACTTGACTTGGACTCGGGTGTAATCTGACTCGACTTGAGTCGAGACTTACCTCCCTCGACTCGCGACTTGACTTGAGACTTGTAATATTTTGATTTGCGACTTGGCTGAAATAATTCGAGTATTTTTCCCCCATGTCACATGGGGATCGGCGTACCTTATTATATGGCCTTGGAGCAATCGTCCGTGTGCTTCCGGAAGGGACAGAATATAACTCTAATATAACTTCCATATAATCATAGATAAATGTACACTTTTGCTGTTTGCATCACATAAATTATATGTAATTTTCCTATATATGTGTAGTGGCAGAAACGTTTGCAAATACTTTCGCGATGTTCCATCGACACGGCCACAACTAAGATGACGTCACATCGCGAGGATTCACTCAAGGCATGTCCTTATGCCTTGCCTCACACCTCAACCTCGTTACAAGGACTTCTCAACGCACCTCGACCTCTCTCTCCGAAGAACCAGTGACACGAGAGCTACCATCATGTAAACATCTTTGTGCAGGCCCCATTTTGGCCTGGTGTCATTCACCTAACTTTATATAAAGACTAATCATTATCTCGCGCATTATTATACTGAAGTCATTATTCAAGTGCACATTTAATTTCAACTGTAAACAATCAACTTTTATTTTATCTCATTCAAAAATCATTATTTTGTTTAATAAAGGAAGAAAACTCATTCTATCAATCAACCTAATTAATAACATTATTTGATCTGAAAATATCATGGTGACCCCAACCTCATCATTCATCATCATTAACAATCGATTATAACTATTATCAATCGTAACGATAACCATTATCATCATCATTATTATTATAGTGCCAAGAAGGCACTATATATGTAATGGATATGACCTCGTTAACCTCGCTGAAGTTCCGTGCGTTGGTCTCTCTTCACACGAAGGTCAAGCTGGTGGCCCCGCCTCTAGGTCTGGCTTGGTGGAGGAGCGAGTTGCTCTCTTGCGATCTCCACCGCACATAGCCAGGTACCGCCCTGAGCCAGGCATCTAGTCTTCTTTTGAAGACTTCAGCTTTAACCCCTGCAACGTTTCTGAGGTCCTTTGGAAGCTGGTTAAAAAGTCTTTGTCCCCTGACAACCAAATTATTTTCCTTCAGAGTTGACGAGGTCCCTTGTCGGGCCTTTAATTTGGGAACACTACATATTCTGCCTTTCCTATTTTCCAGTGTTGTTTGAATGGTAATTTGGTTTAGTTTGAGGTTTGGTACCAGTTTTTCGATCATTTTCCATATGTAGATTATGGTGTACCTCTCTCTTCTTCTTTCCAGGGAGTACAGATTTAGTTTAAGTAGTCTTTCCCAGTAGTTGAGTTCTTTGCAGCCATCAATCTTTGTTGTGAAATGTCTCTGAGTTTCTTCTAGTTTATTAGTTTCTTCCTTTTTATATGGGGACGTCAAGACTGAACAGTATTCAAGCTTTGGTATAATCAGTGTTTTTAGCAGGGAAATCATTACCGTCTTGTCCATTCTTTTGAACGTTTTAGTACCTATCCCGCGACTCTTTTTGTTTTGTTTATCGCTATCTGATTTTGTGTTTCGAATTTCACATCATCGGTCATTATTCCCCCAAAATGATCGCTTTCGTGCTTCTCTGAATTTCCTGTTTATCTGAAGCATATATGCAGTCTGTTTAAGTTCCTCATTTCTACCATATCTCAAGAGTTGAAAATTCTCGGTGTTAAATGTCATGCTGTTGGCTTCTGACCATGTGTATATTTTGTTCGTGTCCCTCTGTAAGGCCTCCACTTCATTTGCATCGCTAATTTTTCCTGATGATCTTTGTATCGTCTGCAAGGGATGTTACTATACTGTTGTTGTTTACTCCACTGTCTATGTCTGTTAGCATGATAATGAACAGGAGTGGGGCCAGTACTGTACCTTGTGGTACTAAGCCGCGTACTTCCAATTCTGGTGATGATATACCTTGAATTTTGACGACCTGTAGAGGTTCTCTGAGGAAGTTGTAGATCCATTTTCCCACTTTGCCTGTTATTCCCATATGTTTCATTTTATGTGCTATTATACCATGATCACATTTGTCGAAAGCTTTAGCAAAATTATTGTATGTGATATCGTAGCTTTCATTGCCTTCCAGTGCATCTAGGATATTGTTATAGTGCTCTATAAGTTGTGATAGGCATGATCTTCCTGGTCAGAATCCGTGCTGATTTTCGTTGAATCTTTCCAGTGTCTCCAAGAAATCATAGATTTTCTCTCTAACTATCCTTTCAAATACTTTGGTGAGGTGGGACGTCAATGACACTGGTCTATAGTTCTTTGCTTGAGATCTAGCCCTTCCTTTATATATAGGAACAATGGCTACTCTTTTCAAGACACTCGGTATTTCTCCAGTGTCTAGGGATCTTCTCCATATCCAATATAAGGGTGTAGCTATTTCATTTTTACAGATTTTAATCAATAATGCGTTTCATTTGTCCCTGCAGCTGAATGTGATTTCATTTGTCCTATAGCTCTCGCTACATCCTCTGGAGTAAAAATCAACGTGTGTTATACAATCTCCTTGCAATTTCTTTTCAAAGAATGCACCTATGTCAGGTATCGCTTTGTCACTTTTTGGGGTACTGAAGACTGATTCATACTGGGCTCTCAATGTTTCAGATTTTTTTTTTAGATCGTCCGTTAGTTCATTATTTCCTTTCCTTAAGGACCTGATAGTGGCGCGCGTTTTTGTTTTCCTTTTCGCATAACTATAGAAATATTTTGGATTTTCCTTTATTGCTTCTCCCGCCTTTTCCTCTTCCCTCTTTGTCTGGCCTTTAATCAGGGTTTGTATTTCCATATCGATAATCTGCAGTTTTTCTTGTATTATTTTCCTGGCATTGCCGTCTCCGCAATTAGCTAACTTCGCCGCTACTCTCTTTCTTTCGCGGAATATTCTTCTCTTTTGTTGCATTTCTTCAGTTGTTTTATTCTCTAAAACTGCTCTCCACTCTATTTGAACCATGTGTGATGTGATTGCTTCCCAATTTATAGTCTTGGAGTTTAAGTTGAAAGTCCCAAATTTGCTTCTTTCTTCAGTATGTGTATTGTCTTTTAATGTTGTCGCCATACTTGTTGATATTTCGATTATGTTGTGGTCTGAGAAAATAGTTGGGGTTATTTTATATCAGTAATCATTTTCACGTTATTCGTAAATACCAGATCTAGGCAGTTAATTTTTTCTGGTATTTTCTTTTATCTCCTCTGTCAGCATAAACTCGTTTGTGAGAGCCATCAACATTTTTGCTTGCTACTGGTCTTCGCTTTTGCCCCCCTTGTCCTGCTACACACACACACACACACACACACACACACACATATATACACACACACACACACCACACATATATATATATATAATGAAAATTATTTCACGAAAGTAACACGTGAAAAATATTTATGATGAATAAAACCACGAAGGAAAGGAAACACAAAATGGTGCTCAAGCGCTTTCGTCTAATGACATCCTCAGGAACACTGAAGTACATAAAAGGGTTACAGCCTATATATAGGTTACAGAAAGAAAATAAAAATAAAAATAAATAACATACATACATACATACATACATACATATATATATATATATATATATATATATATATATATATATATATATATATATATATGCAATAAACGGAGAAGTAAAAATAAAAATTAAAAATTAAAGGATTATCAGATTTGTAAGGAAAAATATCGATTTTTAGCACAAGATCAAATTAATTATAAAAATACAAATTTATACTGGAAATCTGCCCGGGTTTTAACACTTTGCCTTTATGGTCAAGTTTCGATATATATAAAAATAAAATGAAAATTAAAAGTTAATAAAGTAGCATACAAGTTTACCAAAGATTTAGCGTTCTACCCTTCTTATCTAAATCTGTTTTGAAGGAATTCAAAACAACAGGATCGAGTTGAAAAAGACCTTTGCTTATGTTGAAGTTATTTGAAAGTTGGATAATGGCAGACTCAAGAATATTTCTATTAACAATGTTGCTAGAGTGGAATAGAACTGAAGCATTATTCCAATCAATACAGTGGGATAACTCTGACAAATGGACAAAAAGGGCACTGGACAACTGTCCTGTTCTAACGGAATATTGATGCTGTTTTATACGTGTGTGCAAATCCTTTCCCGTCTGACCTATGTAAAAGGAATCACATTGTTTACACCCAATTTTATAGATAATGCCTGAATTATTGGTACGGCTATTTTTTACTATGATATTTTTCACAATATTGTTATATGAAAATACTACATTAATATCCAAAAGTTTAAGTACATTAGCAATGCCTAAAAAGCCCGGGAAAAATGGAAGTACTAAAATATTTTTGACAAAGTACGAGTGTTATTATTGACACGATAGAAAGTTCGTTTTGCCTTGTTGAGACAAGATTCCATAAACGCAGATGGATAACACAGATCACTTCCAATACCGTTGATTTTTCCAATTCGGCATCGATGTATTCCGGACTGGCGATCCTAAGGGCGCGGAGAAACATTGATGAAAAAATGACCTTCTTAGTGGGGGGTGTCATGTCCCGAGTAAAAGTGTACGTAGGACAAATTGTTTGTTGTTTTCCGATAGATACTAAACTTAAAACCTGGGCTTTCCCTATGTACACGCACATCCAAAAAATGGGATTGAATTGTCTTGTTCCACTTCTAAAGTAAACTTAATGGAGGGGACTTGATCATTTAACTGAAGGAGGAAGTTATCCAGGTCACGATTCATGGGCCAGATACACAAAATATCGTCGACGTACCGCAACCAAGGGATGCCAACCCCCAGGATTCTCGGAATGTAAGTAATTTCGAAAAACTCCATATAAATATTGGAGAGGAGGGGCGATAAGGGGTTGCCCATGGCCATCCCAAAAACTTGTTGATAATACTCGTTATGAAAGTGAATTTACAGTCTTTGATGCAAAGCTTAATAAGTTCCAAAACAATGTGTGAAGGTAGTGGCAGGTCATACTTATGTAATTCTTGGGAGAGAAAGTCAAGCATATCGTCAATTGGCACTTTTGTAAACAATGAACAAACGTCAAAACTGATCAATCTATCGTTAGTTTCAGTACGTGCATTATTCAATTTTCAGTAAGATCCATGGAATTTTTACATGTGAATCAGAGATAGTTCCGAGAATGGGGGACAAGACTTTGACAAGCCATTTGGAGAGTTTATAAGTAATAGAGCCCACCGAGCTAATAATAGGGCGCATAGGGTTGCCAGGTTTGTGGGTTTTAATGAGACCGTAAAGGTAGGGCAGAGAAGGTGAAGTGGACATGAAAAGCGGAATTAAGTCCTTATGATCTTTGAGAATGCGTTTCAAGCCACTATTAAATGATTTGATGACGTCATCCTGCGGGTTCTTCCTAAGTTTGCTGTATGTGGCGGGGTCCTGGAGAAGCTCGTTCATCTTTCCGATGTAGTCCACTTTGTCCATAATAACTATGGTGTTAGCCTTGTCTGCTTTAGTAATATGGAGCTCCCCATCTTTTTTTAATTGTGAGAGGCTATTGCGAAAACGTTTAGGAAAGTTATCTTCGTAATTACCATTCGCCGCACTATAACGAGGCCTTTAACTATGTTAAACAAATACTGAGGGAGATTACACTGTTTTTCAAAACACGCGAGACTGTAACAAATTTGTAAAGCCGAAGGTTTTTTAACAATAAAAAAGGACATACCATATCCAAGGGCACTTTTTGCATCGTCACTAATGTTTTTCGAAGAAAGGTTCAAAACACACTTTTTGTATTTTATACAAGGGAAATTAAAGTCCTCGCAGAGCATTATATTGGGGATGCAGGGTTTATGGCCTTTATTAGGTTTCTGATATCATCAATGGCATCCGAGAATTTTTCGGCTGGAGTGTTTGGAGGTCTATAGATGACCCAGCATCACGTTTAGTTTTTCTGTTTTCACTGCTCGGAGTTCCACAAAGCTGTTTCATTTACTTATTACCGTCTCTGTCATATGACCTTCATGTACATATATAGCACGGCCACCTTTACGTCTCGCTGTTCTATCAGCTTTTATTAAGTTGAAACCCTCTATATTTATCTCTTTCTTATCAATACAATGTTCGCAGTTTTCACAATTTCCTTGGCAATCTTTAAGATGAGTTTCCGTGAGGCATGCGATGTCCGCCACCTGTTTCGTCCATAAATCCTTTCAGGTAGAAACTTTGTTGAGTATGTATTTCAGTATGTATTTCCTCTTAATAAAAACATAACTTGATAATGAATATTGAAATAGTGTGTGTTTCTGTTGACTTCTATAAAGTAAACTAAGGAGTACTCAGACAGGAAAGGAAGGGCTAATATTATGTTTAACATGAAAAAATAAGTAAGGTCCTCTTGAGTAAGGGAACTGTTGGAAGGAGATAAATAACAGTGCTTATTAAAATCAAGACTAAGAAATTGGCACGGGTAAGTCACATCTTTAGAAGAAGATACTGGTAAAGGTAAGTTCTTAACAGTAAATAGGCATGGGTAGGTCATGTCTTTCATGAGAAGGATAGAGAGCATAGTGTAACGGTGGTAGCCCTGTGGAGGCGTAAGAGGGCGAGGCAGACTCAGCCAGAAGCAGGGATAAATGAGGTTTAATTTACTTGAACAGTTAGGCATTTAGTTTCAGAGCTTTTGAACATAGTACTAAAGCACTATGTGAAAAAACTATTATTTATCCATGCTGACTCGAAACGTGACTTGCGACTCATCAAAAAAGACTGGAGACTTGACTTGCGACTCGCCAAAAATGACTTGAGACTTGACTTGAGACTCGCTAAAAAAGACTTGAGACTTGACTTGAGACTTGCTCTCAGTGACTTGTGACTTACTTGAGACTCGACAAAAATTACTTGTAGACAAGTCTGCCATATATACACACACACACCTTGTTCATTCTGACGAAGGTCGAGCTTATCACTCCATCTTAGACCTACAATTTAACATGGAATCCAAACCACGACCCATCACGGGTTGTCAGAAATTACAAATCCCTCACCGGACTCGATCTCATGACCTCCCGATCAGCAGCCCAGCGTCTTAACCACGAGGCTACCCAGGGTACCCATTTATCCACCAACCAATTTGTATTGTGTGGAAGGATGAACAGCTGGGTTTTGCTGCGCGCCGCCTGCCGTCACCGGGTCTCGATCCCGTGGCCGATGGATTCGTAGTCAGCGATGCTAACCACTACAATTATATATATGAGGGGTCCCGCGTCTTACGGTACCTAAGCGCCAAAATTAAAATTCGCCAGAAATCGCCTCCAAAGTTCAGCAATATTCTGGCAATAGTATCTCTCTTATTAATTGAGCTACAAGGTTCATTTTTGGCTAAATTAGAGTTCTAAGTATGCTAATGAAGATGTTGATGAGTTTTTGGAATAGATTTTCATATTTTATATTTTATATATATTTTTTTAAATTTTTTGATTTTCTTATTATGTCGAACTTTGGATGAACTTTTGGCTGGCGATAGAGGTGAAAAAAGTAGTTCGCTTCATAAGATTTTCAACCATACTTCTAATGTCGTAAGGTCATTATAACCCAAACCACGCGATAGAGGAAGGGTGAAAATAGTGATATCCATCAAAAACGCGTTTTCGCTTGTGGTGGCGCTTAGGTATCTTAAGACACGCGACCCTCATATATACTGTATATATATATATATATATATATATATATATATATATATATATATATATATATATATATATATATATATATATATATGATGAATAAAACCACGAAGGAAAGGAAACACAAAATGGTGCTCAAGCGCTTTCGTCTAATGACATCCTCAGGAACATTCCTGAGGATGTCATTAGACGAAAGCGCTTGAGCACCATTTTGTGTTTCCTTTCCTTCGTGGTTTTATTCATCATAAATATTTTTCACGTGTTACCTTCGTGAAATAATTTTCATATATATATATATATATATATATACTTTACTATGGGTTCAGACAAATCGGTAAAAGTTTCTGAATCAGAGGATCAAATAATAATAATAATAATAATAATATAATAATAATAATAATAAAACCGTCACACATAAACGAAGAAAGAAGATTCATTGAAGAAATATTCCAATGATACATTATGAATTATCAACATTTTCACGAGCGTCCAAACTGTACGCTGCGGAAGAGAAGAGGATTAAGGGTCGTTGTACGCTTTTAGAAATGTGAAAAATGTCGATCCAAACTGAACTGTTTGTGGACTCTGTATTAATATTATGGTGTGACAGTTTTGAATTCTGTATTGTCAGTACGTTTCCTTTATTTTATTAGTGCAAAATTCTAATTTTTTTTTAATTTGAGTGTGAATATTAACTTGTATATCTCTAGTTTTTCAATACAATATATTGTAAAAATATCAACATTTTTCTTTGTACACTTTTGGGGGAGAGGGGGGGTCTTGAAAAAGTGTAGGTCCCTACTCTTTGTACACTTGTGAAAATGTTGATAATTATGAACGGTCCCTAAATACTGTATAATTACTTTTCCAACAATTTTCTTGTTGAAAAGATTTCTGAAGAAAGTTGGATAAAATTTCATGCACGTCTTTATAACAAGGATATGTGTGTGTGTGTGTGTGTGTGTGTGTGTGTGTGTGTGGGAGAGAGAGAGAGAGAGAGACCCGCATGAAATAAATAGAAAACGAGATTGTTAGAATGTGGCGTTTAAGATAAGAATTCGAGACTTGGGTTAGAAAACAGTCGGGAATGAGGAACCGCCCGAATCCGCATCGAGATGAGGACGGTTTGGAGCTTGATGCCGCTGCGACTCTTTAATAATTACCAGATGAACTCCGTCCGGATTAGAGGTGCGTGTTGCCAAATGGGTCAGAGGCGTTCTCAGAGAAATCCATCCGATTATCACTGGCCAACAAAATGAAACTTTTTTTTCTCATCACAAACATGATCACACTTTTCTTAATGCATTGTTCGCGCTGATTCCGAATCTGGTTTTATTTTTTTTCTAGCACGTATAGTTATATAGATACACTGGTTTTGATATTTTTAAGTTTTTGATATTGCTATAAGAAAATTTATGGATGTATATAGATCACACTTTGGAATGCTAAACAACAAATACATCATATACTTTATTCAATGTACTTATAAATAAAGAATATATACATTATTTTATTAAAAGCGCTGTGAGTGTGATTTCCTTTTGTAAATTTGGCCTGGATTGTCACGATACAGCATCCAACAATGGTCCGACACTCCATTTCTTTGAAGGCATCAAGGAGGTTCTTGACTCCATCCTTATACGCAGGTGACTTGTTGCTTCCAAGAAAGTTTTCACATATCCATTTGAACGCCAGCCAAGCCTTCAATTCCAGCGGACTTAGGACTTTTTCAAATTCAGTGTCATTCAAAACCTCCCTTATTTGTGGCCCAACAAAAATTCCTTCCTTCAATTTTGCTGCAGTAACCTTCGGAAATTTCCTTGAAAGGTATTGGAACCCTTCAGAATTGACTTTACCCATTGCTTTAACAAAATTCTTCATTAAACCAAGTTTAATGTGAAGAGGTGGCAGATAGATCTTTTGGGGATCCACTAAAGGGACAACTGGACATTGCTTATCTCTGGACATATGTATACCTAAGTGGCCAGTCACTTTTGGTGTAATGTTCTATAGTGGCGCGACTGTCCCACAGGCAAAGGAAACAACAAAATTTTGTGAATCCTGACTGCATACCCATAAGCATTCCTATAACTTTTAGATCTCCACAAACATTCCATTGATGACTGTCGTATTTGATTGCCTTAAGTATATCCATATTGTCATATGTCTCTTTTAGATGGACGGAATGGGCAATGGGGATGGATGGCATTATATTACCATTATGCAAAAGAACTGCTTTCAGGCTTCTCTGCGACGAATCAATAAAGAGGCGCCACTCAGATGCCACATACGTCTGAGATATGGCTGTAAATAGTCCATTGATGTCATGGCAATAACAGAGAGGACCGTCTACTGAAAAGAATGCTGTTAATTCAAAATTCCGCTTTCGGTAGTAACTAATACGAACATTGTTCTCAAGTAAATTGTTCTCCTTTAGTCTTGAGGCGAGAAGCTCTGATTTCTCTTTAGACAGCGATAAGTCTCTAACAAGATCATTCAACTGTCCTTGGGTTAACTTTTTAGGCTCTAAATGTCTACCTTCAAAAGTGTACTCTGGTTCTGTAGATGGTCCGGAAACGCCAGTTGCACCTTCATCACTTTCCATGTCATCTATGATAGAATCTAGCCTATCACTTGGGGGAATTGGAATGGGCAATGTTTCATCATGTTTTACTGGTCTACGTGCTGAATCCAAGTTTGGATATACAATCTGGTGTTTGTTCTTGGCAGAAAACCCCATTAAGTTCACACTACAAAAATAACAGTCTTCATGATGATCTCTCGGCTCCCTCCATATCATGGGTATGGCAAATGGCATTGAAGCTTTCTTTTTGTTAAGCCAATCACGTAATCCATTTGAACAGCCAGAACAGATTTGATGTGGCGCCCATGGTTTATCTTGGTCACCTAGATGGCAACCAAAGTATAGCTTGTATATTTTCTTAATGTCGGTTGTAATACTTCGTCGCTGTGTTTTAGTTGTCAACTGGCCGCATACGAAACAGAACTTGTCGGGGTCATTCTTACATTGTCGAGGCATGTTGACTGACCTGAGCAAACTATAAATTCAAAAAAAATGTACACCAACTTGACACAACAAGTTCTTGGACTGGAACTGATCTTTTGACACACAAAGCACGGCGTTGTTGCCTGAATCACAATGCTGCTAGACGTAAAAGCTCACACCTGAAATACATAAGATGTATAATTAAGATAATTGAAATAAATAAGATGAATAAACTAAAAAAACACAATAAAATAAACACACTCAAATGTTGAAATATTAGTATTTTGCCTATTTAAAATGGTTAAATCTGTGTAGTTATATATATGCCTTCATCTTGAAAACTATACGTGCTAGAAAAATCTGAATGCAGTTTTGGAATCAGCGTGAAAACATGCTATCCAGCCACCACAAATTTTACTCTTTTATTCATAATCATCTTTATTTTAATTATCGAGTCTTAAAAAACAAAGTACGAGAACTAAAACTTTGTAGATAAGTCAATAAATTGAACGGAAAGAAGCTTTGAACCAAATTTCTTAACTTTTCAGTGCTATGCTTACAAATATACACTTAGATTAATTGGTTCATACAAACCAACGATAATAAAAAATTAATTCTCTCTCTCTCTCTCTCATATATATATATATATATATATATATATATATATATATATATATATATAAAACATCCACCTGCAGAGAAGTAATAAAGTGATTCCAAGGTCATTAGTATATTGCTACCTTATCACTAATGAGGTATGGCATTATTCGAGCCAGCAAAACTACAATTTCAAGGATAACTAAATGAAACAGAAATTATATTGAACTTTTTTATATTATCCTTAAAAAGAGAGGCAGTTTATTTCAATCAGATGAGTAGTCGTTTTACAAATCCAACTTAAGCAACATTTCTTGAAAACTAAAGTTGACAAGGAGAGTAATTAGAGACAGCTGAACATTAAAGAAGTTTACAATAAACAAAAACAAATTGAATAAAACATCAACAGAGCGAATGTTCAATGCATTCTCCACTGTTATCAATGGCCTTGTGCGCCACTGCGGATGTTTAGTTCAGGATGTCAATCAACTTCGAGAGTGCATTTTAACGGCATGGAATGAGCTCGTTCAAGACACCATTTCTGCAGAAGTTCGCCAGCGGCGCACAATTTGTCATTGACAATAATGGAGGCACAATACTGCTGCGTTAATATTTAATTAAATTTATTTTTGTTCATTATAAACTTCTTTAATGTTCAGCTGTCTCTAATTACCCTCCTTATTTTTTAACAACTATTGTTCAAGCTGAATTTGTAAAGAAACTACTCATCCGATTTAAATAAAGTACCTCTCATTTTAAGGACAATATAAAGAGTTTAATAGGATTTCTGTGTTATTTAGTTATTCTTCGATTTGTGGTTTTGTGAAAAAGTGGCCGCTATTTTTGGGTCAGAGTATATTCTATCTGTATATTGACCAATTCGGTTTTTACTATCGATGGTGTGTATGGATCAATTAAACTTCACACTGTAGCAATTAAGACTCGTTCCAGTTATAATCAACTAGGGAACACTCGCAATTTTAAAGAGAAAGGACCTTAAGGTGGCTCTTGATGGATATTGCAATTTAGGTAAGTAAGTAGATTTTATATAGGTGGATATACTTAGTATGGAGGGATACAGGTATACTGTATAGTGTTTTCCAGGGACGAGAAGTTTTCTTCAGACTTGAATTCAGCAGATATTTAAAATGAGAAGTATGAAAAATAATGCAGGATAAAAGAAGAATTTTGAATGCAATTTTTTTCGTCATGAGTATTGTAGAAAAACAGGAACAAAATCTTCTATATATATATATATATATATATATATATATATATATATGGGATGAATTTCACAATTAAACACGTGAAATGAATGAATGAATGCTGCAAACCCCAAGGAAAAAGAAAAACGATTCCAAGGCCTTTCGTGTATTCAGAGCTACACCTCTTCAGGGAATGACGAGGTGTAGCTCTGAATACACGAAAGGCCTTGGAATCGTTTTTCTTTTTCCTTGTGGTTTGCAGCAAATATATATATATATATATATATATATATATATATATATATGCACACACACACACACACACACACGTGTGTGTGTGTGTGTGTGTGTGTGTTAGGGATTTCTACGGTTAAATTCAAGCAGTGCATTTATTTTTTAAATAACAGCCAAAATATGAATTTGAAGGACAGAAAAACATACCGGATCCTCCGAGTATTCTAATCTCTCTCTCTCTCTCTCTCTCTCTCTCTCTCTCTCTCTCTCTCTCTCTCTCTCTCTCTCTCTCTCTCTCTCTCTCTCTCTCTCTCTCTCTCAAAGCACTGTGCAGGAGTGGAAAAGAGGACCTTAAAAATACGAGGTTATATTAAAAGACCGTTCCAATTTAGAAACAAGGAGACTGTAATGTCTTTACAATTCATTAGTTCGGACTCAACTTGGGCATTGTGTGCAGTTTTGGTCTCCTTTCCTTAGGAAGGATAGAGAAAGGTTGGAAAGGGTACAAGGAAGGGCCACAAAATTGATCCCTTCAGTGCGACTGCAAAACTACCAACGAAGATTAGAACGCTTAACTCTGTTTACCTTAGAGACGAGGAGGTGCGCAGTCAGCTTATTCAAGTTTTCAAGATGCTCAATGGAATAGACAGGGTAGACTACAGGAAATTATTCTCATTTAATACCAATCTGACAAGAAATAATGGCTTTGAATTGGAACTAAAAATATTTAGTACCGCCATCTAAGGTAATTTCTTCTCTTAGAAAATAGTTAATATCTGGCACCAACTTCCATCGGAGGTTGTTTCAAGCCAAAATGTAAATATGTTTAAAAATAGGCTGGATAAAGTTCTGAATACACTCAGGGTTTAAGTAAGAATATCCCCATATATAATTTAAGAATCTATAAGTAATTTGAAAATAGTATTCTAACGTAACCCTACAGGGGTTTGTTTAAACATTTACTCATATACTAAGTCCTCCCTCCACTTTAGAGAGACGTCTCTTGTTGCATTGTACCCCACATATCATAGTCAACCATCGAACAACCCATTTTCTGATTACTTGCCTCATGAACATGCCTCTAAGTGGGAGACTTAAATTCGCCGTAGCAACAAGGGTGATCACCCACGAAAACCTTGCATTATCCATGAGGGACAAGTACACGGGGATAAATACAGGGCCCTCCCACTGATATTCCTCTCCGGAAAGAGATTTTCCCTACTCTCGTGATGACATTACACCGTCAAGTACGAACGACTTAATATATCACTTGCCGCATAAACGCCTTATATTATAAAGAAAATCTTCGCCCAGTTCAAAAGACGGTTAATGCCAGTGACCAATCAGATATAATTATTTCAGAAATTGGTTCAGAACAATTCCAGATGAGCCGGGAGTACCTGGCTATGTGAAGTGGAGAGCAAAAGAAACCAACTCTCTACTTCACCAGGCCAACTTGAGAGGAGGGGGCGGCAAGCTTGACCTTCGTGAAATGAGAAATCATCGCGCGGGACATTTGAAAGGTTGAAAGGAATAACTTAATCTTTATTTTTGGGGGTTTTACATAGGTCTCCTTCGCAAGGAGTAAAATTAGACCTGTTGAAATGTATAACATTTTAAGTAGGATAGTTACGCATAAGGAATCAATTATTGTCAGGGATTTTAACTGCCCAAATATTAATTTGATTACCTTAAACAGCGATGCTGTCGGTTTACGTTTGATAGATTTTCTGCGAGATAATTTTCTTTTTCAAAAGGTGTTGGAGCCGACCCGCGGTGAGAATATTTTAGACAGTTTTAACAACAAATGGTAAGTTAGTTCAGAATGTAGACGTTGGAGGAAGTTCATGCAATAACGACATTAAATATGATACGTTTTAAGGTTATGTTAAAACTTCTAGAGAGTTAAATAGCTTCAGAGTGCCTGATTTTAGGAGGTCAAATTTCGATGAATCTGAGCTTCATTAACGTTAGTAAAAGGGTATAAACTGTTGGCGGTAGATAATGTTCATAGCATATGAAATAATTTCAAGAATATATTCATAAATTTAAAAGAACCCTTGTTCTCTTAAGAGAATTAAGCAAGGTGAATTGAATGCGCAAACTAAATGGTGGAACAGAAATATAGGAAAAGCAATCGCAGATAGAAATTTAGCCTGTAACACTGTAAGAGATATAATGGGGACCGTGCGCAGCAGCACTTTCAAGCTTATATGAGTTCACGTAGAAATGTTAAGCGTTTAATTAGATCTTTTTAAACGCGATTTTGAAATTCAAGTATCTCGTGAACGTAAAGAAATCCCGATGAAATTTTGCGATTACTTTAAAAATAGAAATCGATTTGGGGAAAATAATCTCACGTTCCTTTTCCGTTTGATCCTGGAACTTACAAATAATTTGGATCACCTGAAGATCAGGCCCCCCCCCCTCTCAGCCTTCTTTAGTTAGCCTTATAAGGCTTATAAGGCTAACTAACGAAAATATCACGACCTAACCTAACCAGTCGTCAAGGGCGTACGGTTGACTTAACGATTGGTTAGGTTAGGTCGTGATATTTTTGTTAGTTAACCTTATAAGGCTAACTAAAGAAGGCTGGGGGCCCTGATCTTCAGGTGATCCAATAATTTTAAGTAAATTATAAGTTTCACGAATTCCTAACCCTTTTATATTATTTAATTAACTTATGTGGTCTACTTTGACATTATTAAATTGTTTTAATATTTATCTCAAATACTATCTCAACACTAGTCTATTTTCAGTGACGTAATTGGATGAAAAAGAAGGCGTTATATCACGTGACTATTATTCTTATGCCTAATTGGTTGGACATTAATTCGTTCCTAAACACGTATGAACGTGTTTAGACCTGTTTAGCCTTCTCTGTTTACACGTGTCACGTCCATTTTCTAAATTTATTTTAGCCCTACATGAGATTTCTATAATTAATTATATTTTTTGTTTATGTATTATAAATTCTGTTTTATATTTATTAATTAATAAACCCTCAATTTTTACAATCCCAACAGACGTACGATAAGAACAAATATATTATTATGTTAATTTATACAACGGTTCTATCTAGTGTACGATTCCTATTTGCGCATAGAGTAATTGAAAAGGTATTTCATCTTTTTTCCTCTTTCCTGTAAAATTTCCTTGGCTACTTTTCCAGGGTCAATGTCTTTTCTTCAACCTTTTTCCGTACCCGCCTCTGGCGGAGAGGGAGCAGAGGGTGGGAAGAGAGCCTTAAGTTTTTCTATCCAGCTTTGTAATGCTGCTAGAATAATGAAAAAATTCATCAGTTTAATAAGAAGAACCTCCCCGAAAGGACTTTGAGGCTTCCTCTTGCCCTTATAACTTCTTGTATCTCTCTCTCTCTCTCTCTCTCTCTCTCTCTCTCTCTCGTGTTTTTCTTCGTTTTGTAAAGCCCTCACTTAAAACTTTCCACAAAATGGGGTTAGAGGACAGAATAAATTGCCAAAAATTCACTTAGCGTCTATCTAACTATTTATCTATCTATCTATCTATCTATCTATTCTATACTATTAACGCATTCCAATATCTACGGCGATATAATATTGACAAATATGTGTCACTGAATATCCAGAAAAGACATTCAGTCTTTAATGTAAACGTATTTGTCAGCTTAAACGTGGCATAAACTGCCACAGGGTGAACGCAATGGATTTACGATTGAGTCGACGACACCGAAAACATTTCGGTTGTAAATGTAGAATTCAGGGTGCGAAAATCAATGACATTTCCATAGTAACAAAGAACCTGGCACTAAATCTTTATCCGTGTACAAATATGAAAAACTTTCTATATATGAAAATGAAAATGGACTATAGTCCATATGACAAATATTATTAATACAATGACAGTTCATATACTAAGGATAGAAATATATACAGTTGATTAGAAATAATACAGTAATGTCAAAGTTAGGTGGAGCTACAGACAGACGTTTTCGTACCAAGAATTTCATAGCTGAGAGGATAAACGGCAGGACTCATGGATAGCTTGGATAATCGGGTTGGTTGATTTTTAATTCTTTGCATTAGACTATATTGAGCACGTCTGTTACCTCCGGGAAGCTCAGGACATTGCGGGTAGCAAACATTTGCGAAGCTGAGCATCTCGGGGGTAATTTATGTAAGTCTAAAAGGCCTGTTGTACAGCAAATTTAGGGTTCTGTCAGAACCTTTTTTATAATTCACCCAGAGTTGCTGACCGTATATATTACTGCAGAAAGTACGAAAGAGTGTGTCTTTAGCTTCACTTGTACAGAAACGAAAGTTCCTTATGGTCATATTCGCTTTAGCACACAGGCTTCGAGATTGTTTTCTTATATCCGAGTCATCACTCAAGGAGCTGGTAAGAGTTTGACTCAAATACTTAAACTCTTGTACTTCCTCAATTACTTCACCATTCATTTCAAACCTTATATCAGCTGGCTGATTACAGCTTTTAGGATGAAATTGCATAACCTTAGTTTTTGTAACATTAAAAAGAATATCATGTTTCTGCGAATACACTTCGCAGACATTTAGAAGCCGATCCAGACCTTTAACAGAGGGACTTATTAACACCATATCATCGGCATAAACTAAGTTATTTATCCTTGTGTTATCTATACAACATCCTACTGTTGCCTCATTAAGTGAAGCAATTAATCCGTCAATATACAAATTAAACAGCATAGGGGAGAGCAGGGAGCCTTGTCTCACCCCGCAAGAGGAGCCAAAACACTCGGATAGTACATTGCCCCACCTAACAGTGAAAGATTGGTGGGAATACCAAAATTTCAATAAATTTAATATGTACATGGGAACCTTCCTGTCTTCTAGTTTTGCAAATAAAATATTGTGGTTCACCCTATCATATGCCTTACTTATATCAAGGAAACAGCTATAAATGGTTGAATTACTGTCAATGTATTTAGATATTGTTTCTTTAAGTACATAGATACACAGGTCAGTTGAGTGGGACCTTTTAAAGCCAAACTGATTAAGAGATGTCCATAGGAAATCATTTAATCGGAGTAACAAGAGTTTTTCTAGTAGTTTCGAGAAGCAGGAAGCGACAGCAATAGGCCTGTAATTATTGCTGGACAGAATGTCTCCTTACTTATTTTTGACCAGGGGCAAGATATATACCCTCATGAACTCTGCAGGGATATAGCTATGAGCAAGCATGGCTAATAGGAGCAATGATATATGCAGACATACTACGTCATTTGCATATTTTAAGTGCTCATTCGATAAGTCATCTGCCCCTGACGCAGAACCAGTCTTTAACTCTTTAATTAACCTCTTTACTTCAGAAAATGATATCAAATATTTTCCCTTGTCCCTCCCACACATTTCGCTGCAATCTATCTTAAGATTATCCCTACTCACACTATTAACAATGTTAGAGTAGTGGTTTTTCCACAGCTTTGCAATTTCATCCTCCCGACAACCCATCGATTGTCGGAGGGAGGACACTTTTGACACCCGTTTGATTCTTAACAAATTTCCAAAATTTGTTATTATCGTTATTTATGCGAGCTTCACAGGCTTTTGATGCTCGAATAGACGCTTCTTCCTGTTTACATCGCCTTATGGCCGCCTTATACTGACCCCTACTTCTACACATATTCATGTATACTGGTCGTAATCTGAGTCTACCATGAAAGCACCACAAATCATAGGCTTCTTTCGATTCCCTCTTCAGGGGAGGCAATGAAATCATTCCATCCATGAATAATCTTAGTATGATAGTTGTAAGATTTAATAAGGGGGCTTCCTGCTTCTCTTAACAGGGATACTATCTTACTATAATACCTATCTATGAGTTTACAGTGAGAATCATTTGAGCAAGGATTATTACAGGCAAGATGCAACATTTCTAAGTTATTAAAGAGGTGACCTGTTCTGTCTTTGTATTCTATTCTCTGGTGCATATTAACATTAGACCAATCGACGCGATTATTTTTACCTATTGAATTCTTGCTATGTCGTGTTGCACATAAATTGGAAAAATTAATTAATAGTTCTAATGGTCTATGATCAGAAAGAAGGAAATCATGAAGAATATGAAAGCTAACAATTCAATCCTTTAGATTATTACTTGTGAGACAATCATCAATCCACCTGGTGGTACCACTCATATCACTAACGTATGTAAGATTACCACTGGTTACCCCTAATACATCTACGTCACTTATACTTAATTTGGCCGACTCGCGCATGTTGCCCAATTTTACAAAGAATTCAGGGTGCTACTGTAGTATGCGGTCTACCGTTAAGTTTCTACTGTAGTATGCGGTCTACCGTTAAGTTTCTACTGTAGTATGCGGTCTACCGTTAAGTTTCTACTGTAGTATGCGGTCTACCGTTCAAAATATTTAAAAGGAATTGAAAATGAATTGAAAGGAATTATAATTTAATTTACACGATTAAGGAATTATTAAAGAAGTTAAACATACTACTACCGCATACTTAACGGTAGACCGCATACTACAGTACGCCCTTGATGATTGGTTAGGTTAAGTCGTGATATTTTCGTTAGTTTTAACGAAAATATCACGACTTAACTAACCAATCGTCAAGGGCGTACAATTAACCTAATAATAAAATAATAAGAAGATAAGAAGCTATAATTAAAAGGTAGACCGCCGAATCGTAGGTAGACCGCCGAATCGTAGGTAGACCGCATACTACAGTAGCACCGAATTCGGAGTTCACATGAGCGTTAAAGTCCCCCATTATTATACAGTGAGAATATTTAGGGCTATCTGATAATGACTTAATTTTGCACAGCAAATCAATGTATTCATCTAGATTACTGCCGTTGTTGTATGGTAAATAGCAGTTTACAATTAATATGCAATCATTGTTCACTTGTAATTCAATGCCTAACAACCTTACATTATCGCTTGTTAAAAATTTTGGAGCTATTGAAGAATAGGGACCCCAGCCTTCTTTAGTTAGGCTTATAAGGCTAACTAACGAAAATATCACAACCTAACCTAACCAATCGTTAGGTTAACTGTACGCCCTTGACGATTCGTTAGGTTAGGTCATGATATTTTAGTTAGTTAGCCTTATAAAGCTAACTAAAGAAGACTGGGGTCCCTATTCTTCAATAGCTCCAAAATTTTATGTTTTGACAAATTTTTCCTTATTAAGAAAGCAACACCACCAAAAGGCCTACCGTACATTAATTCATCTGACAAGTCTACTGCTGATGACGAATGGTACATAAAGTCATCATGGATGGTAGAGAGGAATTTTAGCTCTTGCTTAGGTCGCCAATGCTCTTGCAGGAGTATCAAATCTGCACTGTCACAGATTTTATGAACCTCTATAATTGAATTCCTCACTGACCTTACGTTATATGAGACTATTTTCAACAAGTTATCCGCCATGACTGAGAAACTTATTAATCTGATTATTATTATACACTGTACAAATTTCAGGCATTACCGTTAGGGCGCCTATTTCCTGAGCTCTCTGATATTGCATCTACTTTTGCATATTGCTAAGAATTTTACTTTTGGAAAGTTTTGAATTTTATATACTTGCGTTTATATTCACATTGTTATAGTTAAGTAATTGAATATTAGTGGTTTTTAGCGATTTAGAAGTTTTTATAGCGTGCCAGCTTAATTTAACTTAAACAGGTGATGGTTATAAACTAATTTTTAACTGCGCGATGGCGTCGCAGAAAACGTCGTGTGTTAGGTGTGGAGTAAACCGGTGGTATTCGGAATTTAAAGATTATAACGGCGGTCTTATGGTGATTACCGAGAGATCAGTTTGTTTCTTTTGCGATTTAAGGGAGGAAATAGTTGACATAAAACGCAGTGTACGTGAGGTAACGGAAAGACTTGCAACGCTTGATCAGGGCAGGGGTAGGGCTACGGTTGACGAAAGCCGAACCAATACTAACGTTGAAGACGTTAGTAATTTGAAGGGTGAGGTGCGTGACCTAGTTTCTAGTTTAGGTAGCTTGTCGGGAAGGTTGGATAGAGTTGAGGAAGGGGTTAAGGTTGGTCCGAGATTAGTAGATGGGGAGAGATTTAGAGAAGTTAAGGGTGGAGCTAGGCCGCGTACGTTAGGTGAGAGGAATCCCCCCCCCTATCGAGGTTTCGAACCCTTTCGCCCATTTGGAAAGGGACGTGAATGAGGGGGAAACTATTTTAATTGAGGACTCTTTCGTGCGCCATATGGACACAGAGTTCGTTAAACGGCATCCAACCAAGAGGAGGAGGGTCTGTCTCCCAGGGGCCAGGGTTGACAGAGTTAGAGACGAGGTGGACAGGATTGACGTTGCCTCCCGTCACTCGATGTTGGTGACGATGGTAGGGGGCAACGACTCGTATAGGCCCGATACGAGAGTGCCTGACCTTTTGGAGAGATATAGGCCCTATATCTCTCCAAAAGGTTATAGGGGGTTAATTAGGTCCCTAAAGGCGAGGTCAGATAGGTCTTTAGTTTTAGGTATTACCCCTAGGCACGGTTTGGGTCTTAGGATTACATCTAAAACAATATTTTTGAATAATAAATTAGAAGATATTTGTGCTGAGGAAAATGTACCCTTCGTAAAGCTGTGGTCAGAATTCAGTGATCCTAGCCTTTTTATAAAAGATGGGGTGCATTTTAATGAAATAGGTAATGCTAGGCTAGGTAGGTTAATTGACGAAAACGTACGAAAGCTGTATAGGTCGAAACCTTCTTTAAACGTTGTGGGTCCGGGGAACGCGGGTCCGACGTGAAAAATAGTTTAAAACGCCGGCCCGTGGTAAAACATAACTTAAACGTCTTTTATTGTAACGCGCGTGGTATTAGAAATAAATTAAACGAATTTAAGGCGATAATTTATTCCAGCAACTACGATATAGTTGCTATCACTGAAACATGGTTAAATACTGTGACTCGGGACTTGTTGGGGGAACTTGATTTACCGGGTTTTAAACTCTTTACTAATGATAGGTTACATAGGATTGGTGGCGGCGTTTTGCTGTACATTCGTAATTCCTTTAGGGCTATCGAGGTTAAGATAGATTTTCCGGCAGCAACTAATGCGATATGCGTTGTTGAAGTTAGGGCGCGTAGTATTAGTTTTAATTTTGTTGTTGTTTATAGACCTCCCGTTCAACCCCTCGACACCGATACTAGATTTTACACACTTCTTGATAACTTTATTCACAATCGGAATAGTGTAATTGTCGGAGACTTTAACTGCCCTAATGTTAATTACGAGACTTTTACTGGTAATGAGGGTTTGAGATTGATTGATTTCATGGAGGATAATTTTTTACGACAGATGGTTACCGAACCAACGCGCGGTGACAATATTTTAGATTTGGTGATGAAGAACGGCGAAAATATAGTCGAAGGTTTAGAAGTAGGCGAGAGTTTAGGATGTAGTGATCATCAAATTCTTAGGCTTAAGTTATTGATAGAAAACACTAAGGATAGTAACGTAATAGAAGTCACTGATTTTCGTAGGGCTAATTTTGATAGTTTTGCGGATAGGATGGGAGTAGTGGACTGGAATAACTTATTGGTAAATATCTAGGAGTGCTCCATTTTTCAATATGAAACATACACTCATAAAACATATACCATTTGAAAGCTCACATTTTTCTGAGTCTAAAAATGTAGTAATCCAAAAGTATCAATAGCAAATAAAAAGTAACGGAGCTATTGAAGAATAGGGACCCCAGCCTTCTTTAGTTAGGCTTATAAGGCTAACTAACGAAAATATCACGACCTAACCTAACCAATCGTTAGGTTAACTGTACGCCCTTGACGATTGGTTAGGTTAGGTCATGATATTTTCGTTAGTTGGCATTATAAAGCTAACTAAAGAAGGCTGGGGTCCCTATTCTTCAATAGCTCCAAAGTAACTAGGTTTAAATATAAAACCCTATACCGATCAATTTGTGATGCGTGATCTTTACGGGGGCTCCGCCCCCGTACCCCTGAGACCTAAATTATACCAATGATAATGTAATAACATATTCATGTTAAGTTAGGTTAGCGTAACAATTACCAAAAATACCATCTTACAACACAGACTGAAGATTTATAACTTAGCCAACCTTTATAATGTAGTTAATGACGTCACGCATCAAACAATTAAACCTAGTTACTTTTTATTTGCTATTGATACTTTTGGATTACTGCATTTTTAGACTCAGAAAAATGTGAGCTTTCAAATGGTATATGTTTTATGAGTGGATGTTTAATATTGAAAAATGGAGCGTTCCTAGAGATTATCCAACTTATTTATGGGTAATGACACAAATTTGCATTGGGAGGCGTTTAAAGAAAGTTTTATGAATATTGAAAGGGAGTTTATTCCTCGTAGGCCCAAGGCGCTAGAAATCATGATAGGCCCAAATGGTGGACTAGGGAAATAGGCGAGTTCATAAACGAACGTAACAGAGCGTATAGACTTAATAAGCGCAATGGCACGCAACTAACTTTAATAGATATATCGAGCTTAAACGTCAGGTTAAAAGATCAGTTAGGAATGCTAAGCGTAATTTAGAGATACTTATAGCTGCGGATAGTAAACATAATCCAAAAAAGTTTTTTGAATACGTCAATAATCGTAAGCCGATAAAAGATAACATAGGCCCTCTAGCGGATGTTAACGGCGCTTTGGCTTCTGACGCTCAGGCGATGGCGGGTATTTTCAATAACTTTTTTGCGACAGTTTTTACCATAGAAGACGTAAATAATGTCCCCGACGTGGACAATATCGTTCCATTTAGTAGCGAGACTATTTTGGATGAAATAACTGTTTACGAGGGTGAGATTGCGCATTATATCGATAGGCTAAAAGTTAGCAAGGCTCCAGGCCGTGACGTTTTTTATCCCAGACATTTGAAAGATTTGAAAGACGTTATCGTAGGCCCCTTAACGAAGATTTTTAATCAGTCACTCGAAACGGGGATTATTCCTGAAGACTTTAAATTAGCTAACGTTACGCCTATTTTTCAAAAAGGCGACCGCACACTAGCTAGCAATTATAGGCCAATTAGCTTAATGTCAATTGTCGGTAAACTTTTGGAATCCGTAGTTAGGGATCGTATCATCGATCACTTAGAAAGTCGAGATTTGATTAACAGTAGTCAGCATGGGTTTCGACGCCATAGATCTTGTTTAACTAATTTGTTAGAATTTTATAACAAAATAGTGCGCGAATACGATAGGCATAGAGCGTCTGACGTTATTTATTTAGATTTTAAAAAAGCGTTCGATACAGTTCCGCATAGAAGATTAATTGCGAAGGTTAAAGCGCACGGTATACGCGGTCAGGTAGCTAACTGGTTAGAGGAATGGCTTCGTGCTAGGAGACAGAGGGTCGTTGTTAATGGTAGTGAATCGGGGTGGTTGGATGTAGGTAGCGGTGTCCCACAGGGTTCAGTGTTAGGCCCATTGCTATTCGTAATCTACATTAACGACATAGATGTAGGATTGACTAGTAACGTGTCAAAATTCGCGGACGATACTAAAATAGGCGGTAAAGTTGTTAACGAGGACGATAGAAATAGGCTCCAAGAGTATGTAAATAGGATTACAGAGTGGACGGTTAAGTGGCAGATGCAATTTAACGTAGACAAATGTAAAGTTTTGCATATAGGTTCTCGTAACAATAATTACACGTACACGATGGATGGTAGAGAATTAGCGAGCGTTGACGAGGAAGTAGATTTAGGCGTACGCGTATCTAAGGATTTAAAGGTTAGGAACCAGTGCCTGGAGTCTTGCGCAAAAGCTAATAGGATGTTAGGCTTCATAGCGCGTAATTTCGAATTTAAATCGAAGAATATTATATTGCCCCTTTACAAGTCCCTAGTCAGGCCTCATTTAGAATATGCCGTTCAGTTTTGGTGCCCGTATTTGCGCGAGGAAATTGATAGGTTAGAAAGGGTTCAACGTCGTGCCACGAAACTAATTCCGTCATTGCGCAACAAGCCTTATGAAGATACGATTAAAGTGTTAGACTTGCATTCACTCGAAACTAGGAGATTAAGGGGGGAGCTTATTGAAGTTTTCAAAATCGTTAATAACATTGATAACGTAAATTTTGACAAACTGTTCACGTTCGATAATAGCAATACTCGTAATAACGGATTTAAGTTGCGCGGCAGACGTTCCATTACTAATATCGCTAAAAACTTCTTTACGTTTAAAGTAATTGATAAATGGAATAATCTTCCCGCGTCAGTCGTTAACTCTACCAGCGTTAATATGTTTAAGAATCGTTTAGATAAACATTTTTAAAATATTAACGTTGTTTAAAATAAAAAAAAACAGTTAGTAACAGGAGCTCTCGGGGTGGTGGTCGAGGATGAGTCTGTTGACGATTAATGCCAGCGAGTGATGCCAGCAATAAAATTTAAAAAAAAAATTAGACTAACATGAACGTAGATGTAGCTCGTAGAGTAAACTAATCCACTTTTTGTTTAACTTTACCTACTTTTTTTTTCTTATCCTCTCCTTACTTGCATGTCTGTAACTTTCTTTACTTGCATGTCTGTAGTTTGCATGGTATAACTGTGAGTTAAGACTGTGTTTGCATGGTTTGTAAGCGTTCTTATTTTACTTCTTTTCATCTTTCACCCCTTTCCTCTTCTCTCCGACTATTTTTCTGACTTGTCGGCAGCGGCCAGCGGATGATGATGGTGAGTCTCTTTTCTCTTTTTTTGAATGAATGTTAACCCATGAGTGATAGGTGTTGCTACTTATTTAACCCCTTATTTGCTTCTCTTAACCCCTACTCTTTCCTTTCTCTCAGGCTAACCTTAGAGTGGATCTTAGGGTCTTTGTTAGCCTTAGCTTCTGTAGATCTGTAGATTATGATTATGAGATATACTGTATCTACAGAGTGTTTCAGGAGGAAAGGTCAATACTTCGGGAGGTGATAGTATCGGTCATTGTGAGAAAAAAAATTCATATAAACATGTGTCTAATTCTGAATGGTTAGGGAGATAGAGCTGTTTGAATCTGATGCGCGCGCAGCTCTTTCTCCCCCCGCGGTGGTCCCATTCAATGGCCACCAAGGTCTCCAGACCTTACTCCGTTAGATTATTTTTTGTGGGGGTGGATGAAAAGTCAAGTTTACAAAAGAAAGGTGGATACACGAGACGAATTGCTCGCGCGCATTTTGGATGCTGCTGCCCGGATAAAGGAACGTCAAGATCAACTCAGACGAACAACACGCGATCTTCGCACACGAGTTGCAAAGTGCATTGAGGTTGACGGTGGGATTTTCGAAAACGTATTGTAAACTGTAACAAATTTGTCATTTCTGTATCTGATACCATTCAAAATGCCAATGTTTAAACATTAAATGTTAGAAACAATAATTGGTTTCTCTTTCTTGATTACCATTAACAATGTTTTTGTATTTGTAGATTCAAACAGCTCTATCTCCGTAACCATTCAGAATTAGACACATGTTCATATGAACTTTTTTTTCTCACAATAACCGATACTATGACCTCCCGAAGTATTGACTTTTCCTCCTGAAACACCCTATATGAAATGAAATGAAATGAAATGAAAATGAAATGAAAAGGTTTATTGGCAGACTATAGTACATATGACAAATATTATTAACAATGACAGTTCATACAATAAGGATAAAAATATATACAATTGATTAGAAATAATACTGCACTGTCGAAGTTAAGTGGAGCTACAGACAGACGTTTTCGTACCAAGAAGTCCATAGCTTAGAGGATAAATGGCAGGACTCATGGATAGCTTGGATGATCGGGTTGGTTGATTTGTTAATTCTTTGCATTAGACTGTGTTGAGCACGTCTTGTTACCTCCGGGAAGCTCGGAACATTGCGGGTAGCAAACATTTGCGAAGCTGAGCATCTCGGGGGTAATTTATGTAAGTCTAAAAGACCTGTTGTACAGCAAATTTAGGGTTCTGCCAGAACCTTTTTTATAATTCACCCAGAGTTGCTGACCGTATATATTACTGCAGAAAGTACGAAAGAGTGTGTCTTTAGCTTCACTTGTACAGAAACGAAAGTTCCTTATGGTCATATTCGCTTTAGCACACAGGCTTCGAGATTGTTTTCTTATATCCGAGTCATCACTCAAGGAGCTGGTAAGAGTTTGACTCAAATACTTAAACTCTTGTACTTCCTCAATTACTTCACCATTCATTTTAAACCTTATATCAGCTGGCTGATTACAGCTTTTAGGATGAAATTGCATAACCTTAGTTTTTCTAACATTAAAAAGAATATCATGTTTCTGCGAATACACTTCGCAGACATTTAGAAGCCGATCCAGACCTTTAACAGAGGGACTTATTAACACCATATCATCGGCATAAACTAAGTTATTTATCCTTGTGTTATCTATACATCATCCTACTGTTGCCTCATTAAGTGAAGCAATTAATCCGTCAATATACAAATTAAACAGCATAGGGGAGAGCAGGGAGCCTTGTCTCACCCCGCAAGAGGAGCCAAAACACTCGGATAGTACATTGCCCCACCTAACAGTGAAAGATTGGTGGGAATACCAAAATTTCAATAAATTTAATATGTACATGGGAACCTTCCTGTCTTCTAGTTTTGCAAATAAAATATTGTGGTTCACCCTATCATATGCCTTACTTATATCAAGGAAACAGCTATAAATGGTTGAATTACTGTCAATGTATTTAGATATTGTTTCTTTAAGTACATAGATACACAGGTCAGTTGAGTGGGACCTTTTAAAGCCAAACTGATTAGATGTCCATAGGAAATCATTTAATCGGAGTAACAAGAGTTTTTCTAGTAGTTTCGAGAAGCAGGAAGCGACAGCAATAGGCCTGTAATTATTGCTGGACAGAATGTCTCCTTACTTATTTTTGACCAGGGGCAAGATATATACCCTCATGAACTCTGCAGGGATATAGCTATGAGCAAGCATGGCTAATAGGAGCAATGATATATGCAGACATACTACGTCATTTGCATATTTTAAGTGCTCATTCGATAAGTCATCTGCCCCTGACGCAGAACCAGTCTTTAACTCTTTAATCAACCTCTTTACTTCAGAAAATGATATCAAAATATTTTCCCTTGTCCCTCCCACAATCGTTTCGCTGCAATCTATCTTAAGATTATCCCTACTCACACTATTAACAATGTTAGAGTAGTGGTTTTTCCACAGCTTTGCAATTTCACCCTCCCCAGACACCCCATCGATTGTCGGAGGGAGGACATTTTTGACACCCGTTTGATTCTTAACAAATTTCCAAAATTTGTTATTATCGTTATTTATGCGAGCTTCACAGGCTTTTGATGCTCGAATAGACTCTTCTTCCTGTTTACATCGCCTTATGGCCGCCTTATACTGACCCCGACTTCTACACATATTTATGTATACTGGTCCTAATCTGGGTCTACCATGAAAGCACCACAAATCGTAGGCGTCTTTCGATTCCCTCTTCAGGGGGGCAATAAAATCATTCCATCCAGGAATAACCTTAGTATGATAGTTGTAAGATTTAATCACGGGGCTTCCTGCTTCTCTTAACAGGGATATTATCTTACTATAATACCTATCTATGAGTTTACAGTGAGAATCATTTGAGCAAGGATTATTACAGCCAAGGTGCAAAATTTCTAAGTTATTAAAGAGGTGACATGTTCTGTGTTTGTATTCTATATATATATATATATATATTATTATATATATATATATATATATATACTGCAAATCCACAAGGAAAAAGAAAAACGATTCCAAGCTCTTTCGTGTATTCAGAGTTACACCTCGTCAGGTGTAGCTATGAATACACGAAAGGCCTTGGAATCGTTTTTCTTTTTCCTTGTGGGTTTGCAGCAATCATTCATTTCACGTGTTTAATTGTGAAATTCATCCCATATATATATACACACACGAGGGTACTTCAATAAGTACCCGCACTTTTTATTTTAGTCATAATATAGTCTATATATAATATATACTCGTAATAACGAGCCAAACTGAGATCTATAGGCTTATTTAGGCTACTCGTAGCTGTCACATATCGTACGAGTAGTGAGCATGGCTGCGCCGCTTTCAATTTGTACTCTTGAAGAACAGAGATCTGTGGTTCGTTTTTTGTGGGCAGAAGGTGTGAAAGGAGCTGAAATTCACACGCGTTTATGTGCTCAGTATGGGAATAATGCGTTACCACGGCGAAGTGTGTACGAGTGGATTCAAATGTTCAAGGAAGGTCGGACAGATGCTCAGCGCTCAGGACGACCGTCAACATCAACCACTGGTGAAAAGCAGGAAGAAGCCAGAACCATGATTTTCGATGACAGAAAATTAACAATAAAAGAAATTGCATCTTCATTAGACATCAGTCAAGGGTCAGCCAATTCGTAGTTCATGACAGTCTTGGCTTTCACAAGGTTTGTGCAAATGGGTGCCCAAACAGTTGACAGAAGAGCACAAGCGTATATCACGTCTGCTCTCGTCTTTTGGCGCGGTATCATAATGAAGGTGAAAACTTTTTGGAGCGTATTATCACTGGCGATGAAACCTGGATCCATCACTATGAACCAGAAAGCAAACGACAGAGCATGCAATGGAAGCATCCAACATCTCCCGTTGCAAGGAAGTTCAAAGCGCAGCCGTCAGCAAGTAAAGTTATGCTAACACTGTTTTGGGGTACACGAGGCCCTATCCTTGAACATTATCTAGAGCGTGGAACTACAGTAACAAGTGCATCGTATTCTGACATGCTTCGGAATGAGTTAAAGCAAGCAATTCGCACAAAAGGGAGAGCGAGATTGTCGGAAGGTGCTATTCTATTACACGACAATGCGCGCCCTCATACCGCTGCACAGACTAGAAAATGCTTTCAAGAACTCAAATTTGAAGTTCTCAACCATCCAGCCTACAGTCCAGACCTGGCACCTTCGGATTTTTACCTGTTTAGACCACTAAAAGACGCTTTGAGAGGTCAGCGATTCCAAGGCGATGATGACCTGGAGGCGGTGCATGACTGGCTGCCCACACAGCCAAAAACATTCTTTTGTGATGGCATTAGGAAGCTTGTAGATTCCTGGACTAAGTGTACTGAGAAACAGGGAGACTATGTTGAGAAGTGATGTGTTTATAATCTATCAGATGTGAAAATAAAATTGTGAAAATAAAAACTGCGGATACTTATTGAATTACCCTCGTGTGTGTATATATATATACACCGGGTGCAGCATAAGTAGGTTTACCGAGAATAATGGAATCACCTTGTGAAGAATAATACTTATTACAGAAATTGTTCAAAGTGTCCTCCATCATGTTCAATACGTACGTTGCATCTCTGAACCACTGAACAACAAATAGCGCAGCACAGTTCTTTGTTATTATTCAACGTCTCGAACTCTTGGCGTATCCGTCATCATGTGATCGAAATCCCGAGGTTTCTGGCCGTTGACTCTATCTTTGATTATACCCCACATTGAATAATCACTGTGATGTGATTATTCAATGTGGGTATATATAATCAAAGATAGTCTACGGCCAGAAACCTCGGGACTTCGATCATATGAAGACTTTGATACGCCAAGAGTTCGAGACGTTGAATAATAACAAAGAACTGTGCTGTGCTATTTGATGTTCAGTGGTTCAGAGATGTAACGTATGTATTGAACATGTTAGAGGACACTTTGAATAATTTCTGTAGTAAATGATCAATATTATTCTTCACAAGGTGATTCCATTATTCTTGGTAAACCGACTTATGCCGCACCCTGTGTGTATATATATATATATATATATATATATATATATATAAGAGAGAGAGAGAGAGAGAGAGAGAAGTACGCAGACAGATATATAGATGTGTGTGTGTGTGTGTGTGTGTGTGTGTGTGTGTGTGTGTGTGTGTGTTTAACTGGCTATTGAAAATGAAAGTGTCTGTAAATATTAAATTCATAAGCATATATAACTAGACAAAACCGTTTGTTTGGAAGTAGGAGAAGATAACTCACTGTAACTACTATTGTATGAGCTATCCATTTGTTAATACTATATTTTTTTAATCTTCTTGATAGAAAAAACTCTGAAGATTCATTCGCAAATCGTACGTTGTTGCAGCGGTGACAGAATCCAAAACCCTTCTAGTTCCACCAGACTCCTAAATATATAATCTCACTTCACATACGAGTACCACTCTTACCTCTTCAATGACCACTTAAAGGTAAATATGATGATATAAATTTCACAATACAAACATAAAATAGAAAAGTTACCCTTCTCTTTTCATATGCAAATAGGAAGAGAAAACAAGATTCGCCACACTAATTAATGGAATTAAGATAGCATTTCGCGCTGCAGTGTATACTAATAAAAATATTCTTTTAATTTCAAGATAAATATAATTAAAACGATCCCATTTGTTCCACGACTAATATTTATTAATCTAATTTTAATTATGGGGAAAGTTCTTACAGCTGTAGTTTGGATATGATTCCTATCCTGTCGTTTTGTATCAATTTAAAAATTTGAGAGACAATTTGAATAAAGACTTGTGAACCAAAGCATAAACCAAAACAAGGAAAATACAAGCAGTCAAAAGCAAAAATAAAGAAAAAATATGATCCTTCACTATAAGTAGAAAATAATTAGACAACTGAACCGAAGTTAGACACTTTCTCGCTCTATTAGATCTCCAAATGCCATTTCGAGGCTTTTTTTTTTGTCTTTTAAATAAAAACAGCTACACCAAGATTGCCGCTTTTGTCTTTAATTTTGTTTCGATGTGTAGCGGCGAATTGTGAGTGAAAATCAGTACCTCTATGGATGTCATTAAGAGCGGAGTTATACTCAAATAATGTCAGATAGGAGGAGGAGGTCATCCGCCCAAATACAGAAACAACACAGTCAGAACGTTACAATGGACGACCAACAACAGCGAGACAACAACCAACAAAATTTACGATTTCCTCAACATCACTCGATATATGAGGCGCTCCGGATCACAAGCTGCCAAACACCAAAATTAAAAAATGGAGAAAAATGCAGTTAATGTTTGTCAACTTGCAAAATGCCATAACTTTTGAACCAATAACGATATTTGATTGATTATGACCATACGTACAGGTCCACAATCTGCTCCTTGACTCACCCACGGGATAGAGGAAGGATGGGAGAATATAGTGGTATAAATAACTCAATTCGGGCCACACTGGCGTTTGGTAGGTTGTGGTCCGGAGCGCCTCATATACAACGAATGAAGCCTATCCCAGCCATGGACTGCCCCAAGCCACGCGTACTGTATTTGGCTCAACCAATTCTCCTTTTAAAAAGCAACGTTTTTCTCGGTTGGTGCCAGCGTTACCGTCCTTCTCAGCATCTCTGGTAAACGAAGCCCGTAAAACGTAACAACCAACCATTGAAATGAAACGTTCCGCCAACTTCTTAGAAAATCTGTATAGCGAAATCATTCATATTATTATTAAACCTATGTGTAATAATTATATATATATACACACAGTGTTATTATTATTAAATGTATTATATATATATATATATATATATATATATATATACACACAGTGGTGTAGTGCTAAATAAAGAAGTGAGGGAACGCATTTTGAAAGTGTTACTCAGATGCGGGGGGGGACAATGGCGAGCGCGGCGAGCCCATACAGCTGGGGGTCCGGGGGCACTGTAAGCCCCCCGGGAAATCTTTTGAAATCTGACCAATTTCAGGGATATTTTGAGGTCATATGCACTGGATATTAGGATATATTCCAAGGTTGAAGATGCAGTATTTCCAGTGTCATTAGATATATGACATCCAGTACGATCAATAAAAATAGCTAACAACTGGAATGATTAACTAAAAAAAGTTAACAACTGGTACGCCGTGGTGACTGTTTCACCAGATCTTTATAGGCTAGCATTGCCTCAGTCGAAGCTAAAAGAAATGAAACAGTTAATGATTCTTTCTCATATTTCTTCTAGGGGTGGGAATTAAAATTTCATGACGTTAGAGATTTGTAAGTTCGGATTTATTTGAAATAGTGAGGGAACGCCGTTCCGTCTACCAAAAAAAGTAAGGGAACGCCGTTCCCACGCGTTCCCACAGCACTACACCACTGTATATATATATATATATATATATATATATATATATATATATATATTTTCAACGACTGGGAAAGACTACGTAAACTAAGTCTGTACTCCCTGGAAAGAAGACGCGAGAGGTACACCATAATCTACATATGGAAAATGATCGAAAAACTGGTACTGAACCTCAAACTAAACCAAATTACCATTCAGACAACGCTGGAAAATAGGAAAGGCAGAATATGTAGTGTTCCCAAATTAAAGGTCCGACAAGGGACCTCTTCAATACTAAAGGAAAATGCTTGGTTGTCAGGGGGCCAAGACTTTTAACCAGCTTCCAAAGAACCTCAGGAACGTTACAAGGGGCGAATTTGAAGTGTCTTCAAAGGAAGACTAGATGCCTGGCTCAGGACGGTACCAGGTGAACCGGGTGTACCTGGCTATGTGCGGTGGAGAGCGCGAGAGAGCAACTCGCTCCTTCACCAAGTCAGACCTAGAGGCGGGGCCACCAGCGTGACCTTCGTGTGAAGAGATACTAACGCACGGAACTGCAACGAAGTCAGCAATATATATATATATATATATATATATATATATATATATATAACTGCAATGACCACGCAGTATATAAATGAATAGAAACGACGTAAATAAGGAGCGTCTCTGCACACGGGGAAGAGAAATAACGAATAAATGAAAATGAGGCGGTTCGCCTCATTTTTCATTTATTCGTTATTTCTCTTCCCCGTGTGCAGAGACGCTCCTTATTTACGTCGTTTCTATTCATATATATATATATATATATATATATCTATATATATATATATATATATATATGCAGTAAAATCACAAAATAACGTGATCTTATTAATAAGCAAACAACCACAGGGAAAAGGAAAAAGAAACACGAATTCCGAGCGCTTTCGTGATATATTCACATTTCTTGTCCTTCAAAATGTGAATATATCACGAAAGCGCTCGGAATTCGCGTTTCTTTTTCCTTTTTCCCTGTGGTTGTTTGCTTATATATATATATATATATATATATATATATATATATATATACACAGTGTTACAGTATACAGGGTGTCCCGTAAGTCTGGACCCATAGGAAAAATAATAAAATTACAAAATAGTCCAAAAATTTATTTATAATATATTTTTTTTATTATTTGTATTATTATTTTTATTATTTTTTATTATGATCTTACTCCGCTGGAGTTTTATTTGTGGGCCACTGAAAGCCAAAGTGTACGAGGTCAAACTTCAGAACATTTTCCACCTTAAAGCAGCATTGTGGAGGCGTGTCAAGAAATTTCTGCGACTGTGATTCAGAAAGTGCTGTCGCAGTGGAGATTACGTCTTCAACTATGTGTGCGACACAACGGCGGACACTTTGAACAGATTATGTAATAAATTTTTGGATATTTTTAATTTTATTATTTTTCCCTATGGGTCCAGACTTACGGACACCCTGTAGAATGAGTGTTTCTTTAAATTTTAGACTCTCAAAAATCACTTTAATAAAAGTCTAAATTTACGAGAGAGAATTGAGGTAATAAATTGTAAGTATTTATTATTTAATTTTGCGTTTCTTTTCTAAGAAACTTTAAATAAGTTTTCTCTGATTTTATTCTTGTATTCATTTTCGTGTCGTTTTTAACGAAATATCTATAGTTTATAGTTGCAGTTCATATATATATATATATATATATATATATATATATATATATATATATATATATTAATATATATATATATACAGTGTATTATATAATATATATATATATATATATATATTATATATATATATATATATATATATGAGTTAATCTACACTAGCACAACACACGTTCTTATAGAGTTGCACGAGTGTGTATATACAAGTTCCGAACGCTTTATACTTTTAAAACTTATTGTAAATGTTATTTCGCTTCTTTTAAAGTTTTCTACTTTAATTCATGATTTGATGTTGAGCCGTTTCTAAAAATTCAGTGAAGGTGGGAACGGAGAGAGATCCCGATCGAAATGGATATAAAAGAGTTCAAACCAATTTTTTTCTATTTATTTTAAGAATTAGATTTTACAGAAACAAACTCATCATCGAAGATTTATATATATATATATATATATATATATATATATATATATATATATATATATATATATATATATATATATATATATATATATACAGAGAGAGAGAGAGAGAGAGAGAGAGAGAGAGGAGTGATTTTATTACACATTTCGTAACCGTGACGCCGAATGAAGCGCACGTAAAAGTCTTTGGTTATTGCAATCCATATTTCATTTACTATTAAGCGGTACTAAACAGGAAGCAGCCATTCCTGGACCTTTTTATACGTTAATGTATATCCATTTGGAAGTAGTTACAATACGGTATGAAATAGCTTTCCAAGTTAATAAAATTATAAAGTCAGCGTTTTAAACAATTTAATGCATTTACCAATCTCGATTTATTCAACCAATTTGAACTAAATAAAGAAATTTTTGTCCGCCATTCACGACTTGAAAATGCTTGCTGAGAGTGATTAAAAAGATCAGTATATTGCCAGAATGACATTATAAATAAGGATTGTATTCATTATTTCTGTAATTAGAATATGGTTATATTTCTTCATAAATAAATAGATAAATACAAATAAATCAATATATAGTTATTGAAATACTTTAAAGTTGTCATCCACTATTTGGCAAAATTTTCTTTCCAGCATATAACGAAAACCGGAGTAAAAGTTTTTGCATTCATTAAATAGCTTCGCTTCTCTTATAAACTTCTGGTGGTACACGATATGAATTAGATGCGTGGTTTCGTTACCACCACCCGTTCTTTGTACTCTCCGTTTTGATAAGGATTTGTCTCTTCCTTCACCACCGCTTCGCGCTGAAACCCCTTCCAAGTTATCGTTGCTCGTTCTATTCTGTTTTTCTGATGAAAATCACCACATTCATTGGATAATAATATTCAATAAAGAAGGACAGAAACTGGTACAGCGCTCAGGCCAAACTATAATGCAGCCCATTGCGCTAACTTCTGTATCAATATTATTACTAGCACCATCGAGAGCCGAACCCCCGACCTCAGTGTCTTTACTTTGCTTACAGGAAAACGGTGTTACCCACTGAGCTATGGGCGCTGGCCATATTCACTGAATACAACACTTTATTTTACAATACTTACAATTCTAAAAACTAAGTTATTGTAACGTAACTTCAGGTCAAATAAGCTTCGACCAATTAAAGACCTAAAATTACTACAATAAATTTGTTAATTTCGTAGAAATTCAGGAAATATTTTGGATTCTCTTTCTTCTCAGAACTACACGTAACTAAGGTAGTAAACTCAACTACTTCACGTGGGTCGAAGGATTAATGTGCATTCGATGTCATCCTCATTCCCATTCGCGGCCCGCAAATGATGATAATGCACAAATTTGGAAAAAAGTTTTTGATTTGAGAAAAATATCATTCCCATTGGCATTTGTGATAAAGGCGCGAAATGAGGCTGGTTAATATTTCCTAATTTTACTGAATTCAACCTAACTTTAACTTAACCCAACTTAACCTAACCTAACCTGAAGTAGGAAAGCCGTGAATAAAAGTGAGAATGGCATGAAATGGGAATGACAGTGAGTAGGATAACACTCGGAATTTACGTGTCATTAATTCGAGTTAATACAACTAAATATTAAATTAAAGTGTAACAATTAGACATAAACGAGTACTTTCTTAACAATCATTATAAACGCATCATTTTTTTTTTTTTTTTTCGACCATGAGATGTCGTGTTCCTTATATCTCTTTCGAAAACTGTAACTAATTTCTATGATGAAATTTTCACATTTATTTCCTATTATTGCCGTGAATATCAGCTATTTTATTTATCTAATTAACCCTCAAATCACTCATTCACGTCTCATTAATCTACCGGAGAGGTACCAGTAAATTTTTTTAGGTCCACAGCGCATTTAGAAAGATACACGAAACTTGGTTTATATATGAGAACCAGAACATCTTAAAGTGCTGGCCTAGCCTGTGTGTGTGTGTGGTGTGTGTGTGTGTGGTGTGTGTGTGTGTGTGTGTGTGTGTGTGTATTTAAGTTGGAATTACATTAAGAATTTCAAAAATAAATTTAAGTGTCAAGTATGAGAGGTAACATGTGACAACTGAAACCTCCATTTCCCCGCACGGAGGGGTAGTGGGAATAAACTCATCGACCCACTTGACCCTTCGCATTAGCTTAGCCACGGAGGCGTTGAAGGTCAAACCCTGGACGGGACCTACACGTTTCCTGTTTAATCTCTACAAGACCCACGAGAATTTTAAGTGTCAAATATCTCAAAATCTGGGTTGGAACATTTATTTTTAAAATACAGTCATCACAAAAAGTCTTATCCAAAGCTATTTTAAAAATGTGACCTGTCAAATATGATTAGGCCTCGTGTGAAAAAATATTAAATTTGGCTTTCTCGCGTAATCACTATTTGATGCGCTTATAACGATTTTTTCGACCGTGTAATAAATGTTATAAGTTGTATTATTATTATTATTATTATTATTATTATTATTATTTGGATAAAATGGCTGGCATTTATTATACGGTAAAATAAAAGTTTATAGGCTAAACAAACTATACCATAACCTCTTTAATACCGGGTGTACATAAAGTCAGGATCTATTTTTGTGAAGCACTTGGAAATTATATGGAATTCAATCATAAAATGATAAAGTGGTAACATTTATTAAATAATTAAGAGTAGGATTCGACGTGACGCCTATCAGTATCCCTCCACAGCTCAAATCGTTCCGCAGCATTTCTAAACACATTCTGGAGCATTTGCGGGGTTATGTTATCTGCAGCAGTTCGTATACGTGTACGTAAGTTTTCAAGACTCGTAATCTTCGTCTGATAGACGTGCGATTTGATAAAGCCCCATGCAAAGAAATCTAAAAGGGTTAAATCTGGTGATCTCGCTGGCCAAGGTCTGTTGCTTCCGCGTCCGATCCAGCGATTTGGAAAACGTCCATTTAGATAATCCTGAACAATTTTGGCATGACAAGGAGCACCATCATGTTGATAGACGACGGTACTAACAATCCTATCCCCGTCGTCTATCAACATGATGGTGCTCCTTGTCACTATGCCAAAATTGTTCAGGATTATCTAAATGGACGTTTTCCAAATCGCTGGATCGGACGCGGAAGCAACAGACCTTGTGTCGCGAGATGACCAGATTTAACCCTTTAGATTTCTTTGCATGGGGCTTTATCGAGTCGCACGTCTATCAGACGAAGATTACGAGTCTTGAAAACTTAGGTACTCTACCCATATGAATACTACAATACTAACCAAACCTTAAAAATCTCTGTAACCAATATTGTTTGGCCAAACAAAAAAAACTTCGTACATCTAACTACCTCTGGCGAGGCTCTAACTCTTGCAGAGGGCGCTCTGCAGACCATCATTATTATTTTCAAAATCAGTCATTTAAAGGCTGAAAAGAATGAAAAGAAATAAAAAGGTAAACAGGATGTGGACCGGATGTTCAATAAGCAAGAAATGTATGACGTTTTCATGACGTCAGTTTCTATTCCTGTAATTGTGTGCGTGCGATTTTTTGCTAGGTAATACTAAGCAAAAATCGCACAGATACAGGGTAATCCAAAAAGGCAAATAATACAGGGTGAACCAAAAATTTTTTTTTTTTTTTATTGTTTCATACCATACAGCTTAACATAAAATACAATACGATTAACATATGTAAATGCATACTCATTTTTTTGAGATCCTTCAGGGGTATATTTACCACATAAATACGACCTAACGGTTTAGTTAAATCATTTGTAGATATTTTCATTAAAGTATTAGGGAATTGAGCAGTTTACTGCATCACCTAACTCACAGACCTGTTTCAATCTACGATACATTCTAAACTCTTTAAAAGGTGAGAACCACTTTGTTCTTGGATGATGCATTACTTGCTCTGCACTATGAGACGAGTCAAGATTAGGTTCAAACAAAACACAATTTGGAACAATTAAATATGGAGATGGAGATATCCCTACATTAGGTCCCTCCAATCTTTCCCTACCCCCCTTCTTACGACCTATTGAATCTTCAAAATTAATCACATATCCAGACATATTCATTTCTGGAATACTATGAAAAGATACACCCGTTACTTGATAATAATTAAAATTTAAAATGGTAGATTTAGACTCTTTAGTTAGAAAATCCAAACTCAAGGTATAAAACCCATCACTATTAACACCAAAAGTATTTTTAGATAAATAAACAAATTTCATTGAAGCTGTAACTATCTTCTCCTTTGAACGCCATTTAGGTTTCCTCCGAGGAACGTACTTCCTTTTTCGAGGAACAAACTGCCTTCTTCGATACATCTTGAACAGTAAATAATACACGTCACTCCGATGCAACACCGACGATAAGAATGAAGTTTAAACAATTACTGGATCTATTTATAGATTCTCATTACGTCATGTTATGACACGAATCCTATCCCCTTAGAATCAACATGATGGTGCTCCTTGTCACTATGCCAAAATTGTTCAGGATTATCTAAATGGACGTTTTCCAAATCGCTGGATCGGACGCGGAAGCAACAGACCTTGGCCGCGAGATCACCAGATTTAACCCTTTAGATTTCTTTGCATGGGGCTTTATCAAAGTCGCACGTCTATCAGACGAAGATTACGAGTCTTGAAAACTTACGTACACGTATACGAACTGCTGCAGATAACATAACCCCGCAAATGCTCCAGAATGTGTTTAGAAATGCTGCGGAACGATTTGAGCTGTGGAGGGATACTGATAGGCGTCACGTCGAATCCTACTCTTAATTATTTAATAAATGTTACCACTTTATCATTTTATGATTGAATTCCATATAATTTCCAAGTGCTTCTCAAAAATAGATCCTGACTTTATGTACACCCTGTATATACTGCGAGAAACTAATTTTTCCTAACAAGGACTGATTATGCTTAACAGGTCACAATTTTAAAAAGAAAAAAGTTGGTCAAAACTTTTTAGTAACTACATTACTTCAAAATGTCCTTTCAAGTTAATTAAAATTTACTTATTCTACAAAATTATAATTTTGGATAAGAAAATATTTTTTAAAATACATTTCCTAAAAGCTAAAAAATATGAATATTTTAGGATAAAAAACGTTCATGTTAATTCAACATTTCAAAAGGAATATGTAAACATTGTATTTCAACGTTACGGATGTCTGCAAATTCAGATATTTAAACGTAAATTCAACGTTATTCTTACGTTAACATTACTGTAACTTTCATAAAACATAATCGTTACAATAATATTTAACGTTTTCAAAGTAATATCTTGAAATGAACGTTCATTATTAACATTGTATGAACGTTAAATATTTGTAATGTTCGTCTGACGATGTTTATACATGTTTATATAGTGATGTTTCTGTATATGTGTAATAAAAAACTAATAACTGTAACGTCGCCGCAACAGATGTGTAGCAGTGTTGAAATCGAAACATTAAAAAGTGTAATGAAAATATTTAATATGATTTTGCAGCGCGGAACAATTGTTAGTTGTTGTTGTTGTTGATAACAGTTGTGAAAAGTGAAATTTTTTTTAACAAAAATAACATACTGTACATATAAGCATTGATCGAGGCGGAGATTGTGGACGCCAATCGACCAGGGAGGTACTTCTGGAAAGACGTTAGGCAGGAGATATGGAGTGCTGGAACTCCCGTTTCTCCTGTCACTGTCCTCCTTATCTGATCTTTTTCCGTGTCTCATCTATTGTGTGAGCAGTCCAGCATGCTCTCAAACACACACTTCTCTACTTATTCCTCACTACACATACATGCATCTTACACACGACACAATCTTTTCAAAACTAAAAAAAAAAAAATGGTATCGACTTCAAGAGCCTCGGAGGCCCTGGGGAGGGGACCATAAATGTCCCCACTTCTGGTTCCCCGTTGCTGATACAAGGAATGCAGACCCGGGCAGTGGGGCTGGTTCTGCTACTACCTATTCGAGATATCATGGGGCCTCTGCCTGATTCACTTTTCATAAACTGCAATATTCGTGGCTTTTCCTCAAATTTCCAATCTGTTGAATACCACCTCTCCTCTCCAAACCTTATCTTCTCTTCCTCACTGAAACGCAGGTGTCTGGGAAGACTGACAACAACCCCTTTTCTGTACCCTCCTACTTTCTCTACACTCAATTTTATTTCAAAAGTGGATGTGGCGTATATGTACACAACCACCTAACTTGCTCTCGTATTCCCGAACTTGAATCCTCCGAATTCTACACCCTTTGGCTATGGCTTACATGCCAATCTCAAACTAAATACATCCGCGCTGTCTACCATTCTCCTAATTCTACTGACCATCAACAACTCTTTGACTATCTCATTTCCAAAGTGGAATACATTTTATCCCACTCTTCTTTCACTGCAAATTCCATTTTAGGAGGTTTCACTGTTCACCACCACTTTGGCTTTCCTCCCATTTCACTGACAGCGGTGAACGAGCTCATAACTTTCAATCCTAATTGACCTAGAACAGATTGTAAAGTAACTTACTCGTATCCCGATCGCCTTGAAGATAGGCCCAACACTTTGGATTTATTTCTCACCACTCATTCTTCTTCTTACTCTGTCAAACCTTTTTCTCCGTTGGGCTCCTCCAACCACAGTCTTATATCTGTTTCCTGTCCTATCACTCCAGTTCGGCCTTTGGAGCCTCCTAAGAGGATACAAATGACAAGGATACAAAGTGCCTTTGGCACTTTGGCGCTGCTGATTGGGAGGCCCTCAGACAGTACTTCTTTGATTTCCCAGGCAATGATTACTTCTTCCGTCTTTGTCTTTCATCTGGTACTTTTCCTTCCTGCTGGATGTTCGCTTTTATTCAGCCTGTTCCAAAGAAGGATGACCGCTCTTAACCCTCCAGCTATCCTCCAAATGCTTTGATTTCTTGCCTTTCTAAACTTTTTTAATCTATCCTCAATAGAAAGATTCTTAAACACTTCTCTTCTCACAATCTTCTTTCATATCGTCTGTATGGGTTCCGCAAGGGACGTTCTACTGGCGATCTTCTTGCATATCTCTGACTCTTGATCATCCTCCTTTCGGGATTTCAGTGAAACCTTTGCTACTGCGATAGACATATCAAAAGCTGTTGTGTCTGGCACAAATCTTTAATTTCCAAACTGCCCTCCTTCGGTTTCTATCCTTCTATTTGTGCCTTCATCTCAGATTTCCTTTCTGGCCAATCTATTGCTACGGTCGTAAATGGCCACTCTTCTTCTCTAAGGCTATTAATAATGGTGTTCCTTAGGGTTCTGTTCTGTCACCAACTCTTTTCATTTTATTTATCAATGATCTATTAAGTTGCACTTCCTGTCTTTCCACTCCTATGCCGATGACTCCACCCTTCACTTCTCCACCCTCTTCACAAAGCGTCCCTCTCAGCAGTCATTTATGATTTGCGTAAGACGACTATGGTGCACCTGATCTTTCTAGTATCTCTCACTAGGGTAAAGAAAACTTTGTGGCTTTCATTGCCTCAAAAACTTGGTTCCTTCATCTGTCTACTCGTCACAATCTTCCACGCCACTCTCCCCTTTCCTTAATAATACACAACTCAATCCTTCCTCTTCTCTTAACATTCTTGGCGTTTCCTTTCTCTCTTTTCAGGAAAGGTCACATATACTCTCTTCTAAAAGCTTCTAACAGTTTCTAAAAGGTTAGGTGTGTTGTACCGGTTTCGCAGTTTCTTCACTCTTCTGTTGCTCTCTCTGTATAGGGGTCTTGTCCGCCGCTGTATGGACTACGCTTTTCATTCGTGGGGTGGTTCAATCCACACAGCTATACTTGACCAGATGGATTCAAAGGCTTTTCGTCTCATCATTTCCCAGCCTCTTACTTACTCCTGCTCTCTTCGCCGCAGTGTTGTCTCATTCTCTCTTTACTATTGTTATTATTACGGACACTGCTCTTCTGAACTCTAACTACGTGCTCCTCTTTTAAGGTGAGTACGTAGTACCAGACTTTCGACACATTCCATTCCTTTTCTGTACAACACTCTAACGCAAGGTTAATCGGGTATTTTCAGTCTTTCATCTACTTAACCGGTGAACTCTGAAGCAATCTTCCCCAAGCCCTCTTTCCCCTTGTCTGTGACCTGCAATCTTTTAAACGCAGAGTGTCCAGGCATATCGTAAACCTTGGCCTTTGATTTTGGTCCTCTTCTTCCTCTATGGGGGTGGGCGTTTTAGCTGACACTCGCCCTTGGCCCCTCCTTTCTGCATAAAAAAAAAATAAGTCGATAACGTCCGCTGAACTTTGTACTTTCTGAAGTATTAATGGTATCATCCCATTCGATGACATTCCCATTTCATTCCGCTCCCAATAATGAGAAATCCTCGATTGAGAATCCCGAAGGAGGTAATTCTGAAATCGATCTATTGCCATTTAATGCTTTTCTTATTCTCATCCAATGCTCCCCTTTTTTTGGTCCAGGATAGGTTAGGAAATATTAAGCATTCTCATTTGACACCTTTACGACGAAAATGCGAATGGGAGTGACATTCTTTCTCAAATAAAGAAAGTTTTTTTCCCAAATCTAGATTTCTCACTTTGTGCATCCTCAACTGCGGACCGGGAATGAGAATAGGAAGAGGAATGACGTTGAGTGGGAAATATTCATACTAGCGCCTTCACATCTATGTTAGGTTTTCTTGAACGTTTGCTTCACATTTCTTATATACGTTACTTTAACGTATAAGTGTAGAATATTTATTCAAGGAATATGTCATCTACGTTGACTTAGTTTTCTTATAAATAACTGTCGCCCCTTAAAACGTTAACGTATAAACGTCGTCCCAAAACATGAGCAAAATGTCAACGTTAATTTTACGTTATACTAACGTCGTAAATTTCGGATAAAACCGTTACATTATATACAGTGTCTCCCATAAATTAGTGTAGGATTAAATGTAGCGATTAAATTAAATCGTAAACTGGTTTATGGGACACCCTGTTACAACGGATGGGCAATTTTTGTCCGTTCATCGTTTACGGGTTTGAAACAAAAGCAAAAACCGTTGAAAGGACTTTTTTTTTTTTTTAAATATGAATTTGTAGCGACATTTCCAATGAAAATTCTCTAAACTTTCGGATATATTCCTAATAATATTTTCATCTTGTTTACTCTGTACACGATAGGAATATCGAATTAATATTCTGCCAAATTTCAAAGCATTTTCTTAATCTTTGATGAAAGACATTTTCTCTTAGACATGTATAAATATATATATATATATGAGAGAGAGAGAGAGAGAGAGAGAGAGAGAGAGAGAGAGAGAGTCTGTAACGTTATTTCATATTTTGCTTTTGTTCACAAGTTAATATTTTCCTTTCATTTAATTTACTTCCTAATATTAAATTCGGTATTGTGGAAATTACTTTTCGACGGTATACTTTGACTGATCTTGAGATAGAGAGAGAGACCAGTAATTAATTAAAATGAACATTCTCTAAAAGGCCTCTCATATGCCAGTACAAGAAATTATCCTTTACTACACTAAACTTGGCACCCTAAATTCTTTCAATAATCAAAAAATATTTTCAAACATTTTTCAGAATCAAAAAAGTGTTTTCGAACGGTAATTTTCAAGTGAAATTTTACGTTTATATATATATATATACACACACACCTTTGGCTAACTTCTGCCCGAATTGTTCATTCTAACGAAGGTCAAGCTTTTCACTCCACCTTAGACCCGAAGTTTAACGTGAAATCCGAACCACGCCCCACCAGCAACCCAGGGTCTTAACCACTAGGCCACCTAGGGTACCCATTTACTTACCAACCACTTTCTTTATTGTATGGAAGGATGAACAGCTGGGTTTTGCTGCGCGCCAGCTATCGTCACCGGGTCTCGATCCCGAGGCTGATGGATTCTTAGTCAGCGACGCTAACCACTACACCACCGAGGTGTAGGTGTGTGTGTGTGTATATATATATATATATATATACACACACAGTGGTGTGTGTGTGTGTGTGTGTATACATATATATATATATATATATATACACACACAGTGTGTGTGTGTGTGTGTGTGTGTATACAAACAGATTTTTGTGAATGAGAACGTTTATTTTCATTTGAGCCTTTGTTTAGGCGAAAAATATTTTATATTTGTTTTTGCGCTTATATTAATGCAGGCGCACACACACACACACACACACACACACACACACACACACACACACTTCGAATATTATTTTAGCTCTCAACGGCTTAACACCCGTTCAACCTTTTTGCAGTCGCAGTTTTGCGATCGACTTTATTCCATTCGATCTTATTTTATTAAGTTGAAGGCTACGTCGTAGCCAATGTCGTAACACCGCTTCCCGTTGTTCAGCGAAGTTAAGCGACATTGGGTCTGGATAGTAGTTGGATGGGAGACCGTCCTCCGCGTCCAGATTATGTAGCGACCCATTGGTTCTGATCCCACGCAAAGCTGTAGATCCCCTCCGTCATATGACCTTAGATGTTGCGAAGGAGGTTAAACAATTTCAATCATTATTATTATTCAGTTGAATTCACCTTTCCCATGTTTGAATTTCTAAAACATAATTTTATATCGAAGTTTTCTGCATTACTACAACAGATTAATATCTACCGAATGAAACATTAGCAGTTCCTCAAATGCCACATGCGAATGATTAATATATTCGTATGACTTAAAATATGCAATTTTAGGAATACTTTTTAATTCCCTTTTATTAGTTAACGCTTAATATTATGTACAGGGTGTGTATAAAGTAACGCGAGTGAAGAGACAAATCTGATTTGAGCGGTTTAAACTCGTTTCAGTTTGTTTTTTAACTCGTAAAAACATTTTCGACACCTATTACCAACCTTACTATCGACTATACATTTGTTATAAAGTACGTGTAATAAATATTACTCGTCCACGTTCACTCGCATTAATATAACTGAAATCGGATTTGTCTCTTCATTCGTATTACTTTATACACACCCTGTACTATGTATGAAAAGGCGTATAAATTAAGTTCATTTATTGCTTTTCCTTAAATAAATGAAATCATTTGCCAAAAATTAGTCTTTTTTTTATGCGCAAACTCATTTCTGCTCTTTATTTTTTGTTTATTAAATTAAAAAACACTTTATAAAATTATTTTTTTGGGCATATAAATACCCGTTTTATATTACAAAAATGTACCCAACAAAACTGTTCTTTTTTCAAATCAGTATCCAGGCGTAAACAGGCATTTAAATTGAATAATTTCGGTATGAAAACGAACCAAGAGAGAGTTCTTCTCCGCCAACTAGGAATGGATTCCAGCGACATTCTGGCGTCGAAAACCGCGCGAAAGACACAAAATTATGTAAATTATCATCAAAATCGATATATTTTTTTTTTCTTTTTAGCTGATTTGTACACGACTTGTTTGCGAAGATCACTTCCAACAAACCCGTTTTTCTCACTTGATTGCATTATTACCTAAGTTGTTTGTACTTTAAACTCTTGGAAAAAGGAGAATACAAACAAGAAACAAAGAAAGAATGTTACCGTTTCAGGACGATTGCGACTATAGTATTGAACTGAAAAAAAAAACCACCTGTTTTAGACACTTTTTAAGAAAGTCTGCGAAGTCTCCAAATATACAGAAGTTCCAAAGGAGCTTGACGAGAACTCATTTCAAAACATCTCGTCTTTAAATCCACTCAGCCAATAAGTTTCAAATTAAGTACATGCAAAAGTTGCATGTAATTTCTCCCAACACCACTTACAGACATCCTAAGCAAGCATAGCATTAACGTGAATAGTTAATTACCTTTAAGAGAAATTTCAACTTGAAAGAGGATGCAAAGAGACTAAATACGTGTAGCTGATGTTACTGTTAATCTCGGTTTACGATCGAAATCAGATTAAAAACGGTTCAAACAAGATTATTTAAATGAACTCTCGTAAGGATTTTGATCAGAATATGTTCTGTGCCCATAATGTCAAAGAAACATTTTTTTAATCGATGAATATATTAACTTAACCCAACCTAACCTAACCTTACCTTCCACAGAACCATAAAATTTTTCATGCATGAAATGTCCAAGGAATTATTATATATATATATATATATAAATACCCTATCACAGGGGGGGGGGGATAAGAGGGCCATTTTGCCTGGGCCTGAAGCTTAAGGGGGTCCTCAACTTTGGAAACTTTCAGGTTTGAATATAATGTTTTGCAGTGAAAGTAATAATTGGGTTTAGCTATGGGCCTCAAAAGCTGGAAGTGGCCCGGGCCTCTCTGAACCTCTGGGAGGGCCTATATATATATATATATATATATATATATATATACAGTAGGCCCTCGCTTTTCGTTGTTTCGCTTGTTCGTCTTTACCCATTATATACCCCGATTCCGCGTTTCGGCGCCTATCCGCATGAGATTCGCTTGTTCGTCGCCACGTGTTCGCCCCAAATCCACTTCCTCCACAGAATTTCACACCTCCTCCACAGAGCCCCGACCCTCCACTTCCCTTGCCCCCATTTTCCGATCTTCCGCCTCCAAGGAGCACTCTACAAAGAGAGCCCGTCTCTCCCCATCCATTCCCCAACCATCCACTTCTGCTGCAGACTTCCTTAAAGTAATTTTGGATGGAGATTCTCCTTCCAAGCAGTGCTAAATTGCATTGCATGCAGGAAGTTGCATTGCGACTTCCTCTCATCTGCAAAGTCTCTGCAACTAGTGGATTGGGTGAGTGTTCTTTTGATTTTGCATACATAATCAACACTCACACATTCCAAAAATCAATTTAGCATCCACGGTGTTTATCAACTGAACTTTCAATTTCACTTTGATATGTTAATCAAAGGTTGATTAAGTATGTTACAAGTTTGTTTATGTATGTTACAAGTTTGATTTTTATTACCTTTTGGTATTTTTACTTAAATTTGCATGCTAGTTTATTGATTTTATTGCTGTATAATGTATATTTCATGTTTGCAGATATAAATTACTTTAAAAATATTGCATTTTGAAGTTTTAGTGGGTACTCATTGGGAAGTAGGAACGAATTAGGCGCTTATTATGTGGCGCTTATTATTATTAGGCGCTTATTATGCTTATTCTTCGTCGTTTCGCCCTTCGTCGCCTCCTCTAGGAACCATTTAACGACGAAAAGCGAGGGCCCACTGTGGTGTGTGTGTGTGTATCAGAGTTGCACAAAAACTTTACAAACATTTAAACACAACATTTTTTTTTTCTTTTTTTGTTTTTTGAATATTTCGTTTTGTAGATTTTGTGCAGCTTGAAATATCTACAGATCTACGGATGCTAAGGCTAACAAAGACCCTAAGATCCACTCTAAAGTTAGCCCGAGAGAAAGGAAAGAGGAGGGGGTTAAAAGAGGAGAATAAGGGGTTAAGTAAGTAGCAAAACCTATCATTCTTGGGTTAAAATTCATTCAGAAAAAGAGAAAGAAAGACTCCCCATCATCATCCACCGGCCACTGCTGACAAGTCTGAAAAATAGTCGAAGAGAATAGGAAAGGGGTGAAAGATGAAAAGAAGTAAAATAAGAACGCTAACAAACCATGCAAACACAGTCTTAACTCACTGTCATACCATGCAAACTACAGACATGCAAGTAAAGAGAGGATAAGAAAAGGAAAAAAAAAGTAGGTAGAGTATAACAAAAAGTGGGTTAGTTTACGCTACGAGCTGCAACTACGTTCGTGTTAGTCAAATTTTTTTTTTAATAATTTTATTGCTGGCATTACACGCTCGCATGTCACAAGCTGGCATTAATCGTCAACAGACTCATCCTCGACCACCACCCTCAGAGCTCCTGTTGCTAATTGGTTTTTTATTTTAAACAACGTTAATATTTTTAAAATGCCTATCTAAATGGCTCTTAAACATATTAACGCTGGTAGAGTTCATGACTGACGCGGGAAGATTATTCCATTTATCAATTACTTTAAACGTAAAGAAGTTTTTAGCGATGTCAGTAATGAAACGTCTGCCACGCGACTTAAATCCGTTATTACGAGTATTGCTGTTATCGAAAGTGAACAGTTTGTCAAAATTTACGTTATCGATTTTATTAACGATTTTGAAAACTTCAATAAGCTCCCCCCTTAATCTCCTAGTTCCAAGTGAATGCAAGTCCAACTCTTTAATCCTATCTTCATAAGGCTTGTTGCGCAATGACGGAATTAGTTTCGTGGCGCGGCGCTGAACCCTTTCTAACCTATCAATATCCTCACGCAAATACGGGCACCAAAACTGAACGGCATATTCTAAATGAGGCCGACTAGGACTTGTAACAGGGGCAATATCTATCTTCGATTTAAATTTGAAATTACGCGCTATGAAGCCTAACATCCTATTAGCTTTGCGCAAGACTCCAGGCACTGGTTCCTACTTTTAAATCCTTAGAACACGTACGCCTAAATCTACTTCCTCGTCAACGCTCGCTAACTCTCTATCATCCATCGTGTACGTGTAATTATTGTTACGAGAACCTATATGCAAAACTTCACATTTATCTACGTTAAATTGCATCTGCCACTTATCCGTCCACTCCGTAATCCTATTTACATCGTCTTGGAACCTATTTCTATCGTCCTCGTTAACAGCCTTACCGCCTATTTTAGTATCGTCCGCGAATTTTGACACGTTACTAGTCAATCCTACAATATGTTCTGTCATTCTTTTTTTATGCAGGAAGGAGGGGCCAAGGGCGAATGCCCGCAAAAGCGCCCATCCCCCATAGAAGAAAAAGAGAAACAAAATCAAGGTCCAGGGTTTTCAAGATGGCTGGACACTCTGCGTTTGAAAGAGGGGAGGTTACAGACAGAGGAAAAGATGGATAGAGAAAGATTGTTCCAGAGTAACCCTTGCGTTAGAGAGTTGGACAGAAATGGAACCAGAATGTGTCGAAAATCTGGTGCTGCGTGCTCTCCTTAAAGAAGGAGGCATGTAGTTAGAGAGTTCAAAAGAGTAGTGTCTGTTATGATAACGATAGTAAAGAGAGAGTGGGGCAACATTGCAGCGAAGAGAGAGGAATTGAAGTCAGTAAGAGGCGAAGAATTGATGAAACGAAAACCTTTGATTCCACCCGGTCAAGTATGCGAAGCATATTCCATACAATGGCGTACAAGAACCCTGTACAGAGACAGCAACTGAGCGGGGCTGATGAAACTGCGGAGGCGGTACAACACACCTTCGCGTCACTTGTCCTTGTATTTCCTTCAGCACCTTTTACAAATGGCTCTACACCCTTTCTTTCCTGGTATAGTTACTCTATTATATTTTAAACAAATATTATCCCATTTTCCACCTGTCCTTTGTTACACCTTTGTTGGTTTGAACACAACAGTTAGGCTACTGTATTTAGAAATGGTTCATCTCGTATTTCTATAGGGCCACCAAAAAATAATATTTGTTCCTTTTAGTCTACACTCAAATAGTTTTCTGTTAAAGGAGAAATGTTACCTGTGAAGCGGATAACCTACAAAAAATACTAAGTATAAAGGACTGTTGGTAGCAAAATAAAATAGATTCAAAGTAGTCCTAAAATGAACTTAGCTTTAGATTGTCAAAATCAGTTTTAAAAAGATAGATTAGGACCTCTGTGAACTTGACACACTTCTGGGTGACTTTCTCTTCCTGGAATAATTAAGAATTAAAAGTAGAACACTTCTACTTTTCATTCTTAATACCAATTCCTAGAATTTTCTCATAAGTGCAATTTTGGTAACTTTCCAGGTTTGTCTTTTTAATAAAACAAAAATAATAAAATGGTTTAAATGGTTTTTTAAGTGATTTAAACTGTGCAACCCTGATATTATATATATATAATTAATATATATTTTTTTTTTTAATTGGGGTTGTTTAACCTTCGCAACATCCAAGGTCATATGACGGAGGGACCTACAGCTTTACGTGGGAACCACGGGTCGCTACATAATCTGAGAGCAGAGGACGGTCTCCCATCCAACTACTACACAGACCCAATGTCATTTAACTTCGCTGATGTCCGGGAAGCGGTGTTACGACATTGGCCACGACGTAGCCCATATATATATATATATATATATATATATATATATACACACTCGTATATACAGAGAGAGAGAGAGAGAGAGAGAGAGAATTTGTTGAATGACCATTCTACACATGTAAACTTGCAAATTTTAATCTTATGTTAAAAGCGTCAAACAACAATTGTTTTAAAAAAATTAGTTTCCCTTTACACGAAGAGTGAAACTAAAGAACAAAAATTATTTAGATCTTCATTTTCATTATTTAAATTCAACCGTTTTTACGCAATTTTATGAATTGTAAATATTTGTCAGGGCGAGTGGTGCCAAAGTGCCACATTTATTTTCTCAACGTCTTTTCATTCATCACCTAAATTTAATAAACAGAAAATGGAAATCTGATACACGGCACTGTAGTTCATCATGTCTACAGAGGCTATCCTAGGCATGCTACATATATATATGAAGATGAAGCCTAGAACGACTATATAAAACATTTATTCCGACAGGACGTTTCGAATCTCAACTAGATGTATTTTCAACATATCTAAAAAGGTGACAAACAAATACACAAAAGTAAACAGTTATACAAAGCAAGACGAAATTATAAAAGAAATATCAGAGACGGAACGGAACTCACCGTGGGGTAGTGAAAGAATTAAAACTTGAATACCAAAAATTCCTGATAGACAATCAATAAAAGTTGGTTGGTTAGACAATATTAAGTTTTATGGATGCAGCCATTAAGGGATGGATGAAACTGTTTGATGATCGTAGTCTCCATTATTTTCAGATCAACAGTATTAACAAAAGATAATAAAATATGATAATAAAAACCCACTCTAATAGACAGAGTTTATTTCCACAACAGTTTCGATGCCCACTGGCATCCTCTTCGGGTGGATACAGAAAAACGAACTAAATTTCCACCTGTTCCATGGTTCGTTTTTCTGTATCCACCCGAAGAGGATGCCAGTGGGCATCGAAACTGTTGTGGAAATAAACTCTGTCTATTAGAGTGGGTTTTTATTATCATATTTTGACCTTCACGTAGAAAAAAGTGAAGTTTTTTGCATTTATATCAAAATAGAAAAATTACTAATATCAAATGGTCATTCTGGGATCTTCTAAATTAGCTGATATGTTTAAGTATTTACTGAATAGATATTTTCCTCATTGTAAATTTGTTTTTCTTACTTTAAATAATGTTAGTCTCTTTACATTTTTAAACCCTTTATCGGGCAGTGTGACTTTATTGATTTTGTTCTGGCTAACGCCAGACGATTTTATTCAGTCTCGGAAAGACCTCTGCGCAGTAAAGGAGTAAGCAAACGTCTCTTTAATCATAAAGAGAGACTTTACGTTTCTTTGAGATCCTCTGCTATTTACTTGTTTTCGTGTACGAGTTGCAAAGCTCGCTACGAAGGTCAAACATGCCTACAATTGAGACAGAGGGTTAATAAGCATCGGGGTGTCTCTCATAGAACTGGTCGACCAGTGTCTAATCTAAAATTTTCATCTATACGCAATCATTCTGTTGGTTGCGATCATCCATTTGATATTAGCAATTTTTCTATTTTGTCATATTCTGTTAATACGTACTGTTGATCTCAAAATATTGGAGATTATGTTCATCAAACAGCTTCATCCGTCCCTCAATGATTTGGTTGTTTCCATAAAACGGAACATTGTCCAACCAACCATATTCAGATGAGAGTAATGTAAATATATTAATGTCATATCAAATATATAAAAATTATAAAACTCTGCCATTTGTATTCTTTTCTGAACAAAGTTCATTGAATTTTGGATTTTTTGAATTGTCTACATATATTGACGTTTTGGTAGTTTTAATTCTTGCACTACCACACGGTGAGTTCCGTTCCGCCTGTAATATTTGTTTTATAATTTCGTCTTGCTTGTATAACTATTTTACTTTTGTGTATTTGTCTGACATCGTTTCACATTTGCTAAAGATGAATCTAGTTGAGATCCGAAACGTCCTTTTAGAATAAGTGTTTTATGCAGTCGCTTTAGTTTTCATTTTCTGAGTAAACACAGGTTTCCTACAAACCGATCCATAGCTGATCTCTCTCTCTCTCTCTCTCTCTCTCTCTCTCTCTCTCTCTCTCTCTCTCTCTCTCTCTCTCTCTCTGCTAGCGCCTGTAGCTCAGTGTGCAACACTGTTACCACATAAAGGCACTGAGTCGGGGTTCAAATCCCGATAATGCTGGTAATAGCAGTACAGGAGTTAAACATATTGGGCCACATTAGTTGACCTCAGCGATATGCCAGTTTCTGGTTCTTCTGACCAATTATTTATTATTGTTATTATATATATAATTCTTATGTATATATATATATATATCGTTAAACCTCGATGTTCGTGCGTGTGTTGGTCTCTCTTCACACGAAGGTCAAGCTGGTAGCCCCGCCTGTAGGCCTGGCTTGGTGGAAGAGCGAGTTCCTTTCTTACGCTCTCACCGCACATAGCCAAGTATACCCGGTTCATCTGGTACCGTCCTGAGCCAGGCATCTAGTCTTCTCTTGAAGATTTCAACTTTGACCCCTGTAACGTTTCTAAGGTTCTTTGGAAGCTGGTTAAAAAGTCTTTGCCCCCTGACAACCAAGCTATTTTCCTTCAGTGTTGAAGAGGTCCCTTGTCGGGCCGTTAATTTGGGAACACTACACATTCTGCCTTTCCTACTTTCCTATTTTTCATTGTTGTTTGAATGGTAATTTGGTTTAGTTTGAGGTTTGGTACCAGTTTTTCGATCTTTTTCCATGTGTAGATAATGGTCTACCTCTCTCTTCTTCTTTCTAAGGAGTACAGATTTAGTTTACTTAGTCTTTCCCAGTAGTTGAATTTTTTGCAGCCATCAATCTTAACTGTGAAATGTCTCTGAGTTTCTTCTAGTTTATTAGTTTCTTCCTTTTTATATGGGGACGTCAAGACTGAGCAGTATTCAAGTTTTGGTATAATTAATGTTTTTAGCAGGGGAATCATTACTGTCTTGTCCCTTCTTTTGAACGTTCTTAGTACCTGTCCCGCGACTCTTTTTGCTTTATTTATCGCTATCTGATTTTGTGTTTCGAATTTTGCATCATCAGTCATTATTACCCCCAAATTGATGGCTTTCGTGCTTCTCTGAATTTCCTGTCTATCTGGAGCATAATATGCAGTCTGTTTAAGTTCCTCATTTCTACCATATCTCAAGAGCTGAAATTTCTCGGTGTTAAATGTCATGTTGTTTTCTTCTGATCACTTTTATATTTTGTTCGTGTCCCTCTGCAAGGCCTCCACTTCATTTGCATAGCTGATTTTTCTGCTGTTCTTTGTATCGTCTGCAAGGGGTGTTACTATACTGTTGCTGTTTACTCCACTGTCTATGTGGAGTCTACATTTATGAACAGGAGTGGGGCCAGTACTGTACCTTGTGGTACTGAGCTGCGTATTTCCGATTCTGTTAATGATATACCTTGAATTCTGACGACCTGTAGACGTTCTCTGAGGAATTTGTAGATCCATTTTCCCACTTTGCCTGTTATTCCCATATATGATATTTCATTTTATGTGCTATTATTCCACGATCACATTTGTCGAAAGCTTTAGCAAAATTTGTATATAAGACATCGTAGTTGTCATCCAGTGCATCTAGGATATTATTATAGTGCTCTATAAGTTGTGAGGCATGATATATATATACACAGTGTATATGAGAGAGAGAGAGAGAGAGAGAGAGAGAGAGAGAGAGAGAGAGAGAGAGAGAGAGAGAGAGAGAGAGAGAGATATATCAGAAATATGATCCCCATTTCAAACAGTATGCAACCGCAAACCCATATCCATTTCTTCAACGGAAAATCCTGTCAAATAAACTAACTCAAATAAGCTAACTTAACCTAACCCAACCAAACTACGGGCTTAACTGAGCTTACCATAACTTAATCTAAACCAAAATACTGTAACTAACTCATCAGTTAAATGTCACGTGGAGAAAATACAGTTAGCCCGCATACCCGCAAAAATTCAAAACTTTCTGATAAAATCACGATTGCTAAAGTTTCGTATATTGGAATCCTTTTCAGTATTGTTAAAAATCTTCTCCCTTCTATTTCACACAATATTCGCTCATCTTCTCGCATTCGGCATCTCCAAAAAAGATGTTATTTCTTTCCTCTTTAATCCCATGTACGATGTGAATTGAATTACGGTATTCGTTGAGACCTCATTTTAATCTCAGAAAGATGCACTTTTTACTGATACGAGAACGACCTGTAATTCCTGTATTTAAACTCTGAATTCGTAAGTTTTTGTTCCATTCATGAAGGGAAATGAATTCATTTTCCGACACCCTTCCTCAAATTAAGTAAAGATGCCCAGATCTATGATGAGATTTTTTTACTTCTTTTGAAGATTAGGTTCTCTGGGAAAAAATTCGCCGTTGTAGTGTATATATATATATATATATATATATATATATATACTGGCGGTCAAAATTATGGTGTCACTAGAAAAATGTGCTATAGCTTAAAAGCCCTGCTGCCAAAACCAATAAATTTTTTACGTAATGCAATAGACTCAGGTATGAAGTTGCAGTGATCTTTTAGCCCTCCTATCTTTGCTAATTTCTATTTAATCCTACATTTATGAAATTTATGAACTTTGATTTTCTTGATGTAAGTTCCATTTACTTACAGTAGATATTCTTATGTATTCAAAAAAGACTTTCTGCTTTTTTTTTTACATACATATTTTACAGAGATTAGTTGTCTGACATTGTTTAAGCGCTGAAAACTAAATACGAAGTTTGTTTTCCCATTAAAAATACTCAGCATTTATGAAGCAAAACTATTCTTTTTTCAGAAATTAATAATGACGTTCAGGAAAGAAATTCCTATAAAGAAACGCATTGAAATAATGGCTTTGCATTTTGGCTCTGCATCTTGGCTCTCTCGGGCTATCTCAAAGAGATATTACACGTACGATTGGCATTTCTCAGTTACGTAGTTTTTGATTAAAATAAGAACAATAAATAAAATATAAGTAAAAGTTTCTTAAATTTTTACAAGTAAAAAAATAAATGAATAAAACATTCGTTAAAGATTCTTTATTTACCGAATAATCGGCAGTAAAATCGGTACAAACATAAGAACTAAGAATTAAATCGAAATAACGTTTACATTTCATCATCACAATCTATCCTCTCTGTCCTCTACAAATCTTATTCTTGATACTACAACATCTTCATCATTATCATTGCAGACCATACATGTCTTGTAATAGATAGATAGATAGATAGAGAGCTAGAGAGATAAATAGATGCATACACGCATACATACTGTTCATACCCAAGGAAGGAACGTTTGAAAATTAGTATTTTTTTTTCATGCAGGAAGGGGAGGCCAAGGGCGAATGCCCGCAGAAACGCCCCACCCCCATAGAAGAAGAAGAGCCAAACTCAAGATCCAGAGTTTTCGAGATGCCTCGACCCTGCGTCTGAAAGATTGGTGGTCACAGGCAGGGGGAAAGATGGATTGTGGAAGATTGTTCCAGAGTTGACCGGTTGAGTAGAGGAAAGATTGAAAATACCGATTAACCCTTACATTAGAGAGTTGGACAGAAAAGGAATGAGAATGTCATTAATTGACTTGAAATCCTTTATACATTTTCCAATTTTATCCTTTTATTCCGAGGGTTTCCTTGAAACAAACATAAATTTAGCATCATTGCTTGAGGTACCAAATATCTGCATGCCTATAGTGCTGAAAAGTAGTGTGTATATACACAGTGTTTAAAAGTAGTATATAGACAGATCTACTGTAGTGTACAGGATATACCCGCACTCGCTGTACAACAAACCCAGAACGTAATTCTACATCTTTATATCTTTACTGGTAACACTCTAATAGACAGAGTTCATTTCCACAACAGTTTCGATGCCCACTGGCATCCTCTTCGGGTGGATTTCGTTTTTCTGTATCCACCCGAAGAGGATGCCAGTGGGCATCGAAACTGTTGTGGAAATAAACTCTCTCTATTAGAGTGGGTTTTTATTATCATATTTTGACCTTCACGTAGAGAAAAAAAAGTGAAATTTTTTGCATTTATTACTGGTAGCACTTTTTAACCGAATAGAATACACTTCATAGTATTTTATAATTGGTAATTACTTCAACTGCTTCGCTTACAAAATCTCGTACTTGTGCTGTAAACACGCTTTGTCGAAGAACAATTTCATCGACACTCTAATAGTAATAACTAAACCTGATGTAACCTGACCTCTATAACCAAAGATCTATACCCATTTTTGTCGACGAGGAATTGGTCCGACAGTCCAAAATTGGGACTCTAATCAACCAGACGGTGGATCGACAGTCACGTTGAGTTCGGCTGGTCATGGAAATGACTGTCGAAGAAGTTTTCTAACCATCTTACCTAGCGTACGCCTAACTGGGTATAAGTACGCATAGTCAACAGCAAATTTCAATGACGCTCTAATAACATAAAATAGAGACAGACGGACTTGTTTACGTATTTATTTTATATTTAGTATTAGTAATTAATATATGACATGCCATGTCCCTATAACGGCATGTAGCAGACTTTCCCTTTTTTGCCCTTCATATTTTAATTAAAAAGTTTTTGTATGGAACGTTTTAACTCAATTTTTCTTTTCAAAAGCAATGTTAAAAATGATATATTGAACTATCGTTAAAATCTGTCATTTAAATGCTTCATTTTGATTTACAATAATCTCGAAAAAGGAAGACAATTCAATATTGTTCCCGCTTTATAAGAATTTATTAGAAGCTTACCTTTAAGAACGGAAAAAAGACAGACGAAAGAACCCTTAAGAACCATCTACGTAAGATCTAAGGTAAGAATTAATGTTAAAACTGTATTCCTGCTTATTTAATGAACTATTGATTTAAGGTTATCCCTCTCTTCCATTCAATTCAGTTATCAGATTTATCTCTCATTCTTACGCTTTATTTTCAATACTTTTGCTTTGTTTGATTCGCTTCCTTTCATTGTTAAATTGAAAGGATTTGAAGCCTTTTTTTCATCCATTTCTTTGCTTCTGTATTTAATTATAAGAAAATAATTTGATTTAATGGAGAATTTCATTCGAGTTCATTTCCTTTGAAATGTAATGAAATTTTATCGTTAATTAATACAATTCAGTAACTGTAAACACTTAATAATGTTAAATTATTTGCAAATATTAAAACAATTAATAAATGTTCCGTCAAAAAAAATAAATAAATAAAAAAAATATATATATAATGTTATAATGTTATAATGTTTCAGACCACCAAAGACCCTAGGATCCAGTCATGGCTGGTCTACCTAACTGTGGTTGTAGTTGTGTATTGCGCATGTCCTCCGTGGTAGGGGAGGGGACCTACAATTTTACGTGGGTTCTGAATGACAAAAACCTTAATTTTACTACCTTAAACTATACCCAATCTATCAACATCCTCTACCTCCCTATGGAGTGGAGGACTGGTCTGAAACAGCTGGAAGTATTCTCTTCGACTATATATTTTTCCGACTTGTCGGCAGTGGCCGGCGGACGGTGATGGTGTCTTTCTTTCTCTCTTTCTGAATAATTTTAACCCACGAGTGATAGGTTTTGCTACTTACTTAACCCCTTATTCTCTTCTTTTAACCCCTTACTTTCTTCTTTCTCTCGGGCTAAACTTAGAGTGGATCTTAGGGTCTTTGTTAGCCTTAGCTTCTGTAGATCTATAGAACATATGCGTCTAATCGATTTTTAAACACGTTTACAGACGTGCTACTAATTACTTCTACCGGCAAACTATTCCAGCTATTTACTATTCTATGAGTAAAAAAGTTTTTGGCAACTGCTGTCTCGAACCTTCTACTTGTCAACTTACATCCATTATTTCTAGTTCTATTATATTGTGATATTTCGAAAAAGCTACCTTTACGTTATCTAACCTATTCATAATTTTAAAAACCTGGATTAGATCACCCCTTAGCCTCCTAGTCTCGAGTGTAGTCAATTTTAACTCTTGAAGCCTATCTCCGTACGACTATCGTCGGAATCATCTTAGTTGCTCGTCTTTGAACTCTTTCGATTTTATCTATATCTTTGCGCATATGCGGACTCCAAAATTGGATCGCGTACTCCAAATGGGGTCTAACTAATGATTTATAAAGAGGAACAATAATATCGCGCGATTTGTACTCAAAATTCCGAGCTATAAAACCTAGCACCTTGTTCGCCTTATTGACCGCTGCCGTACTTTGTTTCACCACTTTTAAATCACCAGTGACGATACCTCCTAAATCTTTTTCCTGTTTTACGCTTGCCAACTCCTTCCCTGACATACTATACACAAAATTACCGTTAACGAACCTATATGTAAAATTTTGCACTTATCGACGTTAAATCTCATTTGCCATGTGACTGACCAATCAACGATTTTGTTCAGATCTTCCTGAATTTTACCTCTATCTTCATCATTAATTGCCCTACCACCCAACTTCGTGTCATCCGCAAACTTTGTAACTGTATTGACTAGGTCGACATCTAAATCGTTAATCTATATAAGAAAAAGCAAGGGGCCCAATACAGAACCCCGAGGAACGCCGCTCGCTACATTAGCCCAACACGAATCCGCTCCATCAACGACCACCCTCTGTTTCCTACCTCGCATCCACTCTTCTATCCAATTTATCACCACACCCCTGATTCCATGAGCCTTAGTTTTTTCAATGAGTCTTTTGTGCGGTACGGTGTCAAACGCTTTTTGAAAATCTAAATACACTACATCTACCGCCCGATGACTATCGTAAACTTCAACCACGCTTTGAAAAAATTCTAAAAGATTAGTTAAGCAAGATTTGTTTCGCCTAAAACCGTGCTCCGTATTTCTAATCAAGCTAGGCAATTCTAAGTGTTCGACTATACGATCCCTAATTATTGATTCCAGTAGCTTACCTACAACAGACGTTAAACTGATTGGCCTATAATTTCCAGCCGCACCTTTATCGCTTTTCTTAAAAATAGGTGTTACATTTATTAACTTGAAATTATATGGTACGCACCCCTCAGAAATAGACGCATTAAAAATCTTTGTGAGCGGCACAACAATGCTTTCTTTTAATTCTTTAAGTTGTATGGGATATATGGAATCTGGCCCCGGTGATTTACGCATTTTCATTTTATCAGTATAGCGCATTACCTTCCTTTCACTAACCACAATATTATCTAAAGTATTACCATTGTCAAAAGGTATTATGTCTATGACCGTAGGGATATTTGTTACATCTTCTATTGTAAAAACTGACGTAAAAAATTCGTTTAGCAGGATAGCCATTTGCTTGTTTCCAGAAACTAGCTCTCCGTCAGCATTTTTCAACGGCCCCAAGACACTTTTTACTGGATTCCTATTATTGACGTATTGAAAGAATCGCTTGGGGTTTTCTTTGCCGTCACGAGCTATGGAGATTTCAAATTCGCGCTTGGACTTTTCTATTACGCTTTTCGCTTCACGCCTTAGAGATATGTAGTTGTTTCGTAACCACAAATTGTCTTTATCACACTTATGTAGCCTAAAAGCCCTATCTCTACTCCTTATAATATCCCCTACTCTAGAAGTAAACCACAAGGGCTTGTTATTTACTTTCGCACGCTTAATCTTGTACCGTACACATTCCTCATTTATAGTCCTAAATACTGTTTCAAACGATTCCCACATTATTTTTGCGTTGGAGATCCCCATTACGTTTTCCCAATTGACGTGTGACAATTCATTTCTAAATTTACAAAAGTCTGCGTGCTGGAAGTTAGGAATTTTAGTCGAGTTAGCTGGTTTCAAGTGACTTACTGAGAGGACAAACTCTACCATATTGTGATCGCTATTGCTTAACGGTTCTATTACTTGAAGATCAGTGATTAGCCTATCGTCCGTAGTTATTACTAAATCTCAAATACTGTCCAACCTCGTAGATTCCCCAACCTTTTGAATAAGAAAGCTATCCTCGAGAAAATTAACTAAACGATTACCTTCCGCGTCTCCCTGCATTGTATCGTAATTCACGTTGGCGCAATTAAAGTCACCCATAACTAAAGCCTGCTCACTACCGATTAATCTTTTTAGTTCACGATATAACGCTTCGTCCGTATCAGCTGTTTGATTATGGGGCCTATACAGTATATAACAGCAACAAGAAGTTTGAAATCGTTCAATTTAAGTTCTGCTATAGTCGAACCTATCGGTTCTGGAATTGTGTGCTTTACTTCTATAACGTTCGCAATATTAACTTTGAAATACAACATAACACCGCCTCCTCGCCTACCTATTCTGTTTTTAACAAAAAGTCTATAACCTCTAATTTGATACTCCCCTACAAAGTCACGTGTTTCAGTGCTAAGCCACGATCCATTTATCGCAATTAAATCATAGTCTTTACAAGCAAGTAAAGAAAAAAATTCGTTTATTTTATTTCGTAGGCTACGAGCATTTAAGGATAGAACCTTCAAATTGTTTGTAACCGCGATACCTTCGCGCGCGCAAGGGAATTTTAAGGAAATTACGCCGGGACCGTTCGAGTTACGGCAGCCTGAAAAGAAGAAACAGTATTATGAAATAGTCTTCTAAACACGCAGCTCCAACGTCATTAAGGTGAAGTCCATCTCCGAGAAACAAGTCCCTCCTGCCGTAGAAACTGCTCCAAAAATTCGCAAAATGCACTCCTTCCGGTTGACAAAATGACTTTAGGTTATTGTTAATATAGGTAGCCTTGCTGTAGAACTCGTTACGTTGGATAATTCGAGGAAGTATACGTTGTGTCCTCAGAGGTTCCGTCTGTAAAAAAATCAACACTATTAGTTATACCCTCCACCCTTGCACCAGGGTAGCAGTAACGGCGCCTACGACGAGGGTTCCTCCCGCAGAATTCCTCGAGCTGCCCTCGAATAATGAGCCCTCGAACAATGAGTCGTATTTCAGGTTCATCTACGTCTTCGAAGCCTAAAACAGAAAACGTATTGTTCGTTAATACAGGTAGACAAATCTTAGGTTGTCTCAATGGGGCTCCATTACGCACTTGCACGAAGGGTCGGGAACTAGGGGAAGAGAGAGGACTATTAGTATTATTTATATCATTAGTAGAAACAGAGGCAGGAGGGGCCGCGACTGAAGAATAACTCCTCTCAGAAGGCCCAAGGGATTCTAACTTTGCCGTCAGGAGCACCACTCTTTCTCCAATCCTCACTCTGGCCTCCCTCTCACGCTCTAGCTCGTTCCTCAGCAATTCCATGTTTGAGCACCACCTGCGAACGAACTGATCATTATTATTAGCCAAAATAAACGCGTAAGCGGCAAGCTTTCCTTCACAGCGACTGCAAGTACTTGACGGGGATGCCATGCTATTAACTAATAGATATATATGATGCAATCCACAAGGAAAAGGAAAACTGATTCCTTGTGGGTGTGCAGCATTCATTCATTTTACTTGTTTAATTGCGAAATTCATCCCATATATATATATATACACACATTTTTCTAAGAATAAAAATTATTTCCGACCAATATTGTGTCTTATCTTTTCCATCTCCTTCACTACCACTCAGTACAATATGCCCAAATTCCCATGCCCAAATTCGAAGTCATTAATTGATGCCTATTTGTATTAAAAATAGCCTCCGTAACAACACAGCTTAATCAAACTTCTTTTTTTTTTTTAAAGTGTTTTAATTAAATGTAACGTCAACCATAAATATCTTTATGACGTCAAATGAGATAGAAATAAACGAAAATTAGACGCGAAGCGATAGATGATCGATTTAATAATAATACGAATTACCTAATATCATTTTCTCCTATTTTATCTCTTATCCGAATAAATATTTTCTTCATTCAACGTCTTTCCATGACATAAAATTGATGTTTTAGCGAGAAACCGAACTTTTTGAGCATTTAGAAAACTCTTTAAGGATTGCACATCCATCACTGTAGATGCTGTCAAAAAAAGCGATAAGTGAATAAACGCTTTCTAGACTATGATGAATGCGATGAAAGCTTGTATTGGAACGTACTTGATATATATATATATATATATATATATATATATATATATATATATATATATATATATACAGGGTGCCCCATAAGTCCGGTCTCATAGAAAAATGTATTTTAAATTAAGTTTACAAATGTAATACATTAGAATTACAACAAATGTTCAATCTGATGTCTTGTTTTGTGACCTTTTTTTTCTGTTGCGGGTAGAATAACACGTAATGGCTAATATGGAAGGGAGTTACACTGGTAACTCACTCCCATATTAGCCATTGCGTGTTTATTCTACCTGCAACCAAAAAAAAGGTCCCGAAGCAAGACATGAATTTCAACATTTGTTTTAGTTCTAATTATTACATTTGTAAACTTAATTTAAAATAAATTTTCCTATGGGACCGGATTTATGGGACACCCTGTATATATATATATATATTATATAATATATATATATTATAATATATATATATATACATTAAAGTAATGGCCATAATAATCAATGTAAGTATCGATTAGGAGTGTAATATGGATAGGATAATGTAACTCTTCAGTACTGTACATTTATGATACTGTAATCTTTTAATTAGTTAGCCATTACTGACTGATCTATTACTATCTGTAATCTACTAATTACTCGATTTATATGATCGCACCCATTTTTTCATTTTTTCCGTTATTGTATTTAAATCTCTAAAATTTTTCACATGTTCAGTTTGCTCTCCTTTCCGCCAATCCGAGCGAAGTGAGCTCCAAATTTTTAAAAAATCTTTATTTACACTAAAGTCTGTACAGAAAAGCAGCTGCTTCCCTTTTTATATATAAAGCTTACTTTAAAATCATTGTGTGTGTGTATATATATATATATATATATATATATATATATATACACAGGAAGGAACTTCCGTAATGAGGATTTCAAAAGGGAATTTCCTTCCGACAAAAAATTTTGTTACTTATGTGTAAACTCTGATTATTTTTGCTATTTATGAGGCGATTTGCGAAGAAGAGTCGTATTTTTATATTGTTTTAAGTTTATTTCGTAGTATTGATGGCGACTGTATTAATGGTGAACAGCATATTTTGGTTGTTTCTCAGACTAACATTTGTTAATTTCAAATCTATTCTCTAATACCCTTGTAATTAAAGTCATTGATGCATGCTTTCCATACAGAAAATATGAGAGAGAGAGAGAGAGAGAGTTACAAGGAGTTACAAGGACAAGAGGAAGACTCAAAGACCTTCCGGTCCACTCTGGGAGGTTCCTGTTATGAAACAAGTTTATTTTTCTTTCAGCTATTCTAGCAGTAGTAGAAAACTGGATAGAAAAGTATAAGGCTCTCTCCCCACCCTCCGCTCCCTCCCTGCCAGAGGCAGGTACGGACAAAGGTTGAAGAAAATACCTTGATCCTGAAAGAGTAGCCAGAGAAATTTTACAGGAAAATGGAGAATATATAAAAAAGCTCTATAATTAGCATGCCCACAGAGACACCATGCATGCGAACTCCTGTAGAGTTACGTTATGTTTTAGTCTTAAACCACGAGAGTATTCAGTACTTTGTCCAGCCTATTTTTAAACACATTTACACTTTGGCTTGAAACAACCTCTGAGGGAAGTTGGTTCCAGATATTAACTATTTTATAGGAAAAGAAATTGCCACAGACAGAGGTCCTAAATGTCTTTAGCTCCAGTTTAAACCCATTATTTCTTGTCGGATTGCCATTAAATGAGAATAAGTTTCTGTAATCTACCCTGTCTATTCCATTGAGCATCTTGAAGGCTTGAATAAGCTGACCGCGCAACTTCCTCGTTTCTAAGGTAAACAGATTTTGGCGCTCCAATCTCCGTTGAATAGAGAGAGAGAGAGAGAGAGAGAGAGAGAGAGATAGAGAGAGAGAGAGAGAGAGAGAGTTACAAGGACAAGAAGTACCTCAAAAGGCGTTGCGGCCCATACCGAGGAGGTACCAATATATCGTACTCACTCCACACGATTGTGGAAAATCTCAAGCAGGTTGGTGAGACACGACCTATGCCGCCTAAACCCATGTTGGGAGTCCTCAAGCAGCTTGTAGGAATCCAAATGGTCAACGATCTTATCCGCTATTATCCCCTCTAATAATTTACCTACGACCGAAGTGAGCCTAATGGGACGATAGTTCCCTGCACTTTCGTGATCCCCTATCTTAAAAATAGGGGTTACGTTGGCTTCCCTCCAGTCACCAGGCACCTGGCCCGTCTCCAACGATTTGTTAAAGACTGTAGCCAGGTGGGGAGCCACCTGGTCGCGCACTTCCCGCAAGACTCTGGGGAGGAACTGGTCTGGCCCAGGAGCCTTAAATGCGTTGTTTGTCTATTCTATGGGCAACGTCTGTCTCGGTACACCGAACACTATCCAGGCGAGCACCGTCGTGCCTGACGCGGGTGTCCTCCCTGGTGAACACTCCCGCAAAGTAGTCATTGAGCACATTTGCGATGTCTGCGTCAGAGGTCCGCAGCGCACCGCTGGGGGTCCTTTAACGGGCCTAGCATGCTTCTAATGGGCTTTCTACTATTAACATAACTGAAGAATTCCTTAGGGTTCACCTTGCAGAGGCTTGCCACCCGGAGTTCTTCATTATGTTTGGCTAGCCTAGCCTTCGCCTTCACTTCCCTGCACAGGCAGACATACGCCTCAGTGTTCGCGTGGGAACGATTGGCCTTCGCCCTCCTATACGCAGCTTTCCTACTTCGGATAGCCGAAGCGATGTCCCGACTAAACCACTTAGGTTGCGTTGATGCAGGGGAGACTGGGTTTGAGGGTATGACAGCAGACTGCAGCAGACTGTTCCCGGAATGCATTCCACACTCCCTCAACATCGCCGCCGATCTTTAACCCCATCTCACCTACGCTATCCCGGAGGCCAACAAACTATCCCGGAGAGAGAGAGAGAGAGAGAGAGAGAGAGAGAGAGGAGAGAGAGAGAGAGAGGTAAATAGACACCCCGGTGAATGTCTTCAGAAGCAAATGGGGAAAAAATTCATCAATGGAATGCCAGAACGTGTGTCAGCTTTACATAATGCGAAGGGCGATTCTAAATAAATTGATTCAATAAATCTGCTATTAATTATTGATTTTTAGTATCAAATGGAAAACTATGGAAAAACGGAGGGTGTCTATTTACTTTTGTCAATCCTCTTTATACTGATCGAGCCGAAATAGATAAAAATATATGAAGCAAAGCATTTTGGGAAGGTTGGCCCCCCTCATCAGGCTAATTCAAAGCAAAATTAAAGAAGTTTAAGAATTTTAAAACTTTCTGGTTCCCGCCAGAAAGATGACGTCATTAGTAGATTGAAAAAGGAAAAAAAGAGGAAAAAAAGAAAAGACAACCAACTAAAATAGCTAATCGGGTGAGAATTTTGATAAAATCTTTGTACGAGTTGAAGCTATAACCAACAACTCATTTGAAATAAAACGCAACTAAAAGAAATCTTTGTTAATATTGAAATTAAGGGCATTATTGATAAAATATGAGTCAATAATTCTTCTTGTTTCCAAGCTACAAGAAGGGAAAATCAGTTGAGACCCCTTTACATTGACCTTGTGATTAAGAAGACATATACCTGAAAACTGAACTTGCTTCATTTCCGACTCGGGTGCTATATTCATGCTAGTAAGTTTCCCTTACCACTGGCAAGTGGCTCAAGACTTAGGCACAGATTAATTTGCATACTAATAAAACATACTACTAATAAAAAAAAGGTCTATCGGTCTATAGAATATAGTACTATATAGTCTATAGAATCGGTCTATCAATAAAAAACATTCGTACAAAATTTCTGAAATATGCACAAAAACTGCTCAATATAATTAACTTATTTCATACTAATTTTCCAAAAATATAATGGTTGAAAAAATCTTCATTTTTCAATTTTCTCAAAATCGCAATCCTAAAAATACTCGATTTCCGAATAACCATAAAAAATAACCGATTAATCAAAATGAATCAATCTTGCTCGATAAATAGCGCACTTCAAAAATATATTTAAAAAACTTTCATTGGACGGTACAAAATTTATAGGGTGTAAGGGGCCCAAATATTTTTCAGAATTTCAACTTTAAAACAAAATATCTAAGCTTCAAATCACAAATCGGGAAAAGTCGAGCGATTTGTTGGTAGCGAGGAGAGTTATGAACTGGGTACCAAGTTTCAAGTACATTCCTCAAAAACTGAGGAACAAGATCCAGAGTTAGTGAAAAACAACAAAAGCTTTTCAGCCAATTCTAGTCAAATTTATACCAAAATATTCGACATAAAACGGCGTTGAAAAAACCACTGGAAATGTTATTCAGATCGGTTGGTAAATAAAAAAGTTAGCAAAAACATAAATGTTCAATACATGTTGGATACATTAGATGTTCTTTCGCATTCAATGTCATTCCCATTTCAGTCCTCGCACAAGAGTGACAAATCCAAAAGTGGGAATCTCAAAGGAGGCTATTTTCAGACTGATCCATTCCCATTGCCACTGAAGAATTTCCTACGTTAAGTTAGATTTTTCATAGAAAATACCCCTCCGGAATGCAACTGCGTTACGGTCTCTTTTTATCCTTCCCGAAATCAGGAAACCCTTTTTCTCAAATTCATAATTCTCACTTCGATCATGGTCATTATGACCAATCATAATTTATGGAAATTACAGTTAAGATTCGAGCATCATATTAAGATACTAAAATAAAATTAACAAATTCAACAAAAACTAAAAAAGTTAAAACAAACTAATGGAATTACATTACCTGTCACTCACTATAATTCTCATTCCCATTCACGGACCGCAATGGGAATGCACGAAGTGGGAATTCCAAATTAGGGAAGAGTTTCTTGATTTGGGAACACTTAAAGAGAGGGATATAACAAAACTAAAGGCTCAAGGGTTATGAAATATTTCGCTTAAAACAGGAAATTTTACAGTAGGAATGGGAATGGATCGATTTGAGAATCGCCTCATTTGAAATTTTCACTCACCGATTGCTCACACTCGAATGAAGGATAGAATGGGAGTGTCAACCTTGGTAAGAGACCGCGTAATTCAAGTACATAGTATTATTAACATTCGTTCAAGGCTTCCAGCCAAGAGTTTTATTTTGCCAGTTATTAATGTACTTAATTATACCCCAGCTAAATATTTCATTTCTGCACTAGAAAGGAGGGGCGACAAGCTTGACCTTCGTGAAATGAGGAATCATCGCACGGAACATTTGAAAGGTTGAAAGGTATCTGTTCTCCTAAAATGAATGTATAACAAAGCTTACTTTACCTCATCAAAGAAATAAACATGACGAACGCTCTCTTTACCAGAATCCCTGTAAAAAACACCTGTGATACGTCTGTCTTCAACTACTTAAGTCTATGATAATAAAAACCCACTCTAATTGACAGAGTTTATTTCCACAACAGTTTCGATGCATCCTCTTCGGGTGGATACAGAAGAGGATGCCAGTGGGCATCGAAACTGTTGTGGAAATAAACTCTGTCTATTAGAGTGGGTTTTTATTATCATATTTTGACCTTCACGTAGAAAAAAGTGGTTTTTTGCATTTACTTAAATCTAACAACTCCCCAATTTTAAACTGTGCTAACTTTAAAGTAGAAAAACCTGTTAAATATGAAGATTGTATTTTTTATTTTATAGAAAACGTCACTTGACGAGACGGTCTATCAGTAAAACAAAAAACCTACACAGTGAGGAGGACCAGAAATTGGCACGGCGCTAGGGCCTAAGTAATACAGCCCATTGCCTTGACTCCTGGATTATTATTGACCAGCACCATCGAGAGGCGAACCCCCGACTTCAGATTCTTTACTTCGCTTCTAGGGAAACGATGTTACCTACTGAACCACGGGCGCTTGCTATTCGGTTAAAACAGCTCAGTACACAGTAAACTATTTGAATAGCAACCAATCAAAATGGCACAGCTAATTCAACCATGATTAAACAAAACATTTAAATTTATTACCAGGATATAACATGGTTGATGGAATCAGGGTTGAATTAACCATTTGGATTGGTTGACAGCAAATAAGTAGCTATATATTTGGTCCTATCCAAGTTTTTTTCTATCCAATCATGTTCAACATTTTTCAAGTTATCTCGATTCTAATCATAATAAGATTAGGTTTAACGAAGAAACATTAGTTAGATTACCCTTTCTGAGATAATACTGAAGGAAACAATAATACTGAAGAAAGAAAAACAATAATGCTTGTACAAAATTTTACTCGTTTTTATGCCAATTTTCCGTAAAGACAACCTATTCTTAAAATTAATTAACCCAATATTGTTCATATTATGTAATTTTAGGCAGTGAATTATAATTTCTTTTAAAAATATTTATAAGCAACGGCTCCCGATTAAAATTTATGAAAAACTATCGTAAAATAGTACGGACGTTACAGATATGCAGAGTACTAAAGCACAGTACGGAAGTACTAAAACCCAGTACTAAAGCAGTCTTGCAAAAGTGACTGCGTATCTCTGTAACTAAAGCCATCTATAAATAAAAATCTTTGCGCGTTTTTGAGCGGAGTTGAACTGAGTAACAACTATCTCTTTCGCTCAGTCGCCTGTTATGATTGGCTGACTCGCGTAAAGTAGGTGGAGCTAATGTCTCTCGTTCAGTTGCCCGTTAGGGTTGGATCTATCAAGATGACCGGCGTTAAAGATCATGAAGTGAACCGAAGGCGTGGTTTGTTTATATTATATTCTGTTATATTTTAAAAATAAAATTAGTTGACATTAATAGTTTTTGTCAACAAAATTCGTTATTAACACGTCATCATGATAGGAACAAAGTTAAGAGATTGCACTATTTACTATTTGTGATATAGGATAATGATTAGGGAAAATAGTGTAGTTACTGGAATGGAATTCTAAATTACTGCATATTGAAATATTCTAAAATGGCGATGTTCATGTAAGTAATTTCAAAAAACAATATACCAAAACTGGCGTGCGTTCATCTGTTCATTTCATGACAATGATAATAATTATGGGTGGAGTCTGAGCGTGTACAGAGTGGCCACAAAATACCTTTGCAGTGAAATTACAGTATATCTGTATGTTGCCCTTGTTTTTCATGCAAAGGGACTTTGTGGCCACCTTATAGAAACGTGAGGTCAATGCGCTCAATGGGGAATCCAATTACTGTGATTAAAAATAAATGTCTCTTTCCACTTCATGTAATTCCCATTCTTATCCTCGGCTTTTCCATCTTGGTCAAGTAGATTATAGGCTGGATTATGTTAGTGTAGTGAGATTAGAGATAGGTGGGTTAATAATTTAATTTAAAGTTCAAATGACAAACAAAGAGGTGTCAGTAATCCCTTTAATACTTCAGTCATTTACAATAATTCCGTATAAAACACTTTGTCATGAACCCAAATTCAGTGAACTTTATATTTTATTCCCTAATTCAAATATTTTCAGATGTATAAACTAATAATAACCGAAGCTTTTCACAAGTAACAAAACAAGATTTACGCATATTAGTGTTACACATATTTTGTACAGTATCTATAATGTACTTCAAAATATTCACAAAAGTCATACACACACACACACACACACACACACATATATATATATATATATATATATATATATATATATATATAAAGGAAAAAGCAAATAACATTGAAATTTGAAATATAAATGCGCTAAATTAAACAAATTACCAATTCGGGTCATGTCAACAAGAGAGAATTGTCTTGTATACGCACCTGTTCGAGTCCAGAGTTGTCCGCATTCCAGGCTATAACAGGTATTCCCAGGTAACCCGCTAATTGCAGGAAGTATTGCGATGATGCCGTCTGTCTCCCGTATGACTCTCCTCTCGTTAGGTAGATAATGGCAGACACATTTGATGGTAGAAAATTCTCGCACAACGTTTGCAAAATTACTGCCGAAATACATATACATACATTAACTAAATACAACCTATCTCGAGTAATATTTCTTTACATCTACATTTACTATGCTATATAGTGATTTCCTCATAAAAAGACTCTATTTCATATATCTAAACCAGTGGTTCTCAAACTGGGGTACGCGAGGAATCTTAGGGGTACGCGAAGGGGTTCTGAAAATATAACTCTTTTAATTTTATATACGATTAACAAACGGGCACGAGTCACACGGTCGTAAAGAAAGTCAAAATCCTTTATCTCTCTCGAAAATCCAGAAAATCCCGTAAAAGAATTCAAGGGGTACAAAAGAAGAAAAAGTTGGAGAACCGCTGATCTAAACAGATATATGCTCTCTCTCTCTCTCTCTCTCTCTCTCTCTCTCTCTCTCTCTCTCTCTCTCTCTCTCTCTCTCTCTCTCTCTCTCTCTCTCTCTATATATATATATATATATATATATATATATATATATTGTAGCTTCCCATTAAGGGCTTCAAGTCTTTCCACTGCTAATGGCTTTTAGTTATTAACTTCCGAAATATTTTCTGACGTATTTTGGAGGAATGCAGCAACCAAAAAAATGGCTTAGTCTAAGTTTAATAAGATAAAAAAAATGAGAAAAAGAGTAACAGCATTTTTGCGACTACTAAAATGTTTTATTGTGCAATGGTCAAAAAGTCTGGGTATCCCCTCTAATGTAAAAATTAGATACGTAAATATCTTCAAGGGAATGCTCAGACTTTTTGCCCACCCTGTTCTACTACTACTACTACTACTATATGGCGGATATCAAAACGTTTTTGTGCAAAAGGTGGGCGCACGTTACTTTTTTGGTTTTACTAACTCGCTTCATCTAGATGGCGCTCCCTGCGGAGACGTAAGTGTTTTAAGTTAACCATGACTTACATTATTTACAGAGGCACTGTTTTTTTAGGTAATTATTATTTTTTAATTTTTTAATATCGAAATTTAATGAATAAGTTTGTTATTTATATTGGCGCTATTGAAGAATAGGGACCCCAGCCTTCTTTAGTTAGGCTTATAAGGCTAACTAACGAAAATATCACGACCTAACCTAATCAATCGTTAGGTTAACTGTACGCCCTGACGATTGGTTAGGTTAGGTCACGATATTTTCGTTAGTTAGCCTTTAAAGCTAACTAAGAAGGCTGGGGTCCCTATTCTTCAATAGCTCCTTTATATTTTATTATAAATGTTTATTATAATATAACATTTATGGTCTTGAGCTAACATCTGTTTCAATTAAGTGCACAAAAACCTGCGCACGTAATATGGTTCCAATTACGTCATCAATTTTGAACTGCGTACCACTAAAGCAGATGAACGAAGAAGCGAATTTTGTCTTTTCAAAGGTTCACCTTTTGTTTCGTAATTAACGAGTGACTTTGGCTTTCAGATATGTCAGTTAACGGTCTTATCCTGCGTTAGTGAATATATCATACAAATTACTTAAGTTTAAGTTACCAACGAGGCCCAAATCCCGCCTACAGTTCGGGCTTCGATGGTACGCTTAAACTTAATTAATAATTATACAGTATACGAGTATTTTCAAATATATGTTAGTTAAAGGTCTGATCTAACATAACATCAGACCTTTAACCCTTTAACGCAGGATTTTTTTGGATCACCTGAAGATCAGGGCCCCAGCCTTCTTTAGTTAGCTTTGTAAGCTTTATAAGGCTAACTAACGAAAATATCACGACCTAACCTAACCAATCGTCAAGGACATACAGTTGACCTAACGATTGGTTAGGTTAAGTCGTGATATTTTCGTTAGTTATCCTTATAAGGCTAACTAAAGAAGGCTGGGGGCCCTGATCTTCAGGTGATCCGGTTAAGTCGTGATATTTTCGTTAGTTAGCCTCATAAGGCTAACTAACGAAGGCTGGGGGCCCTGATCTTCAGGTGATCCTTTTTTTTGTAGTGTTAAGTTAGGAATGCGTGTATTTGATACGCTACCAATTTGTACCAGTCGTCCATAAAGGGTTAACTAACATATATATGAAAACCAAAGCTGCTCGTAAATTATAAAAATAAAAAAGTTTTAAGAATACACAAAATTCGCTGTTTCATCCACCCACTTTGTTGGTACACAGTTGAAAATTGATGACGTATACCGTAAGATAGTGGCGGGCAACTTTTTTTTCATCTCGGGCTACTGTCGACATCTAAAGCAATTCACAGGTCAAGTATTTATAATAGACATAATTAATTACGAAACAAAAAAAAAATTTCTATATAGGCGTTAAAGTACTAAAATATTCCCCGATTTGATATAATGATTGTGGCTATTTTCCCTCTACCAGTTTATCAATCTGGTGTCAGCTTAGTTAATGTTTAGTGCATAATCATTCAGTTGTGATCGGTGTTGATTTTTGATGAGTTTCACCACCGACAATGATTGTTCACAACTACTGGTACTACCAAATCAGAATTTAAATAGTATATTTATTAAAATCTACGATAGATCGGTATTATTTGACTTTTTTGATGAAATAAGAATATTTGTTTTCGTTTGGTTTACTAACTGTAGTTACTAAATTAACTTTGGATTGCCGGACAGCCATTTGAAAAAGCCATCATCGCGGTTAATTTTGGGGACGTGGGAAAAGATAGTTCACCACTGTCGTGAGGTATTTAGAATACGGCAACAAATGAGGACTTTCTGACTTATACTGTAAATTATGATATTAAATATTCTTTTTTCTTCTTTTAAATATTCAGTATTTAAAAGAATGTTACGTTGACGTATAAAGGAAAACATATTTAGAATCGTAATTCAGACATTCCTCATTTGTCGCTGTATTCTAAATATCCTGCAGTATTCCTAATACAGTCGATTTCAAAAGTATCTCTCGACGGTTTCAACATTTATTTCTTTCCTTTTAACTCTAATGTATATTCTGCTTCAAGTCGAGTTTAAACCAATTTATTACGTATTTATTTATTTAAAACATATAGTTTATGCCCATTTAAAAGTGTAGGGCCAAAATTGAAAGTGCTCTTCCTTTCTGTGGCGCCACCTGTTGTTCAAAGTGAAAAAAACCGCCTCATCCGAATTAATTTACTACTAAGAATACAGAATGTAATGCATCTCTTAAGAATTATCATATATAGTACAGCTTATTACAATGGTATTAATGTAGTACAGAAGTATGCTGTTCTTGACGAACATTGTTGGTGTAGCATCGATTCCGAAAGTCGGGATACACTGTACCACAAAGTGGGTATGACACAATGTATCCCAATTTTGGTAATCAGTGATACATAATGTGCAAATAAATATTAAATTCATTGAAGATGCAGTGCCTTTAATAAAAGATCTAAACGACTACAAAATACAGTGTTTTGCAAATGAGATGAAACAAAATATACAACAAAATGACAAAGTACCATCATTTTTGACGAAGTTGTGATTAATTCGAAAGCAAAGCAATATTTAGGCAAACCATTCCACCTTTGACATGTTGCCAAGTTTAAATGACAATCACTTTCAGAGTGGATAATTTGCTTTTAAATGTCAACATTTCATACGATGTCCATCAGTTTTCGTTACCACTTGACAAGCTTAAAATGAAATCATGAAAGGTTAATACAGTATATTAGTATATAACAATTACAACAATGTATTTAACACTTTTCAAATACAAGGGGTTGAGAAAAGTAAATAGACACCACGTGATTCTCCTCAAGAAAAATGGCAAAACTCATCAATGTAATACCAGAATGTGCGTCAGCTTTACATAATGAAGTATATTTTTTGGAGGAAATGAGAATGATAAAAGCACAATTAGCCCTTCTAACAAGAAAAGAGAACTTCGCAGATATATGCACCCCAGTATTGCATACATTACCGTCCTATTCAACACCACCGACTGTTAATACAACAACCACAGTGGTATCAAAGGCCGCAGCCCCAGTACTTCCAAATGCAGCGGCCCAACCAATAACACCAAAGAGGAACCGACAACATCGACCAAGAAACGACCATTATCTAGGAAAACCGAGCATGAAGATTAGAAATCCTGTAAATGTATTATACACAAATACTCGTATACAAGGCCTGTATATTGACCATGCAGACTGCAAATTACAATACTTGCAAAATTTAGCTCTGGAAACCAGCAATGATATCATGTGCCTAACGGAATAAATGCGAAAAAGGCTGTGAAAACTGCATCGAGAAAACTAAAATAGCAATACTGGACTACAAAATATACAAAGCAGACGAGGGGGAGGGTGTTGCATCTATGTGAAAAATACATTGACATGCTAGGTGAAGGTAAGCAAATCAAACAGCACAGTCGAAATTATTATTTTAGAAGTAAAAGAACTGAACCTAACCATTATGAACATCTACAAACCACCAAACACCACAAAAAGTGACTTCCAATTCGCTACAAATGAAAAAGAGAACATGTTAAAATTATTTGAAACTCCAGTAACAAATATTTTAATTTGTGGGAATTTTAATTTTCCATTCATAACGTCGGAGAAAAATGCCGAAGTTATATATGTTGGGAAGTTTCGTGGTAATATTGCAAAAGATGATAGAACCCAGGCAATAATGCTATTAAATGTTATGGAATATTATGCCTTTACCCAGGAAATCTGTGAAGCCACTAGAAAAGAGAACGTTTTGGGGTTAATTTTGACAAATAACAATGAGATAATAATAAATAAAAAGGTAATGCACACAAATTTTTCTCACCATAACCTAATCGATATGCAATTAAAGTTAGCACCCAGAGGTCCAAAAACCCATCCCAGGGAGTCAGAAGGAATATTTGAAGGTTTAAATATAAATTTAAAGAAAGTAGATTGCGAAAGTGTAAATAAAGATTTAAGGAAACTAAACTAGAAATTGCTACTTCACGAGAAGACTCCAGAGGAAATACTATGCATAAAAGAAACTGAAACTAAACCTGTATTGCTGAAACATGTTCCGGAGAGACAAAAAAGAAACCGGAGTAAGCTTGAGAGAAAAATCAGGACACTATTTAGACAACGGAAACAAACCCTAAAAAATCCCCACTGATGCAAGGAGATTCAAACTATGATAGAAAAAAAACTATGCAAAATAGAAATGGACCTAAAACAAACATTCATCCATAAGACAAATGAGGAAGAAAAGAAGGTAGCAGAAAACAAAAAATAACCCAAAATACTTCTACACGTTTGCGAAAAAAATGCAATGTAAAGAGAGTATTGGTACATTGATAGATGGGGCGGCCGAATACACAAATTACCCAGAAAAAATGACCGCTGCTAAAGGAACAATTTAACTCTGTATTTAGCACCCCTAAATTCGAGAAGAAAATAGAAAATCTTGATGATTTTTTGGCACTGATACAAATCAGCCAAGAACAAGTTCGGGCACGAACCTATTAATAGACTTAAAGTTTTTGGAAGATGTAATTGAGGCTCTATCACAGATGCCAGAAAATTCGGCAACAGAGGCAAACACATGTAAAGAGAGTATTGCCAAGCCGCTATACTTACTATGAGAAAATCACTCGACACAGGGCAAATTCCACTTCCATTAAAGAACGCGAACATTCCCGCGTATTTAAAGGTGGTAACAGAGCAATGCCCAAGAATTATCGGCCAGTAGCTCTCACCTCCCACCTTATAAAGTGCTTTAAACTAATTAGAGGCAAAACTACTTACTACCTACAAGAAAAGAACTTATACAACCCAGATCAGCATGGCTTCAGGGCTGGAAGATCATACCTATCACAGCTATTAGGACTTTTACGTCTAAAATAGAGGAAACGAAAGGTGAAGACTATTGGTCTCGATTACAATCCCTGAAACTCTACTCTCTTGAAAGAAGACGCGAGCGATATACATATGGGAAATACTAGAGGGTTTGTCGCTAACCTTTGAAACGAAACAGAAACAAACTGGAATAAGAGAAGAGGCAGATTTTTTACTGTCCCAGCTGCGGTGGGACAAGGGGTCATGAAAATGAGGATGGAAAATACCCTCAGAATACGACGCCCATAGCTTTTTAATGTTCTGCCAAAACAAGTGAGGAACCTCCAGCAGACCGACCTGAATAATTTCAAGAACCAGCTGGACAGGTTCTTTTGTAGTCCCTGACCAGCCACGCGTGGCTGACTACGAGGGCAAAAGAAGATCGGAGAGCAATTCATCCTTCACCAAATCCCGCAAGTGAGGCGGGATGCTGCAGAGGGATCGACCGTGAACCGTCGTTCAAACCCACCTAAAGTAATATAGTATTTTTTTTATTCGAGAACTATAAAAAATAGCTGTATTTCAAGACATGCATCAGATAGAAACTTAAATATTGTGTGTATATCGGAGTCAGCATATGTGGTACGCATGCGTATAACATCACCTGATTGCTTCGCCGTTAGTCTCGTAATGGAGTTCAGTGCACATGAACGTGTGTTTATCGTTGAGCGATACATAAAGTGTGCGTCATTTAAACTGTGTCGTGTTAAGTTTCAGCGTCGTTTTGGAGGCCGAAGTAAACCATCGAAGTCAGTGATATGGAAGTTGGTGAAGCAATTCAGAGAAACGGGCAGTGATGTTATACGCATGCGTACGACATATGCTGATGCCGATATACATACAATTTTTAAGTTTCTACCTGGTGTGGGTATTGAGATATATCTATTTTTCATGGTTGTGAAATAAAAAAAATCACCAAATATATATATATATATAATATATATATATATATAAATTATTTCACGAAAGTAACACGTGAAAAATATTTATGATGAATAAAACCACGAAGGAAAGGAACACAAAATGGTGCTCAAGCGCTTTCGTCTAATGATATCCTCAGGAACACTGAAGTACATAAAAAGGTTAAGCCTATATATAGGTTACAGAAAGAAAAAAAGAAAAATAAATAACATACATACACACACACATATATTATACATATATATACATACATATCTATATATACAAATACATACATAGATACATACATACATATATATACAATAAACAGAGAAGTAAAATAAAAATTAAAAATTAAAATTAAAACCTTAAAGGATTACCAGTGAGGCGTACAGATTTGTAAGGAAAAATATCGATTTTTAGCACAAGATCAAATGGATTATAAAAATACAAATTTATACTGGAACTCTGCCCGGGTTTTAACACACTGCTGCCTATGGTCAGGTTTCGATATATATAAAAAAAATAAAATGCAAATTAAAAGTTAATAAAGTAGAAGACAAGTTTACCAAAGATTTAATGTTTTACCCTTCTTATCTAAATCTGTTTTAAAGGAATTCAAAATAACAGGATCGAGTTGAAAAAGACCTTTGCTTATGTTGAAGTTATTTGAAAGTTGGATAATGGCAGACTCAAGAATATTTCTATTAACAATGTTGCTTGAATGGAATAAAACTGAAGCATTATTCCAATCAATACAATGGGCTAACTCTGACAAATGGACAAAAAGGGCACTGGACAACTGTCCTGTTCTAACGGAATATTGATGCTGTTTTTACACGTGTGTGCAAATCCTTTCCCGTCTGACCTATGTAAAAGGAATCACATTGTTTACAACCAATTTTATAGATAATGCCTGAATTATTGGTAGGGCTATTTTTTACTATAATATTTTTCACAATATTGTTATATGAAAATACTACATTAATATCCAAAAGTTTAAGTACATTAGCAATGCCTAAAAAGCCCGGGAAAAATGAAAGTACTAAAATATTTTTTGACAAAGTACGAGTGTTAATATTGACACGATAGAAAGTTCGTTTTGCCTTGTTGAGACAAGATTCCATAAACGCAGATGGATAACACAAATCACTTCCAATACCGTTGATTTTTTCCAATTCGGCATCGATGTATTCCGGACTGGCGATCCTAAGGGCGCGGAGAAACATTGATGAAAATATGACGTCATCAAATCATTTAATAGTGGCTTGAAACGCCTTCTCAAAGATCATAAGGACTTAATTCCGCTTTTCATGTCCACTTCACCTGCTCTGCCCTACCTTTACGGTCTTATTAAAACCCACAAACCTGGTAACCCTATGCGCCCTATTATTAGCTCGGTGGGCTCTATTACTTATAAACTCTCCAAATGGCTTGTCAAAGTCTTGTCCCCCATTCTCGGAACTATCTCTGATTCACATGTAAAAAATTCCATGGATCTTACGGAAAAATTGAATAATGCACATACTGAAACTAACGATAAATTGATCAGTTTTGATGTTTGTTCATTGTTTACAAAAGTGCCGATTGACGATATGCTTGACTTTCTCTCCCAAGAATTACATAAGTATGACCTGCCACTACCTTCACACATTGTTTTGGAACTCATTAAGCTTTGCATCAAAGACTGTAAATTCACTTTCAATAACGAGTATTATCAACAAGTTTTTGGGATGGCTATGGGCAACCCCTTATCGCCCCTCCTCTCCAATATTTATATGGAGTTTTTCGAAATTACCTATATTCCGAGAATCCTGGGGGTTGGCATCCCTTGGTTGCGGTACGTCTACGATATTTTGTGTATCTGGCCCATGAATCGTGACCTGGATAGCTTCCTCCTTCAGTTAAATGATCAAGTCCCCTCCATTAAGTTTACTTTAGAAGTTGAGCAAGACAATTCAATCCCATTTTTGGATGTGCGTGTACATAGGGAAAGCCCAGGTTTTAAGTTTAGTATCTATCGGAAAACGACAAACAATTTGTCCTACGTACACTTTTACTCGGGACATGATACCCCCACTAAGAAGGCCATATTTTCATCAATGTTTCTCCGCGCCCTTAGGATCGCCAGTCCGGAATACATCGATGCCGAATTGGAAAAAATCAACGGTATTGGAAGTGATTTGTGTTATCCATCTGCGTTTATGGAATCTTGTCTCAACAAGGCAAAACGAACTTTCTATCGTGTCAATATTAACACTCGTACTTTGTCAAAAAATATTTTAGTACTTCCATTTTTCCCGGGCTTTTTAGGCATTGCTAATGTACTTAAACTTTTGGATATTAATGTAGTATTTTCATTAACAATATTGTGAAAAATATCATAGTAAAAAATAGCCCTACCAATAATTCAGGCATTATCTATAAAATTGGTTGTAAACAATGTGATTCCTTTTACATAGGTCAGACGGGAAAGGATTTGCACACACGTGTAAAACAGCATCAATATTCCGTTAGAACAGGACAGTTGTCCAGTGCCCTTTTTCCATTTGTCAGAGTTAGCCCATTGTATTGATTGGAATAATGCTTCAGTTTTATTCCATTCAAGCAACATTGTTAATAGAAATATTCTTGAGTCTGCCATTATCCAACTTTCAAATAACTTCAACATAAGCAAAGGTCTTTTTCAACTCGATCCTGTTATTTTGAATTCCTTTAAAACAGATTTAGATAAGAAGGGTAAAACATTAAATCTTTGGTAAACTTGTCTTCTACTTTATTAACTTTTAATTTGCATTTTTTTTTTTTTTATATATATCGAAACCTGACCATAGGCAGCAGTGTGTTAAAACCCGGGCAGAGTTCCAGTATAAATTTGTATTTTTATAATCCATTTGATCTTGTGCTAAAAATCGATATTTTTCCTTACAAATCTGTACGCCTCACTGGTAATCCTTTAAGGTTTTAATTTTTAATTTTTAATTTTTATTTTTACTTCTCTGTTTATTGTATATATATGTATGTATGTATGTATGTATGTATTTGTATATAGATATGTATGTATATATATGTATATATATATGTGTGTGTGTGTGTTATTTATTTTTTCTTTTTTCTTTCTGTAACCTATATATAGGCTTAACCTTTTTATGTACTTCAGTGTTCCTGAGGATGTCATTAGACGAAAGCGCTTGAGCACCATTTTGTGTTTCCTTTCCTTCGTGGTTTTATTCATCATATATATATATATATATATATATATATATATATATATATTGTTCGGCCAATGCAACAACGTCCTCACCATTCTTATAGCTTTCCATAATTTTCCTTCAGTCTTCTGTGGAAGTACGGTTATACTGACGCGGTGGTATTCTGAAGTTCTAATTCAGTTACTTTAAAAAAATCTAGTTAATCGAGTATACAGTATACATTAATCCGAAAAAAACTCCTGTCCATTCATTCGCTTTGAACCGGTCCACGTTGCGGAACACGGTTGGTTAATGTAGATGTTATTATAGTTGTGTTTAATAAATAATCAAGCAATTTTGAACTACAAAGTGGTATGATTGTCAAACATGTAATCGTAATTGTCCGTTACATACCGTTTTGTCATTTAGTTTCCTTCATATTGTCTAAAAAAACACAACTTTGTTGGATTATATTTATATTTTGTTTATTTATACTTTCATTATTTATACTGTCATTCCTAGTGAATTGTTGAAACAGTTTGCCTGTTTGTCATATCCATTTTGTCGATGGTCTATTCATACAATTTTTCTGTCAAAAACATCGCTGCGTTGACGAAATGAAATCAATGCTGTCGAAAGCATTTGAAGTTTGCTCATTCGCATTTGCGAAACACTGTATTACAAGATTAAAGAATATATATAATAGGCAGAAGGGTAACTGCTTATTTTGTAGTTTTAACTTTTACCATTAGATTCAGTTTATACCTTTTACGGGCATTCAAGTAAGCAGTTTGTAACATCATCTTTAATATTTGAATTACCATGTTATATATAATTCAATGTGTTTTTTATGAATGACCTCTGCTATCTTCGTACCCATTTTCACCCCTAAGCGTTTTTTTATCACTGACCTGTGGGCGACGGTTCGATCTTGAAATGCTTCTCAACGACGCCACTTGCCATGAATTCGTACTTGCCGACAGAGTTTCCAAACGGCGAAACTGCCAAACTGATGGCTTGTTTGTATCTCCTGAAGGCGAAAAGCATGTGGGGAAGAATGATCCCAACGGTGATTCTAGGAGGCCCTTTGTTCATTAAAAAGCCTCCGGAGAGTCGGGGATTGTCATACCCCCCCTTCATGTAGTTTTCCTTCTCCGGCTCTCCCTTGGAGCCGAGTTGGAGTGTGAGGAAGAGAAAGAAGATAGCGAAGCGGTTGGGACGGAATGCGGAGCAAAAATTCAGGAGGGGGGAGAAGACAGAAGGGAAGAAGAGCCCGAAGGAGAACCTTGGTGGAGAAGGGCAATGAGTAGCCCTCCTAGGGGGAGTTCGCTCCCCACCTCGCCCTCCCGTCATAGGGGGTGCTCTCCCTTGGTTTGTCATTGGAGTGGGGGAAGAACTGGGCTGTGAACACAACCCACACGTTGCAACACCTGCAGATAAAAAAGAAACTACAGTAATAATGAATTGAGTTACGTAAACTTAAATTACATATTTGTATATGAGCCTAGTTATACGAAGACATGATGCGGTACATTATTATGAAGTTACAGATATATATATACTAAAAATAGCCCAAAGGTCCCCTCTAGGTTAATCCAAGGAAAGTAAGAGATATAAGGAGAGAAATTTTGAAAATAAACGAATATTCATCCAGTATGTTTATATTTATCGGCACGACAAACAATCGCTTACACAAAACAGAAAAAGTAAAGAATACCCAAGTTTCTCTCCAACAACGCCTTCTGGCAGAAAGAAAAAGTGCTGAAATGAGGGGTATAACAAAGTCAACAGAGAATATTGAAAAGAATGCTTCAGAATACACTCATACTATGCGAACACTTATCTCCTGTACCCAATGTAAATAATAAAAAAAAAAGTATTTAATAAAAACAGGGTATACACGATGCTGGTATACACAATTTTTTTAAGGGTTTTTCAAAATTTATTTCTGTACTTAAAAAAAACAACAAAAAAACCAGGAGATAATTTTAACATTATTTCATGATTTCGTTCGAAATGCTCAGTTCATGACCTAATTTGAGTTCTTAATATAAATGAATTTTTCTATCCAAACTCTCAAGTAAGTAATTTATTGAACGGGTTAAGATGTTAAAGCGATAAATAGGAATGGACTTCGCGCTCCCAAGCCCACCCAGGCGAAGTATAACCATATCAAAGCACCATGTGACCCCCTCATCTGAGCACACATTTTGCTGTGTTACATGTATATTAGGTGTGTTTGTATATTGACCTTAAAACCAATATTCCGAGCTTTACGAACTACCAACGAAGATAAAATATACGTCTGAGATCGTGGTTATGAAGCAAGAAAATAATTCGAAATACAGGGTTCTTGTACAGTTAGTGGCCCTATTGGAGTTGTCCGTATACTGAGAACGGTATAGATATGATAATGTGATACACACACACACACACACACACACATATATATATATATATATATATATATATATATATATGTGTGTGTGTGTGTGTGTGTGTGTGTGTGTGTTATCAGTATATAATTAATATTTCGGCCAAATCCTCCCCCCCCCCATCTTTATAATTCATACGGAGTATCAGCATGAAGGGATGCTAGACGGTTGTAGTGGACGAAGAAGGTGGTCACCAGACATGTTGTAATCGTAATCAGGAATCGTAAACATTGGAAGTCGATTCCACATTTTTGACGAATCGTAATCGTAATCGATTCCACGACAAAAGGAATCGTAATCATGATTACGTGTCATGATTACAACATATCAATGAATAGGTATGAAAGTCAAGTTGCCATTAAAATAAAACCCACTCTTTAGAAAGAAATATGTGGAAATATACTTCTGTCTAAACAGTGGGTTTTATTGCTTTGACATTGACATTATGGTGAAAAATTCCATTTATACTTAGAAATATGTTAATTTATTTGCAACAAATCACTTCAAACATGCATATGTGAAAAACTAATCTATGGCATTAAATAATAACTTGTGAAATGCAGAGTCTAGAAAATATAAGAAATATGCGCTATGAATAAAAATCTTCCTCAAAAACTAAAATTTTTTTTAAATGTTCTCATTTATTTATGACTTCTTGAATTCTGTCATTTTTGGAGTATCTAATAGTCATTATAGTAGCATTAATTGTTTTGCAACATATTCACACACTCATTATGAAAAAGAATAACCCGCAATGCTTAGAAAATAACTGATATATAAAATAGTCCTAACTCACCTATACATAGTAAGATATAACTAAAATGAGTTTATGTTGATGGAATAGTACTATTCCTTATCTATTAGAAAGAAAAATCATATTTTATTTCAATCAGTTATTTCTTCTTTATAATTTAAATCGATTTAAATCGCTTGATTTAAATAATTTGATTCAGTCATTGCAACCCTTCATGACAGTGATTATGTGTTCGCTTTCTTCCGTTTACCTAATTTGGAATCGTAGGAATCATGATTGCAGTTTTAATGTAATCGTAGTCGATTCCATTTGTGGTGGAATCATAACATGTCTGGTGGTCACACTACTGTAAATATCTGTAGCACTTCATTAAGCTTGTCATTGCATCCACGTACATCAAGTGTACTAGCGCCCCTAATTGCAATGGGTTCTTCCCACTGTATCATGCCTTTCACAGATACCCATCATCCCATTAGCATATCTATCGACTTTGCTGCCTTCAAGTACGCAGTATAATACTATTGTTCTAGACTTATGGACGTCTGAATAGGGCAAATGACTTTATAAGAACAATGTACTATCATTGCATTACATGTATGAATAACAATTTAAATGTTAACGACACGTAACTATGAATACATTTTATTTTCATTTTCCTTATAATTAATTACCCAACAACACTGCAATGTAGCCCCCAAGTACGAGTAGTTTCCCTTAAAGTGAATTTCTAGTGCTTGAAAATTTTGTCTCTTCAGAGTTCCTATCGAGCTTCCCGCTGCTATACCAGTGTCCTACAACGTTTTGAAACCAGACCTGACCAGAGCTTCCTACTACATTTATAAGGCAAAGGGAAACATTACTACATCTATTCTTTCTTAGTCAATTTTCTTTTCACAATTAGCTCGCTTGCATACTGACGTAATTAGTGTGTGTGTGTGTGTGTGTGTGTGTGTGTGTTGCCAGTAATATAAATTATACTCGTACTTTGGCCAATTTCCCCCCCCCCCTCCCACCATCTTTATAATTCATACGGTATCAGTTTTAGCTTCAAAACTGCATTAATTCTAGATACGTGTGCGTATATTACAAATGGAATAGAGCTCGGCCTTTTTCAAATAGAAAATGAGAAAAGAATGTTCTTCGTTTTAAGGATATTACAAAATAGAATTAAAAAAAGGAAAACTGGAAATTATAATCACGTACCACGTCATACAAACTTTTATTTTACTCCCATTAGAGAGACGCATAAATTATAATACATTATTTTACTAATTTTATTGTTGTTTAAAGTTTTGTATCCTATTCTTTGTGCATTCTATAAAAATCACGTGTTTCACCGGTTACCAAAGTCGAGATACACTCACTGTACCTTAAAATATACATAGTGGCCACACAGTCCCTTTGCAGTGAAATTACAGCACATCGTATGTTGCCCTCGTTTTTCATGAAAAAGGACTTTCTGGCTACCCTGTACAGGTATGGCACGGTATATCTTAACTAGTGATGTACCGATTCCATTAAAAACTACCGATGCCGATCCTTTGCTTATATTTAAAAAAAATCAATTCCCTTCATAAATATTACTAAGCTACTGTGAAAACTTTCAATTTTCCTATTTTCACATTTTAAATTTGTTTAAATGCTTTTCCTTGGTTCACTCCACAATATACAGTACCAGAATTTGTTACTCATATACCGTAGCTTTAAAATGATGTTAAAAAGTTCTATTACTCAGTAAAATGACAAAATTATATTTTAGTTAAACTAATTAAAGCCAGGTAGTTTCTTTTTTCAACACCGTAAACAACAACTAAATTTTTCATTAAAATTTCAAGTCCCTCTTGCCCAATTTGAATGAAAAAATGGATATATAATTTGTGTTTATAAAATTATTAAAATACTTAAAACAAAGTCAACATATGATAATAAAAACCCACTCTAATAGACAGAGTTTATTTCCACAACAGTTTCGATGCCCACTGTGCCCTAAGTGTGAATTTCTTAAAGGTCTCTGGATTGTTTCCTTACTCACTTTTGGTTCATTACTTTTTTCGGTAAAATGTAAATGGAATAATAAACGTAATAGTAATAAATGTGGAAATAAATGTAAATGCAATAATAATAAATGTAATAATAAAGGTAATAAAATAAATGTAATAATAAGTGTAAAGGTAATAATAATAAATGTTGAAAACGTAAATGTAATAATAAATGCAATAATAAATGCAGTAATTATGTCAAAATAATAGAATCTGTATGTATAGAACAAGTAGATAGTTTTAATTTGTGCGAATGTACTTATAAGCGGGACCCTTTAATAAAATGCCCTTCCGGTGTCGGAAGAACGGGATCTAACCTAGGTGCGAATTTCTTAATGGTCTCTGGATTGTTTCCTTCTCGCCTTTTTCATTCGTTTTGCTGTTTATAATTTCTGTATAGTAAACAACAATGTAATAATCAATGTAATAATAAATGTATAATTTCTGTAATAAATAATAATACAATAATAAATGTAATAAATGTAATAATTATGTAAAAAGTAATAGAATCTGTATGTATAGAACAAGAAGATAGTTTTAAATTTGTACGAATGTACTTATAAGCGGGACCCTTTAATAAAATGCCCTTCCGGTGTCGGGAGAACGGGATCTAACCTAGGTGCGAATTTCTTAATGGTCCCTGGACTGTTTTCCCTCTCGTTTTTGGTTCATTCGTTTTTCTGTATCAACCCGAAGAGGATGCCAGTGGGCATCGAAACTGTTGTGGAAATAAACTCTGTCTATTAGAGTGGGTTTTTATTATCATATTTTGACCTTCACGTAGAAAAGTGAAGTTTTTTGCAAAGTCAACATAATAAGATGGTTTAATATATAAATTATAAATTACGACTTAATATAGAATTATTATTCATATAGAGTGGGAGATCACAATAGCTTATATTTAGAGATTAGCTAGTAAGAGAAAATGCAAATTTATGGTTTGCCTTTTTCGTGAATGTAAAATATTTTTTATATAATTACACTTTCAAATGAATATATATTGCCATAAAGAGTGTTTTCTGTCTGTTCGATTTTCAATAAATGTAGATTTTGTTTTATAATGAAAATTTTTAAATTTCAAAGAATCACTGAGAGAATCGACTGAATTTGGCTGATGCCGATGCTTCCAGAATGGCCGATTCTGCCGATGCCGAGTAATCGGTACATCACTAATCTTAACTTGGTAACCGATAATTCATTACATTTTCAATTAATTTATGTGTAGGTACCATTCAACCTTATATATTTCATCCAAGTTTCAGAGGAACAACTGGATTAGGGAAAATATTGGCAATAATGTTTCGAGGTGTTTGACTTCTTTCGTAACGGCAAAGGTCGCCTGACGGATGGGACTTATTACAGCTTTACGTGGGATCACGGGTTGTTACAACATCTGAACGCAGAGAATGGTCACCCATTCAACTAATGAGCAGACCCATTGTCGCTTAACCTCGCTGATCTAACGGGAAGCAGCGTTGCGACGTGGCCAGGAAGGTTTTATTTAATTTAGAAATAAGTTTTACGTTGGATTTAAATTAAATTTAACACGAGTAACAGAAGGAGGGTTTCGAAAGATGTTCAGTGAGTGCACAAAAAGATCCCTGCGCAAACACTGTGATTAGTTCTACTATTTGGCACATAATGCTCCCATACGCACCCCCCCCCCCCCTTTTCCCTGCTGCTTGCGGATCTATTCGTTACCGGTAAGTGATGTTTGGGGATTTATTTAATTTAGAGCTATTATAAAATAAGGAAAGAGTTAACTACAGTAAAACACATTTTTGAGGGATGCTTCCGAGTAATCTTTAGGTTAGACCGACATTAGTAAGGACGTAACGCGTGACAACCATCAGCGACAATAGTATATTATGTTAGGCCCCGGCCCACATCTTATTTGGAAGTGCGAGATGACGGGAACATATTGTTTGTAAACAAGGACAAAGAGGGTAACTTATCTCAGTCGATACATTAAATACTTTAAAATTAATTATGTCACTTCATATAAGAGTTGACACGAAGTTTATCTTAGAGAATTTCCTGAAATCTCTTCTCTCTCTCTCTCTCTCTCTCTCTCTCTCTCTCTCTCTCTCTCTCTCTCTCTTCTTCTCTCTCTCTCTCTCTCTCTCTATATATATATATATATATATATATATATATATAATATATATATATATATATATATCTCAGTGGCGGATGGTGACCGTGTAAATTGGGTGTGCGGAATATCATGTGGAGTAAAATTAATAACTGAAATTCATGTTAACTTACTTATTAATAAATCTTAATAGTAATATGGTAAGCATACGCAATCCACCTTCTCAATATTACACTAAACACTTGGAGAATTTAGGTAAACTGTAAAAAATCTAACACCAATTTCTTACGGGCTCCTTTCAGCATCGAACTTATTTACACATAAACTCAAGTCTTCTTTTTGGAGAAAAATAGTGAGCAATAACGTCCTCATATAAGGAACTTCTTTGCTTCACATGTATAAGCAGTGTAATAAGTTAAGCATATGAACATAAGTAATCCACACTCTTAAGAATAAACAAAGCACTGGAAGAAATAGGTGAACTTTAACTTCAAAAGTAAAAACAAAAAACTAACACCAATTTTCTACAGCATCCTTTCAACCGACTTTAATTATACATAAACTCAAGTCTTCTTTTCTGGGAAGAAAAGTGAGCAATAACGTCATCATAGAAGGAACTTCTTTGCTTCAAGTCTATTAGCAGCCTTTTCTATCGAAAGCAAACTAAAACCACATAGCCTTTCCTGCCCTTGTGTTCCCCGGTAGCATGTGTTTATTCGTTTTAGGACCGAGAAAGAACGTTCTACTGAAGCAGTGGTGCTTGGAATTGTTAAGATGAATTCTGCTAGTTTATAGATTTCTTGGAATCCGCAGCTGAGTTGATTCACTGTCATTATGTTCATTAGTTCATGAACATGTTTGCCCGAGAACTCTGAACTTGAATAGAGTATCATGAGTTCATTCTTGAGACGCACATACTCAAACAGTGTTCCATAAAAGTCTCTTACTTTGTTCAGTAGGTTATCTGGGAAGCTTACCTTGTACTCTTCATATTTTTCAGGTGCAAGAAGGTGAAGAAACTCTAATTTAGAGAGAGAAGAATATCTAGTCTGAATCTGATAAATGATGCTATTCATGATCTTGCAAAACAACTGGTGATAAGCATCTTTTCCGTCATTTTCTATCTTTTGTCTGCATCTTTCGGGCTGTGGATCATGGAGCTCATCTTTTTCAGACACAATCGAAAGCCATAGCTCTTCAAAACTGTGATCCTTATTATATTTCAGTTGTTGTGTAACGTCACTTATTTTCTTACAACAGTATAGCACATCAAATGTTTCACTCTGTAATATATTGTACAAAACATCAGTATACCCAAACACTTTTGAAAAAATCTCAAGGAACAATATTGTTTGAAAATCTTCCAAGAATAACAAGAATCCCCGTGCTTTTACTACTGCATCCGTGTCCCAATCTGCACAATTTTCGATTACATCCTTGAAGAAATCAGTAAGACTGCTTCTGTAACTTTTTACAGTATTTACTAAACGAGATGTGAAGTTCCATCTCGTTGGAGCAACAGAGGGCAATCTTCTGGAAACAAATTCATTTAAAACATGTACTCTTTTAGAAGACTTGGAAAAATAAGCAGCTACCCCACTCAGAATTTGGAAAAAGTGTTTGCACTGTTTGATACTGGAAAGGCTTTGCTGTAAAACTAGATTCAGCACATGAGCATAGCAATGCGTAAAAATGGCAAGAGGAGAAGCTTCAATGACTTTTTTCTGCAAGCCATTTACATGTCCACTCATTACATATGCTCCGTCATAAGTCTGTCCAACTAACTTGCTTTCGATCTGATATTCTTCAACTATGTTCACTACATGCTTAAACAGGCCACCAGAGGTTCTGTCGATACTAATATCAGTAAATCTAATGAATCTTTCATATACTTTACCTTCATGAACAAAACGCAAAACTGTTGACAGCTGTGATTTTGACGTAACATCTGAGGTTTCATCAAACATTATAGAAAGAAATCTTGCTGTTCATCAATTTCCTTTTTTATATTGTCTTTCATTACAGAGGCTATAGCTTTGATTATGTCATTTTGCACAGTAGAAGTTCCCTGAAACACAGTGGATGTATTTAAATGATTATCTAGAAGAGAATCATACTCCCGAAGCAATTTTAGGATTTCTATGTAATTTCCTCTGCTCACTGAAGTTGAACCTCATCATGACCTCGCAGAGGAAGTTCTTGCTTAGCAACATAGCATATTGCATCATTAAGCCGTTTTAGAATTTCTCTGTTCTTCTTTACCTGTTCATTGTGTCTGCTTACTTCATGTGCCTTTTGCTTATCAATTAATGCGTCAATTCTTTGCTTGCCAAACATTTTATGGCTAAGAAAAGACTGAACATGGCCTTGCGATCTCTCATGCTTCTGCTGAGCAGCAGACAGATTGAGATCAGAATATCCCTGTTTACTCCAGATATTATTCTCTTTTGAGAACAATAAACATGGCCAACAGAAAAGTTTAGAACGCTCTTCACAACCAGTCAGCCACTCAACAAATTTATACTGAGAAACTGAAAAATGCCTTGTATATCCAGACTTTTTATCTTTGTGTTGACTAATCAAGTTTGGGAGTGCTGGACATGGCCTTCCTTCCTCTAACACTTTCAACTTGTCCTCATAACTAAGTGTTGAAAAAGGAGTGCTTAATATACTTTGTACAGTGTTTGGCATGGTTATGGAAGGGACAAAAAGGTAATATATCAGTACTGGATACAAAGATTTCCCCCATTGAGCTCTGACTGGAAACTGACAGTCGCTGACTCGCTCGCTGAGAAGCCGTCTGACGCCAGCCATGGCAACATAGGCTCCGCCCACTTTACCATATATGGAGGGTGTTCTGTCCACAGACCGCACACTCTACGCCCTGATCCCTCGCTCTCTCCCTTTTCCATTTGATTTGGCATGGGGTAAATATAAATTTATATTCCCCATAGTAGGGGAGAAGAATATATATATCGCCGCACCGCAATACTGAAATTTCGCACCTCAAACAAGCTCTAGGGACGCTTCTATCGCTCAGTACCAAAATTTTACCGAATGGTTGTGAAGACAATCCGAACAACTGAATTGAAGTAGCTCATTTCTCATCTCGAATAGTGTAACAGTCGAGCGCGGAATTAAGGGTAGGGAATCTTTTTCGTCTCGACTAAAGTTGAGAGAGGGAGACAAAGGGTTAATTAAATATTAATTTACAGAAAACCTATTGGGTGTGCGACGCACACCTAGCACACCTTGAATATACGCCCCTGGTATACTGTATATATATATATACTAGTGTACCCGTGCCGTCAAGAATGACGGCAAAATATACAGTATATGAACCACGAAAATGGAGACTGCTGCAGAAATAAGAAGACGATTGGCAAGAGAACGACAACGTAGGAGAAGAGCAAGCTTATTAAGTCAGGAATGATACCTTGAACACTGTTAGTATAAAAAAGGATAGGATCATTATAAAATATATTTATTATTATTCCCGTCGCTTCGCTGACGGTTAGACAGGCTAAACTACAAAAAAAGAACCCAGCCGTGAAAATTTTGAACTCCACATTGTGTCAACATTTCTGAATCTGGTATCTCCCAAAACCTCCTCACCATTCATACAACTTGGGGGCTAACCCACTCCCCATTACCCCCACCCCCCCCATTACCACACCCATCCCCCATTACCCCCACCACCACCCTTCCCCCTGCCTCACCCTTCCGCCCACCCCCACCCTTCCCCCACCCCAACCCTTCCCCCACCCTCCCTTCCCCCATTGCTAAACTACAGAAAAGAACACAGTCATGAAAATCTTGAGCTTCACATTTCCGCCCGTAATACAATAATTCATAGCTTCTAATTATTCCTATCTAATTCCTTCAGAGCGTGACACAATTCTGCAACAAACAGACAGACATATAAACAAACAAACAAAACTTGGCTATTATTATAATGGGGATATATAGGGTGGGAGAAAAGTCTTTAAGGATTTGATACAAAATAATTTGTTAATAAATGAATTCCAATGCAGTATACGCGATACTTTTCAAAGCAACTACACAAGGCCACGGATGACACTAGGCTAGAACAGGAAGACCCAAGGCCCTAGCCCCAGTCACCGCCATGTCAGTAAGGATGGAATACAGCGATGAAGAAAAAGTGTATCTTGTATCGTGGGCTATTTCTTATAAGAATTGTGAAGAAAGTTTGCATTTATTTCAACAAAAATATGATAAACCGCCACCAAAAGCAACCACTCTTCGGTACCTTCGGTACTGGAAGCTCAAACTTTTGGAAACAGGGTAAAAGACCATCCAAGAAGCGGAAGGCCAGTAACAGCGATAGGAGATAACAACAAAGAAAGTGTCCTCGCCACTTTTCAAGTCGATCTAACATCTTCATCGAGAAAAGTCGCACAGGAATTGGGTATTTCTAAATTTTTAATAGCCAAAATATTGAAATCACATGAGTACCATGATTCTGATAGACGGCTGCAGTTTGCCGAGACAATGAGACACAAAGTCAAGAGTGATCCAGATTTCCTTCGAAAGATCAAATTTTCAGATGAATGTGTCTCCGGTTTAACGAGTAAAAGAAACAAACACAACGTTCACTACTGGGCGAAATAAAATCCCAAAATATGATTGGGTAAACCCGTTAAAACGGCGACACCACCAGTTTGGGCGTGCATTGGTTATTCAGGACTCGTTTCCTTTGACATATCGAGAGATACGATGGATGGAAAACGCTATTGCCAGGTACTGAGAGACAAATTTTTGCCACAGTTTACTAATGGCGTTGGCAGGAATTGGCTTTATGAACATGATGGAGTTCCGCCATATTACTCTGCAGTTGCCCGTGAGATCCTGGATACGAACCTTGAAGGAAGATGGCTTGGGCGACGAGGTCCCATAGAGTGGCCAGCCACTGCAGCCAGATCACCTGATTTGACCCCATGTGATTTCTGGCTTTGGGTTTATTTGCGTGACAAACTCTACACTCCTGGTTTCATCTGTCCAAATGTGAATACCCTTCGCTGCAGAATAGATGAAGACCTAAAAAGGATCCCACTCGATAGGTTCAGAAGAACAATGAACAGTTTCACAGAGAGAATCCACAAATGTATCATTGCGGCTGGAGAAGTCTTTGAAGATTAAATTACAATTTAACAAAATATATGCATGAATAAAATTCTTATAGACTTTTTGTCTGATTTGTTTCATCATTTGAACACTTATCTGAATAATGTTGTTAACTAAATAGTTTGAAGACTTTTTTTCATCTTATATATATATATATATATAATATATATATATATATAATATATATATATATATATAGAAACGACGTAAGTATAGAGGAGCGTTCTGCACACGAGGAAGAGAAAATAACGAACAAATGAAAAATGAGGTGAACCGCCCGGGAATCGAACCCAGGATCTTCCGATTGCCGGTCAGATGCGCTATCCATTACACCACGGGCCTCGATTCCCGGGCGGTTCACCTCATTTTTCATTTGTTCGTTATTTTCTCTTCCTCGTGTGCAGAACGCTCCTCTATACTTACGTCGTTTCTATACATTAATATACTGCGTGGTCATTGCAGTTAAATGTACATATTCACGATTTGCGAGGGTGCCCTCTCAGGGCATTGGTTTCTGCCCTATGTAGGAGAATTTCGACTTATGACTGATCGAGGCCCGTGGTGTAATGGATAGCGCATCTGACCGGCAATCGGAAGATCCTGGGTTCGATTCCCGGGCGGTTCACCTCATTTTTCATTTGTTCGTTTTTTCTCTTCCTCGTGTGCAGAACGCTCCTCTATACTTACGTCGTTTCTATACATTAATATACTGCGTGGTCATTGCAGTTAAATGTGTGTGTGTGTGTGTGTGTGTGTGTGTGTGTGTGTGTAGAGACAAACGAAATTCCTCTTCCTCGCCTGTTTGTTTCATGGCTGGAAGTTGTAAACAAGGCAATAAAACCCCACGTGGACACGAACAGTCTACAAAGTGAAAAGCACTTGCCCTTTTCTCGCGTTTGTCGTCACGTCTCGCTCTCAGCTCCTTCGTCAGTAATGCCACTCGTCACGCCACCCCGCTCTCCGGCCTTCGCCGGAGAGCTGCCCACTGTCCTTCAAGGTTCCGGTCGAGCATACACGAAATTTATCATAAGTAAGTAAGACCCTCTACAATTTCATCCCGCAGGAACCAACATCATTGCTGCAGGATTTTCCACTGGCCCCCTTTTCAACAAGTTTCAACCGGCCCTCAACACTCATCCATTCGTCGGCACGCCAGTCCGCCTTCAGATGCATCTACTTCGAAGGCCAAGCCTGTCATACCTTTCTGCCTTCGTGTTAAGCAACTCCCGCATAGCCTACATAACTTCAGTGAATACCATCAACCTAGCGAATAGGCTATCTTCAAGTGTCCCCAAGAGAGAGAGAGAGAGAGAGAGAGAGAGAGAGAGAGAGAGAGAGAGAGATCAATTAATTAGCACATTAAACTTCCATACATAACAGCGTGCAGGGATGTCGAAATACATTGAAAGGGAACTCCTGTATAACAAGACAGTAGTGACGAGAACTGACGAGATGACAGACACGTCTCTCAAAGGGACAGATCAGACAGAAGATGAACACATTCGAAACATGATTGAGAGAATGACTATTTAATGCCACTGCTTCGCATTATAAATTTATTTATATTTATGCAGCCCCAGTTCATATATATATATATATATATATATATATATATATATATATATATATATATATATATATATATATATATATTGTAACATTTTAGTTCTGTATTTTCATTTTATGTCTGAATATTAAATTTAATTAAATTTGAGATTATAGTTGTCATTGTAATTTTACTCTTAGTGCTGTTGGTTTATAAGTTTTTAAATTAATTTCATCATGTACCCGTTTGACTACGATCTTTCGCCAGTTTTTATTTTACTTTTATTTTTTTTATTGTTTTAGCTACTGATGATCGGAGTTTAACTTCCGAAACGTCTGGATATTAAATCTTCATATCGGTGATGTGTGCGTTGATTATCCTTTTTTTATCCTTAAATGTTAGTGCCCTAAAAACACTCATTCGTTGGAATTGCAAAATTGGGGGTTAATTAATAATATGATGGGATCTTTTAAACTATTTCCCCCCCCCCCTCAACATACTCTTTTCAACAATCACCACCCCAATGTTGATCTTTTCAACTATATCCCCCCCAAAGTTTAAACTCTACAAATTAACCAAAATAAGATAAGAAAACAATAACAACAAATTTATTATTTATTGCAAACATATAATAAATAGAGAACCATTATTTACATAGGATAAAATTTGAATGCCCAGTTAGGTCAACTGTACGCCCTTGACGATTGGTTAGGTTTAGTCGTGATATTTGCGTTAGTTTTAATGAAAATATCACGACTAAACCTAACCAATCGTCAAGGGCGTACAGCTGACCTAACTGGGCATTCATTAAACCTAACCTGGTATTCAGTTGACCTAACCTGGCATTCAATTAACCTAACCGGGCATTCAGTTGGCCTAACCGGGCATTCAATTAACCTACCCGGGCCTATATATATATATATATATATATATATATATATACACTGTATGTATGTATGTATATATCGAAACCTACGGTAAAAGTATTAAATGCCCGGTTAGGTTAATTGAATGCCAGGTTAGGTCAACTGTACGCCCTTGACGATTGGTTAGGTTAAGTCGTGATATTTTCGTTAAAACGAGGAATATTTTTGCTACCCGCACGAAGGGTAGAAAAATAACTGAATGCCCGGTTAGGTTAATTGAATGCCAGGTTAGGTCAACTGAATACCCGGTTAGGTTCACTGAATGCCCTGTTAGGTCAACTGTACGCCCTTCACGATTGGTTAGGTTTAGTCATGAGATTTTCGTTAAAACTAACGAAAATATCACGACTAAACCTAACCACTTGTTAAGGGCGTACAAGTGACCTAACCGGGCATTCAAATTTTATTCTATGTAAATAATGGTTCTCTATAAACCGGAAATATGATAGACTATAATATAATTTTCAAGATATGTATCATATATACATATCTTAAAAATTCTATATGTAAATAAGATAAGTAAAACCTGTTAAATTATTTCCACCTTAATACTGACCTTTTAAACTATGTCCCCCCTCTCTGAAGCTGGCGGAGAAATAGTTTAAAAGATCCATATGATGTATGATAAAATTTTGGTACCATAAATGAAAAACATAAGTTAGGGTAAACTGATAGATTATAAAGTTAGGAAATAGCCCTCAGATGAATTTAAAGAAGTACGTGACTTCTGCCACAAAAACGTCTAGACAAGTTCAAACACGTTCATACGTGTTTAGGGACAAATTACTGTTCCACAAATAAGGAATAAGTTTAGCAGTCGCGTGATATAGCGCCTTCCGTTTCGTCCAGTCATGTCATTAAAAACAGTTTAGTTTTCCTACGGTATGGTATCGAATATATATAATAAAAGGATTTAATATGGTTAAATAGGCCAAATAAGTAAGTTAAATAATTTAAAAGAGCTAAGAAGTCGCGAAACTCAAAATATAATGTACTTAAAATTATTTGCAAGTTCCAGGATCAAACGAAAAAGGAATGTGAAAATGTTTTCCTAATGCGAAATGAAAACCCAAATTGTGATAGGGGGTGGAGAGGCCATGACTCCAGATTCCTGGGATCTTGGGAGCATTGCTCCAGTAAATTTGACCATGAGAAAAAGTAAATTTGGGTTTGGGTTTTGTTCATCCGCTAGACGTTATGCAATTTTTTTGCGTATACGTTCTTGTACAAACCAATTTTTTTAAATTACAAATTTAGTTATTTTAAGTTTAGTTGGTAATTCCATATTTAACAATTATTTTTATTTTTTGTTAAGCTTCAATGTTTTGATAATTAAAATTTTATTGTTTAAAGCACTTACTTTTACTTACTTTCACTGTACTATATTTACTTACTTTTACTCACTTTTACCATACTATATTTACTAACTTTTACTTATTTTGTATTTTTTCAGGTAGTCAATAATCAATAATGGATCCTAATATTGATGAAGTTGGAGAGAAAAGTGAGGGTGTTAAAAGGGGTTACTTTTGTGGTCAATGCAAGAACAAATATTCAAAGAAGCAAAACTGGGAGGAACATTTTAATTCCAAAAAAAATATTTGTTACAATACAAGAGGTCCCAGAGTTTGGGCCCACAGCTTAGATATTGCAGTAAAGAAATACCAGGATGAAGTGCAGCAAAGAGATACGGCAAAGCAGTCATTTAGTTTGTTCACAAAATGTGCTAGTGCTAGACCTCAGAAAAATGAACCAACTTCATCAACTGCTAATCTAGAAAATGAAACTTTTTCACTAGATGTTTCACAGACTGAAGAAAGGGCTTCTCCTCCACCTAAGAAACAAAAGGTAAGTGAGGAATCTGCGCATCAGACTAACAAAACTGCTTTAGAGGAATTTGAAAATTCCCAAATCCAGAAGACATTGAATGCAATTTTGCGCCTAACAAAAGAAACTCACCAAGCTGTTGTGGTTAATAAAGAGAAGAGTCAAAATATGCCTTCAAGTTCAAGTGTTGCATCCAAATCTAATAAAGCAAAAAGCAACAAATTTGACATTTCCATAGCCCATTTAAGCAAGTGTAAATCAATACAAGAAATCCTGAACAATGATTTGATCAAATCTATATTCAAATTGGTGGAAAAGAAGGATCTAGGGCATGCTGATGATTCATTTTCAGTACCAAGTGATATAATGGAAAACATTGCAAATAGTGACACTAATATGCCTGATGTAGATATAGCTGTTGAGGATGAAGATGATGATAATCAAGAAGATATTGATGATGCTTCTGATGATAAAATGTTTACATTATATTGCATAGCTTGCACAGACCCCAAAGCATGTGCTTCAGACAAACATTCTAACATAAAAGGTTACTTCAATGTTAAAGATTTAACCTATGTATGCAACCAAGGAGAAAATCAAGAGAGATGGTTTAGAAATCTGAAAACCCACCTGAAGAGACATTTAATTAAACTTCAGCATCATCAAAGAGCTGCTGTTTATGAAGTGATGAAAACATCTTCTCGGAACACTACTAAATGCATAGAAGACTTATGTGGCAACATCTTATACTACATAATGAAAACAAACACTGCATGGGCTCTATATCCAGTACTTCTAGCTGTATTACATAGGTCAGGTTGTGAGGTTGGAAATTTGAATCATAGCACACATGCGTGCGAGACAATTTGTGAGCTATTAGATAATCAACTTAAAGAACAAACTGTAAAGTGGTTCTTAGAACAAACTTCAGTAACAATAACAGCTGACATTGGAACAATTTTGGGATTAAGCATGCTAGTTGTATTAGTTATGAGTGAAGAAGATAAGACTGTAAAACTTGCTGGGATAAATTTAGTACGCAGCAAATCAGGAGTTTATTTGGCCAATGAAATGTTTGATGTGTTGAAGTCTCCTAATCACTTGAAACTATCTGAAGAAGCAATTAAATCCAAGGTATCTGGAATGGTTGGAGATGGGGCTTTTTGTAAGGACAACGAGCCATTTAAAAACGAAATGAAAAAGTTGTTTGGAGAAAATTTCAAATTTCGATGGGACTTAATGCATCTTGTGAACAGAGCCCACGTTGATGCATTGAAGAAAATTTGTAAACTAAGTGAGCTTTTAGACTTTATTCAGAATCACTCTTCAAATCTGAGATCAGGCCTTGACTATACCAATATGGTTCTTGACAATATCATTGGTTTTAAGAGACCAAAACTCAAATCTGATACTCGCATGGTTAATTACGAATTTGATCAATTTGACAGATTTGTGGAAAATTGTGTGTTTTTTGATCATCCACAAGAGAAAGAAATTAGTGCCAAGTTCTATGTATTGATTTCCTATGTAACAAAGATTATGTTGCAAGTAGCTCAAAAAACCACAGTTAGTGCAGAATTTGTAGAAAATATATTTTATAAAGAAGGAGGGAAAACTGTTATGTTAAGAGTGATGGAAACAATTTCCAAATTAGCTAATGGAGGAAATGCAAATGATGTAGTTTCTGAATTTAAGCACGATACCACAGGGCAGCAAAAGGAACTAACAGCTGAGGATTACATCCTAAATGAAGTTTACAAATACATCAAGAAACGTTCTGATTACTACCAGGTTGCTGAAGTTGCTAGACCATCCAGAACCAGATCTGAAAGTAGTTTTACAAAAGACTCAGTGATAAATTGGCTGACAGATATATAGAACAGCTGTGGAAAGGAATCACAGAGAGATTAAAGCATTTTGATACAGATGTATCAACTGCCTGGAGTGAAGCACCAGCTGAAGGGACATTCTCCATTCTTGGTTACATTGTTGAACACAAAGGATCCATTAAGCCATCTCATTTGACTAAGCTGTGCAGAATTGTGAAGGAGGGTCCAGCTCCAGGCACTAGATCTGCTGTAATGATCACACAGAAAGCCATTGATCAGTGGCCAAGCATACATGGCGGTAAATTCACAACAAATGCCTACATGCAAGGTCTAACATCGTCCACTGTTGCTGCTGCAATGAATAAATAAACTTAAGGTGAGTTATAAACTGTACATTATTGTATTATTATGTTTAGCTAAAACAATTTGTAATTGGTATGTCGTCAATTCAAGAGTTTACTATCATTAACCTATCTAGTGGTGTAAGGGGAAAAAAAGTAAATTCGGAGCTGTGCTCCAGTAAATTTTTTCAAATCTGGAGTCATGGGAGAGGCAGAGCGCAGAGCAAAGGAGGCAGTCAGTGGAGAAAGAGAAGTAATAGAGAGAGGGTCGTACAATGTTCATCAGAAGTTCGTATTCTCCCTCCCTTGTTATTTTTATCTTAATTTCCACCGAGCCCCTGGGACATGGACACCGCTTTTAAGATGAATTTAGACCAGTAAATTAAATTCAATTTTCTCCTAGGGCGTACTTGAAAGAAACTTTCCGTAGGCCCTAGGCCTATTTTTCTCCGGCGTTAGGCCATATTATTCATTTCCTTAGGCCTTTTTAAATTCCCATCAAAACCTATTTCCTTTATTAATTGTATAACGTAAGTAAAATATAATTTAACCTGCAAGAAACATAAGATTAAAATTATACAACTTTGTGGTGTTTTTATAACAACAGTTAAAGGTAGAATTTTTAAGTTATAACGCTGAACAATGTTAGCCTACTTAGGTAAAGTTAAAGTTTGAGCGTAAACTAACACGAAGAAAATTAAGTAACACGCTACCATTACAATTATCGTGCATTTAGTGATACGATACTATTATTATTGTCGTGCGAAAAGAAATACGTCAACAACCCACCCCACGAACGGGGCAATGGAAAGGGACACCAACCAGCCACCAACTACATTACAAGGGGTCACCGGGGAAGGGACGTCACCCCAGGAGAGAAACCCCCGCACCTTTCTCCTTTATCTCCGATTATATATATATATATATATATAACTATTAGTTTCATATGTAGTAGGAAGAAAAGGAAAAAATCTTCCCCTCCTTTCCGCGTCCCTCCTTTGGAAATTTCATCGGCCAAATATCGCAAAAGCATCCATTAACAGACTTCCCTCTCCCTAAAAAAAAAATATTAATAAAATAAAAAATTTTTTTTTAAATGTGTGACTCGTTCCATATCAAACAAATTACATAATGTTGCGCCAATGCCATTTCTGAACCATTTGCTACCTTGTATGTACAAGATTTCTCTTCATCCCACAATTTATTCCATTTTTCTAACAATGGTCAAATCTCTTTTTTCGCCATTTGTTGGAAAACAAAACAAAAACCCTTTGAAGAAAATTATATTACGGATATCAATAAGTTTCTTCGTGCAGGATGCTTTTATTAAGAAACTTTGAAAACTTAAAAATAAAATCTGAACAGTAAAAGCTACGAGTGTTATTTTCTTAAGTTTATTTTCTTAAGTTTATTTTCGTTTTTACACCATTCAAACTTTAAATTCGAATACAAAAATTAGTTCAGATGGATGAAAAGGAATGATGTTCAGTGGCCTGAGAATATATTTAGTACGCAGTGTGTCAACCTAACCAGTCACCAATTATATATAGATGGTGTACCGCAAGGATTGATTTTGGCACTCGTTTCATTCCATACAAACAATATTAATGTACAGTGCCACGATATAAACAGTATTCAGCAATAGAAATTGCACGTATTTGTAGTTGGGGATGGGAGTGTAAATCATCTTCAAATCTGTCACGAGCTTCACATGTGACCATATGAAACACGGAAAGCCCCACCGCGCCAACTGTTGGTACTCAGCGTAGTAGTACTTACAACAAATGGTGCGGGTGCCCACTAACCTTTATCTTTACCTACAGTATATAGCGGAATATGTCCAATTATCTCATGAAGATCAAAACTAAGTAAAGGGAAAGACAATGACTCATTCACATTTATCATATTCACATCACATGTTTTGAATGACTCATTCACATTTATCATATTCACATCACATGTTTTCAATGACTCATTCACATTTATCATATTCACATCACATGTTTTCAATGACTCATTCACATTTATCATATTCACATCACATGTTTTCAATGACTCATTCACATTTATCATATTCACATCACATGTTTTCAATGACTCATTCACATTTATCATATTCACATCACATGTTTTCAATGACTCATTCACATTTATCATAGTCACATCATATGATTTGTGACTACATTTTGCACAATCCTAGTTAACAGAATAAACACTGTAACGCGTATGAAAACAGTTTATATATATTTTTTTATTAATAAATGTATATATTTGTTAGCGCTGTGCCAATTTCTGGCCCTCTTAACTGATTATTGTTAGGTATATATTTTATGTGCGTATTAAAATCCCTCACAATTTTCCCTATATAGGTCGTTTTCCTCAGCCATTACAGATAACGGAATGCATAAAATACTTCATAATTTATTAGGATAAATAAAAATTCGCTTTTCGTTTAATTAATGAACAATTATTTTTTCATTCTTAGTTGATAAAGTATTAGGACAAAAGGTTCATTTAAAATTGGATTCAGTTCAACCTCTTTTTGGAGGTTGGGATAACGTTTATTCAGAAAATATTTACGTCATCCAATTCTTTAACATCTATTAAAGAGTATATATATATATATATATTATATATATATAGTGAATATATATTGTTTTTAACGCATGATTGCACATTATTTCGGATACTGAAAAAATGGCTAGATTGGGCCTACTTTTAGCTTTGTTGTAGCTTAATTGCTAACGCCAACGACTCTAACTCTGCGGTCCTGTGTTCGAATCATGGTGGGGGGGTTTATATATATATATATATATATATATATATATAGAGAGAGAGAGAGAGAGAGAGAGAGAGAGAGAGAGAGAGAGAGGGGGGTTGACAAAAGTAAATAGACGCCATGATGATTATATTATCCTCATCCTCAAGAACAAATAGCAAAGTTCATCAATGGAATGTCAGAACATATATCACCCTTATATAATTCTAAATATATTTGATTCTAAATAAATTTTTTATTATTTATTGACTTTTATTATCAAATCAAACACAATGGAAAAAAAAAAGGTGTCTTTTTTACTTTTGTCAACACTACTTGTAATATATATATATATATATATATATATATATATATATTATATATATATTACTTTTCAACCGAACTAGCGACATATTTTAGAGTCCAATTAAGTTAGATTAAGTCAAATTAGGTTAAGTTATTAATATCGATGAAATCTCCAATTGTTGTTTGTTTACCGTTGACCAAACTATGAAAATATACAACAAAAATAAAACTTTGTACTCAGAAAAGAAACAAAATATCGAATGATACATTTGATGTTCCAAAAAATAAAAGTTTATAGAGAAAATATTCTTTGGACTCTTTCAGAATTTGAAATCTTTTTCATACCAAAGGTAAATAAAACTTAGTTTCAATCTTCACTAAAAAATAATAAAAGCTTTCAAATTAAATGACAAAGAACTGTAAAAATACCTCTTTTTACACTTCTTTTCAAAGACGTTTCAAAGCTTATATTCTTCTTCTTTTCAAGGTAATATATATATTATATATATATATATATATATATATATATAATATATATATGTGTGTGTGTGTGTGTGTGTGTGTGTGGTGTTCCTGATGGTGTTCCTCCTGTTGTTCTCAAGAACTGTGCTTCTGTGTTGACACCCTGCCTAGACAAACGCTTTCGTCTTTATCTCTCATCTGGTACTTTTCCTTCCTGCTGGAAGTTCGCTTTCATTCAGCCTGTCTTAAAGAAGGGTGACCGCTCTCAACCCTCCAACTATCGTCCAATTACTTTGATTTCTTGCCTTTCTAATGTTTTTGAATCTATCCTTACTCGGAAGATTCTTAAACACTTCTCTTCTCACAATCTTCTATCAGATCGTCAGTATGGGTTCCGCAAGGGACGCTCGACTGGCGGTCTTCTTGCATATCTTTTTGACTCGATCATCGTCCTTTCGGAATTTCGGTGAAACCTTTGCTCTTGCCCTTGACATATCAAAAGCTTTTGATAGAGTCTGGCACAAATTTTTAATTTCCAAACTGCCCTCCTTCGGTTTCTATCCTTCTATCTGTGACTTTCTCTCTACTTTCTTTTCTGGTTGATCCATAGCTGCGGTTCTAGATGGCCACTGTTCTTCTCCTAAAGCTATTAATACTGGTGTTCCTCAAGGTTCTGTCCTGCCACCAACTCTTTTCCTTTTATTTACCAATGATCTATTAAGTCGTACTTCCTGTCCTATTCTCCACCCGCTTCACAAAGCGTCCCTCTCAACAGTCACTCCATGATTCGCGAAGGACGGCTATGGTACACCTGACCTCTGGTCTTTCTGCCATCTCTGATTGGGGCAGAGAAAACCTTGTGGCTTTCAATGCCTCAAAAAAACAGTTCCTCCATCTTTCTACTCGTCATAATCTTCCACACGACTATCCCCTTACTTTCAACAATACACAACTCAATTTTTCCTCTTCTCTTAACATTCTTGGCATTTCCTTTTCTCGTGATCTTTCCTGGAAAAATCACATATACTCTCTTTTTAAAACAGCTTCTAAGAGGTTAGGTGTGCTGTACCAGCTCCGCAGTTTCTTCGTCACCATTCAGTTGCTGTCTCAGTATAAGGGGTTTTGTCTGCCCCTGTATGGAGTACGCTTCTCATGTGTGGGGTAGCTCAACCCACACAGCTCAACTTGACCGGCTGGAATCAAAAGCTTTCCGTCTCATCAATTTCCCCCCTCTTACTGACTGTCTTCAGTCCCTCTCTGTTCGTCGCAATGTTGCCTCACACTCTCTCTTTACTATCGCTATTATAACAGACATTGCTCTTCTGAACTCTCTCACTGCATGCCTCCTCTTTTAAGGAGAGCGCGCAGCACCAGACTTTCGACACATTTTCATTCTTTTTCTGTCCAACTCTCTAACGCAAGGGTTAATAGTTATTTTCAATCTTTCATCTACTCAACCAGTCAACTCTGAAACAATCTTCCTCAATCCATCTTTCCCCCCTGTCTATGACCTTCAGTCTTTCAAGCGCAGAGTGTCCAGACATCTCAAAAACCCTGGACCTTGATTTTGGTTCTCTTTTTCTTCTATGGGGGGTGCGTTTCTGCGGCCATTCGCACTTGGCCACTACTTCCTGCACAAAAAACATATATATATATATATATATATATATACTGTGTGTGTGTGTGTGTGTGTGTATGTACAAAATTAAGCGTGCGAAAGTAAACAACAAGCCCTTGTGGTTTACTTCTAGAGTAGGAGACATTATAAAGAGTAGAGATAGGGCTTATAGGCTACATAAGTGCGATAAAGACAATTTGTGGTTACGAAACAACTACATATCTCCAAGGCGTGAAGCGAAAAGTGTAATAAAAAAGTCCAAGCGCGAATTTGAAATCTCCATAGCTCGTGACGGTAAAGAAAACCCCAAGCGATTCTTTCAATACGTCAATAATAGGAATCCAGTAAAAAGTGTCTTGGGGCCGTTGAAAAATGCTGACGGAGAGCTAGTTTCTGGAAACAAGCAAATGGCTATCCTGCTAAACGAATTTTTTACGTCAGTTTTTACAATAGAAGATGTAACAAATATCCCTACAGTCATAGACGTAATACCTTTTGACAATTGCAATATTTTTTATAATATTGTGGTTAGTGAAGGGGAGGTAATGCGTTATATTGATAAAATGAAAACGCGTAAATCACCGGGGCCGGATTCCATATATCCCATACACCCAAAAGAATTAAAAGATAGCATTGTTGTGCCGCTAACAAAGATATTTAATGCGTCTATTTCTAAGGGGTGCGTACCAGATAATTTTAAGTTAGCAAACGTAACACCTATCTTTAAGAAAGGCGATAAAGGTGCGGCGGGAAATTATAGGCCAATCAGTTTAACGTCTGTTGTAGGTAAGCTACTGGAATCAATAATTAGGGATCGTATAGTCGAACACTTAGAATTGCATAACTTAGTTAGAAATACGCAGCACGGTTTTAGGAGAAACAAATCTTGCTTAACTAATCTTTTAGAATTTTTTCAAAGCGTGGTTGACGTTTACGATAGTCATCGGGCGGTTGATGTAGTCTATTTAGATTTTCAAAAAGCGTTTCACACCGTGCCGCACAAAAGACTCATTGAAAAAACTAAGGCTCATGGAATCAAGGGTGTAGTAATAAATTGGATAGAAGAGTGGATGCGAGGTAGGAAACAGAGGGTGGTCGTTGATGGAGCGGAGTCGTGTTGGGCTAATGTAGCGAGTGGCGTTCCTCAGGGTTCTGTATTGGGCCCCTTGCTTTTTCTTATATATATTAACGATTTAGATGTCGGCCTAGTCGGTACAGTTTCAAAGTTTGCGGATGACACGAAGCTGGGTGGTAGGGCGATTAATGACGAAGATAGAGGTAAAATCCAGGAAGATCTGAATAAAATCGTTGATTGGTCAATCACATGGCAAATGAGATTTAACGTCGCTAAGTGCAAAATTTTACATATAGGTTCGCGTAACGGTAATTTTGCGTATAGTATGTCAGGGAAAGAGTTAACAAGCGTAGAGCAGGAAAAAGATTTAGGAGTTATAGTCACTGGTGACTTAAAAGTAGCGAAACAAAGTACAGCAGCGGTCAATAAAGCGAACAAAGTGTTAGGTTTTATAGCTCGGAATTTTTAGTACAAATCGCGCGATATTATAGTTCCTCTTTATAAGTCATTAGTTAGACCCCATTTGGAGTACGCGATCCAATTTTGGAATCCGCATATGCGCAAAGATATAGACAAAGTCGAAAGAGTTCGAAGAGGAGCAACTAAGATGATTCCGTTGCTTAGGTCAAAGTCTTACGAGGATAGGCTTAAGGAGTTAAAATTGACTACACTCGAGACTAGGAGGCTAAGGGGTGATCTAATCCAGGTTTTCAAAAATTATGAATGGGTTCGATAACGTAGATAGATAACTTTTCCGAAATATCTCAATATAATAGGACTAGAAATAACGGGTGTAAGTTGACAAGTAGAAGGTTCGAGAGAGCAGTTGCCAAAAACTTTTTTACGCATAGAATAGTAAATAGCTGGAATAGTGTGCCGGTAGAAGTAATTAGTAGCACGTCTATAAACATGTTTAAAAATCGATTAGACGCATATGTTGATAGATTGGGTATAGTTTATGGCAGTAAAATTAAGGCTTTGTGGTTCGGAACCCACGTAAAATTGTAGGTCCCCTCCGCCACCACGGAGGACATGCACAATACACAATTACGAACATAGTTAGGTAGACCAGCCATGAGTGGATCCTAGGGTCTTTGTTGGTCTGAAACATTATAACATATATATATATATATTATTTAGTTTCAATATTAATTACACTTAATAAACAAAAACTTTACTGTGTATGTAAGTAAGCATGTAAAAACAACATTTAATAGTCATTTTATGGTAAATGTTCAAAATGTCCACCATTTACACGCAAACATGCGACCACCACAAAGTTCCAAAACAGATCGACCCATAGTAGTGCTCATATTAGATGAGATTTTGCGTTCTTTCCGAACAATTGCTTCCTGTAAGTGTTGCACATTTTGAGTGTAAGAACCATACACTTTGTCCTTCAAGTACTTACAGGAAGCGATTGTTCGGGAAGTGCGCAAAACTTCATCTAATATGAACACTGTGTGTCGATCTGTTTTGGGACGTTGCGTCGTATGTTTGTGTGTAAATGGTGGCCATTTTGAACAGTTAACATAAAATGATTATTAAATGTTGTTTTTCAATGCTTACTAGTGTACATAGTAATTTTTTTTATTTATTAAATGCAATTAGTATCCCAAATAAATAATTTCAAAATATATCTAAATTATTTTGAGTTGCCGTGTATATATAGCTGTGGCCAAAAAAGATGGAACACCTTAAATATGTAATAGAGAGAGGTATTAGCAGAAAATATCTATAACATCCCCGATGTATTTTAAGTAGTGATGTACCGATTCCAAAATTTAGCCATTGCCGATGCCGATTCTTTCCCTAGATTTAAAAAATTAATTCTCTTCATAAATTTTACTAATCTAATGTGAAAACCTTCAATTTTCATATTTTTACATTTCAAAATTGCTTAAATGTTTTCCTTAGCTTACTCTACAATATAGAGCACCAGAATTTGTTACTCGTATACCGTAGCTAAAATGAGGTTAAAAAGTTTTATTACTCAGTAAAATGATAAAATAATTTTATTTAATTTTAGAAATTGAATACGAATATTTAAAGTAATTGGTTTTCCTTATGTTGAAGGTATTTTCTTTCTTCAACAATGTTAACAACAACAAAATATTTCATTAAAATTTCAAGTCCCTGGTGGCCAATTTGAATAAAAAAAATGGGATCACCTGAAGATCAGGGGCCCCAGCCTCAATTACCAAATGATATCTTAGTTAAAACTAACGAAAATATCACGACTTAACCTAACCAATCGTCAAGGGCGTACAGTTGACTTAACCGGGCATTCAATTTAATGCAAATTTAATGCAAATTTAATGCAAAAAACAAGAATACATGGGAGCCCTGATCTACAGGTGATCCAAAAAATGGATATACTATAATTTGGGTTTATAAAATTATTAAAATACTGAAAATATAGTCAACATAATAAGATGATTTAATATATAAATTATAAAGTACAACTTAATATAGAATTATTATTAATATAGAGTAGGAGATTACAATAGTTTATAATATTTAGAGATTAGTTGGTCAGAGAAAATGTAAATTTATGGACAATTTCGCTTATTAAGCCTTGCCTTTTTCGTGAATGTAAAATATTTTTATATAATTACACTTTCAAATGAGTATAAATGACCAGAAATGTTTTTGCCCGTTCAGTTTTCTATAAATATAGATTTTGTGTTGTAATGAAAATTTTTAAATTTCAAAGAATCGGTAAGAGAATCGGCTAAATTTGGCCCATGCCGATTAATCGGTACACCACTAATTTTAAGTACTGATAATGAATTCAGTGTCACTCGTTAAGATTTGTGAACTTCCTCAGAAAGATATGGTGTAATTAATATTTGCTATATTAGTTTTAATACGTTATACTTTATACTTTTTCAGTTTTTGCAGTTTTCTCGGTAAATATATTTAAACTACAAATTGGCATCAAATTCAATAAATCAACGGCACATCATTAATCAGATCAGAAGAAGCATACACGTTTCATTTGACTTCATCAGCCAAACTTAGAAAGTTTGAGGGTGATGTAACTCATTTGTCCCAAGCTATATATGCCATAATTAGTTTCCCTCGTGCTTTATTTCAAAGTCTATACCGAAAATGAAAGAAGAAACTTTATAAATATATATTTAATAATAATACCATTTAATTAAAACTCTCTGACAGTAATGCGAGTCTCCCCCCCCCCCCCGCCAAAGCTTTAATTACCAAGAAACTGCAGAAATTGAAAAGTACGACATATTAAAACTAATATAGCAAATAATAATTACGCCAAATCTTTCTGACGAAGTTCACAAATCTTAACAAGTGTTACTAAATTCATTATCAGTGATCAAAATATATCAGTGATGTTTTATATAATTTCTGTTAATACGTCTAATTATAATGTTATAATGTAATGTTATAATGTTTCAGACCAACAAGGACCCTAGGATCCATTCATGGCTGGTCTACCTAACTGTGTTCGTAATTGTGTATGTCCTCCGTGGTGGCGGAGGGGACCTACAATTTTACGTGGGTTCCGAACCACAAGAACATAAGAAATTTATGTAGCAACTTCCTGTACATTGGCAACGACCAATTTAGCAAAACTAATTAATTATCGATTTAAAACTAAAGATAGAATCTCTGGATCCAGAGGATCAAGTCATAATAGACTACTATCCACAAATATGTTACACTCTATATCTATTTATAACCGACATGCAAATATATCAGATCCAAAGAATCCAGTCAATTTCATTACGGTATCCATCAATACCAGTACCTTGTCACGAAAAATAAGTCACGATCCATATCGATTGTGGACCAAGTCAAAATTTACAACCATATACATTACAATATATACACTTAGGAGGAAAAGTGTAGGTGTGGCTGTAAAGACTGTACAGTAATGTAGAAATGTGTGTGCACCCATCTTGGGTCTCCCATTTAAAGGTGTTTGTGGGGCAAGTGAAGATCATGAGTTTTTCAATACCTCACAGTACTATGGGGGCGCACCGCTCAGCAGAGGAATCTCTTTAAATGGGGTGTGTAAGGACAGAGAGTATCCCCTAACCCAAGACGCTGCTCCCCTATAGCCCACAACACTTGTGTTGAGCTGTGGGATCTATCCCACAAAGCCTTAATTTTACTACCTTAAACTATACCCAATCTATCAACATATGCGTCTAATCAATTTTTAAACATGTTTATAGACGTGCTACTAATTACTTCTACCGGCAAACTATTCCAGCTATTTACTATTCTATGCGTAAAAAAGTTTTTGGCAACTGCTGTCTCGAACCTTCTACTTGTCAACTTACACCCGTTATTTCTAGTCCTATTATATTGAGATATTTCGAAAAAGCTATCTCTATCTACGTTATCGAACCCATTCATAATTTTGAAAACCTGGATTAGATCACCCCTTAACCTCCTAGTCTCGAATGTTGTCAATTTTAACTCCTTAAGTCTATCCTCGTACGACATTGACCTAAGCGACGGAATCATCTTAGTTGCTCGTCTTTGAACTCTTTCGATTTTGTCTATATCTTTGCGCATATGCGGATTCCAAATTGGACCGCGTACTCCAAATGGGGTCTAACTAATGATTTATAAAGAGGAACTATAATATCGCGCAATTTGTACTCAAAATTTCGAGCTATAAAACCTAACACTTTGTTCGCCTTATTGACCGCTGTTGTACTTTGTTTCGCTACTTTTAAATCAATAGTGACTATAACTCCTAAATCTTTTTCCTGCTCTACGCTTGTTAAATCTTTCCCTGACATACTATGCGCAAAATTACCGTTACGCGAACCTATATGCAAAATTTTGCACTTATCGACGTTAAATCTCATTTGCCATGTGACTGACCAATCAACGATTTTATTCAGATCTTCCTGAATTTTACCTCTATCTTCGTCATTAATCGCCCTACCACCCAGCTTCGTGTCATCCGCAAACTTTGAAACTGTACTGACTAGGCCGACATCTAAATCGTTAATATATATAAGAAAAAGCAAGGGGCCCAATACAGAACCCTGAGGAACGCCACTCGCTACATTAGCCCAACACGACTCCGCTCCATCAACGACCACCCTCTGTTTCCTACCTCGCAACCACTCTTCCAGCCAATTTATTACTACACCCCTGATTCCATGAGCCTTAGTTTTTTCAATGAGTCTTTGTGCGGCACGGTGTCAAACGCTTTTTGAAATCTAAATACACTCCATCAACCACCCGATGTCTATTGTAAACGTCAACCACGCTTTGGAAAAATTCTAAAAGATTAGTTAAGCAAGATTTGTTTCGCCTAAAACCGTGCTGCGTATTTCTAACTAGTTTATGCACTTCTAAGTGTTCGACTATACGATCCCTAATTATTGATTGCAGTAGCTTACCTACAATAGACGTTAAACTGATTCAAGGTGTTTCAACTGTTTTGGATATATATATATATATATATATATATATATATATATATATATATATATACTTTGGAAACGGTGTTGTTGTGATTACAGCGAAACGTCCGAAAAGTCGATCATTTATTTCCTTTCATTTTCCGTGCGTGTGAAGGAGTTTCATAAAAATTGATAGGCTGAAGATAAATTTTCTGACACACACACACACACACACACACACACACACACACACACACACACACTTTTAGTAAGCAGCTTCGTAAAGTAACATGAACAATTTTAATCGTAAACTGGCCATACAGAATGTACATTTCATTTTATTAAAAATGACGATGTACGAGCCTGAATGAGGAGAGGAGTTTGCAACTATGAATCCCCATTTTCTTTTCGTGATTATGCCACCAGACGACCGGTGACGAAACCACCGCTTCCCTTCCCAAAGCCCCAACCCCACTGCTTTCGCCAGATGTCGCTAATATGCTTTACCTGTAGACAAACCCTCCTCCGTTAAATTGTTCCGCGCATGCGCTGTGCCTAAACAGAAAAAAAAAAAAATTAACGAAATTCTTTGTGACTAATTCATTTTTACTGTTTATTCATTTGTTTGAGAGATTGCAACAACACCCAAACCCAATTTCCCCAAACAAAGAGGATAAGCGTGAACTCCCTTTAAGAAGCATTTGAGTCCAATGATTACCTTAATATATATATATATATATATATATATATATATATATATATCAAAGCTATTGACTTCTTAGGGAAACGGAGCTTACAGATGAAAAGAAAGACCAAAACAATTAAATAGCGAACATTTTCGTTTATTTTTTATACCTCAGAATATGGAAGTTGAGGTAACATTGTGTATTTACCAGTTGAGGTAATTTTAATTTAATTTAATATTAATAATTTTAATTTTCTTTTGAATTGATATAATTTTAATGATTTTAATTTTCTTTGTAGTGATGCAATTTTAATTATTTATTCTTATTTTTGTTTTACGTTTTAAGATTTATAATTCACTGATGACGAAAAAGATTGTCGAAACGCCTGAAGTATAAAAAATTAAACAAAAATGTTTGCTATTGTGTTGGTCCTTCATATATATTTATATATACATATATATACACAGTGGTGTAGTGCTGTGGGAACGCGTGGGAACGGCGTTCCCTTACTTTTTTTGGTAGACGGAACGGCGTTCCCTCACTATTTCAAATAAATCCGAACTTCAAATCTCTAACGTCATGAAATTTTAATTCCCACCCCTAGAAGAAATATGAGAAAGAATCATTAACTGCTTCATTTCTTTTAGCTTCGACTGAGGCAATGCTAGCCTAATAAAGATCTGGTGAAACAGTCACCACGGCGTACCAGTTGTTAACTTTTTTTTAGTTAATCATTCCAGTTGTTAGCTATTTTTATTGATCGTACTGGATGTCGTATATCTAATGATACTGGAAATACTGCATTTTCAACCTGAATATATCCTAATATCCAGTGCATATGACTTCAAAATATCCTGAAATTGGTCAGATTTCAAAAGATTTCCCGGGGGCTTACAGTGCCCCTGGACCCCCAGCTGTATGGCTCGCCGCGCTCGCCATTGTCCCCCCCCCCCCGCATCTGAGTAACACTTTCAAAATGCGTTCCCTCACTTTTTTATTTAGCACTACACCACTGTGTGTGTATATATATATATATATATGTATATATATATATATATAAACTACATGACGACTATAATATCTAAACTTTTGGTCCGAGTTTCAAAAGGCGAGTTCAAAAGGCGTTCTGAATTCTAAATTGTTAAATTTCACATTCATGAGTTTTTGCCTGCAACGTTCGGGGACACATTCCCTAACCAATTGCCCGAAAAGTTAAAAAAAAAATAAATAAAATAATTTCAATTCCGTCTTTTATTCTGTTATGCAAAAGAAAGAAATTATATTTTAAGGTCCTTCTAGACCGTTATGGGTCATTTAAAATACTTTCTATACGTTGAATGTTTTGGCTTTATTGTGGGGTCGCTTGTTGTCTCCGCATGCGCTCGGTCTGTTGTTTGGAAGAAATGATGTGTATTTAAAGGAAAACAGGAAGCAAATCACACTTTATTCTATACGCAGAAGATTAAACATAATTAAATACCTATAAATACAATGGTCAGATGTTATGTAATCATAATATATATATATACAGCGTGGAAGAAAAGTCTTTAATGATTTTATACATACAAATAATTTGTTAATAATGAATAAATTCCAATGATATCACTGCAGTGTCTGCGATATTTTTCAAAGCAACGAAACAAGGCCAGGAATGACCCTAGGCTAGAACAAGAAGGCCCAAGGCCCTAGCCCCAGTCACCGCCGTGTCAGTAAGGATGGAATACAGCGATGAAGAAAAAGTGTATCTTGTATCGTGGTATTTCTTATAAGAATTGTGAAGAAAGTTTGCGCTTATTTCAACAAAATATAATAAACCGCCACCAATGCAACCACTCTTCGACACTGGAAGTTCAAACTTTTGGAAACAGGGAGCCTGGTAAAAGGTCGTCCAAGAAGCAGAAGGCCAGTAACGGCGACAGAAGGGAACAACAAAGAAAATGTCCTCACCACTTTTCAGGTCGATCCAACAACTTCAACGAGAAAGTCGCACAGGAATTGGATATTTCCAAATTTTCAGTAGCAAAAATATTGAAATCACGGGGTACCACGATTACAAACCCATTTACTCTGCTCATCTACGACGATGATTCTGATAGCCTGCTGCAGTTTGCTAAATAATGAGGCAAAGTTCAACAATGATCCAGATTTCCTTCGAAAGATCAAATTTTCAGATGAATGTGTCTCCGGTTTAACGAGTAAATATATATGTTACGGCCTTTTTGCGAAATCGGCCGTTTTACAAAAAGATCGAACTTTTTTGCAAAAGGGCCAGAAACTCGGCCTTTTTGCATAATGCCATTAAATGCCAGGCAAACAGGCCGGCATATTGGTCATTTTGCAAAATGACGTAATGCTGTCGGCCATTTTACGAAACGGAAGAACTTCACATTGAACTGGACAGTGAATGGCCGGTTAGGTCAATTGAATGCCCGGTTAGGTTAACTGAATGCCGGTTAGGTCAACTGTCCGCCACTGACGACTGGTTAGGTTAAGGCGTGATATTTTCGTTGTTTAACAAAAATATCACGCCTTAACCTAACCAATTGTCAATGGCGGACAGTTGAACTAACCGGGCATTCAGTTAACCTAACCGGGCATTCAATAATTTAAATTTCAATAATTTCAATCGAACTGGATTGAATTTCTTAACTGAAGTTTTGCCTTTTCGCAAAATGGCCGGCTGGATAACCAACCATTTTGCAAAATGGCCAATATGCCGGCCTGTTTGCAAAGTGGACGGCATTGTAATGCCCATTTGTAAAAAGGCCATCAAATTGGCCTTTTTGCAAATGGGCCGGCCATTTTGCAAAAAAGGTTGTAACATATACAGTACACACTACACACCATCAGCAATTGAACCCAGGACTTCCTGAGCAGAAGTCGAAGCGTTACCACTGTGCTAAAGCAGGGTAAAAGCCAACACAACCTGGTGCATATTCCAACACGGGAAAGAACACACATCGCTTTCGCAATCAGATATATCAGGTCATCCCATAAGTAATGTCGTTTTTTACGATTAAGTTTAAGCTAGTCCTACTCGGTTTAAGCATAAATTTTCCGAAGGTTACATCTAAGAGGAGATCTATCATGTTTCGCTACATACTTTACAGACCTTGACCAGTGAAGACGTGTGTTTTGCTTTATGTGAACCCCTCATAAACATGGCGGTATCAGAAGAGCATATCAGGCATATGCTTTACGAGTTCAAAAAAGGGAATAGTGCTACTGAAGCAACGCGAAACATTCAGGACGTTTATGGCAACGATATTCTGCATGTGAGGAAATGTCAAAGATGGTTTCAAAAGTTTAGGAATGGTGACTGCTGTGTGACAGATGCAGCACGCTCTGGACGCCCTGCTGAGTTTGATGATGACCCGCTGTTAGCCGCACTTGAAGAAGACTCTTCAACAACTGTCGAAGAATTGGCCCAGAAAATCAATTCATCCCCGTCCACCATCCATCGACATTTGCAACAACTCGGGAAAGTGCCTAAGTTAGGAAAATGGGTGCCACATGAATTGTCGGTCGACAATCTGAGGGTGCGGGTAAACATTAGCACAACTCTTCATTCCCGTGAACTCCAAGATCCATTTTTGCACCGTTTAGTGACTGGTGATGAAAAGTGGATACTGTACCAGAATGTTAAGCGCCGTCGACAGTGGGTTTGTGCCGGAGAACCAGTGACACCACAGCCAAAACTAAATCTTCACCCTCGGAAGGTGTTGTTTTGTGTTTGATGGGATATAGGTTGGTGTAATACACTTTGAAACCTTACCACACAACCAAACAATCACCGCTCAAGTCTACTGTCAACAACTGGATCGATTGAACACTGCACTAAAAGAAAAGAGACCTTCTTTGGTTAATCGGAAAGGAATCGTGTTCCACCACGACAACGCACGCACGTCCTCATACCGCTCGGATCACTTCTGCAAAAATTGAGGAGCTTGGGTGAGAAAAACTTCCACATCCTCCATATTCTCCAGACCTTGCGCCTTCAGATTATCATCTCTTCAGGAGTCTGCAAAACTATCTTGACGAGAAACAGTATACTTCTTTAGATGACCTGCACACCAGTCTTTGTACGTTTTTTTGCCTCAAAACCGCCTGAATTTTATAAACATGGCATTGTAAAGCTTGTAGGACGTTGACAGAGTGTCAGTGATTCCGATGGAAAATATATACTAGATTAAAAAGTTTCAGTTGAGATTTTTTTTGTCCTTCAAATTCCGATCTGAAAAACTACATTACTTATGGGATGACCTGATATTTTAAGTGCTAGCCTCCCTGCACTCGAGCTAATGGCAGCATTTAATTCAGATTTCTCAGGTATAATACAGTGCCACAGTGGTCCAATAGATGAAATATCAAATATAATTGCGTATGATTATGCATAATATATTATGCAAAATCGTGCGTGATCATGCATAACACTGGTATGCATCAATTTTGCTGTCAAGGGTTTTGTAAGTGATTCTTATAGAGTTTTTCCTGCTGATTTCGAATCTGCAATCCGTTTTTCTCAATCAGCTCAGGTTATCCGGCTATGGCCTCATAAGTAAAATAGAATTTTTCGTGATTTTGTCAAAGCGGAATTGGAACAGTAACATCTATCATCACTTGTTTCACTTGTATAATATCTTTTTTTACTTTTCAGGCATATAGATAAAATATTTCATAATGAATAGAGCGTGTAAAAATTATCCCAATAGATTCTGCTACATATGTGGGACGGTTACTATGCCAAATAACCAGTCCCAAATCACTAAATTTGTGAAGACAATGTATAGAGCATACTTTGGAATTAAGCTAGGGGACCAGGACAAAAATTTCGCCCCTCATATGTGCTGCAAGACGTGCATTGAAAATTTGAGAAGATGGAGCAAAGGCAGAGCGAAATCTTTGCCTTTTGGAATTCCCATGATTTGGAGAGAAGGAAAGGATCACGTGACAGATTGCTATTTCTGCATGACAAACCTCCAAGGTGGACTTATAAATTTATTTTTCTTAAATATTTTGAAATCCTCGTATGAAACTTGACATAATATTCACCATAATGTAATATTCACCATATATAGCATAATATTCACCATAATGGCAATCATACATTTACATATACATATTGTTATAGAAAATACATTTACACATACATATTGTTATACAAGTTACATTTACATATACAATGATTGTATATTTTTTTTCTTTTTCATTCATATTGTCCCCGAAGGGACAATATGAATGAAAAAGAAGAAAATATACAGACTCCATCGACCTATTTCATATCTTACAGACCGCAGCCTTCCCTCACGAGCCGCCACTGTCTGAATGCTTCTTCTATTTCATATGCAAGTTTTATATCCATGTTTCTGTGTTTCTATTTTCAGGAGTTAACAAGAAGAATAAACACATTGCTGTATACCCTGACATTCCTTCTGCTATGAGACCTGTACCCCATGGTCCTGGAATTCCAATACCCGACCCACCTCAAACCCTGGACTTCGATGATTCTGATGATGAATCAATGACCAATGCCAATGACCAGTCCCAGTCGTATATACCTCAAAATACCGCTTCAAATGAGCCGAGGCCTCTCAACCAGGCCAAACTTAATGATCTTACCAGGGATTTAGGACTTTCCAAATTAGCTGCCGAGATCTTGGGCTCACGACTTCGAGAGGACAACTTGCTGGCTCCGGGAACAACATTCTCCTGGTATAGGAAACGAGAGGAAGAATTCCGCAAGTTTTTTGCAGTGCACGAAAATACCTCTTCCTTAGTGTACTGCTGCAATGTTGAGGGGCTAATCGAATCCTTGGGCCTGCCATATAACGCATCAGAATGGAGGCTATTTATAGACTCGTCTAAACGAAGTTTGAAAGCAGTACTTCTCAACATTGGGAATAGGGTTGCATCAGTCCCTGTAGCACATTCCGTACAACTTACTGAGAGCTACGATAACATGAAAATTTTACTGGATGCTCTCGTATACGACCAACATAACTGGAGGATCTGTGGAGATTTGAAGGTAATACTAATATCATAAGTAAACTATTGCTATTGACTATGTTGTTTTTCCAAAGGTTATTTGAGAGCGTATAAGAACACTTAACTTCCCCACAGAAGTGATACAGTCCAATGCAGATTTTTTTATCTGATAGAACAAATTCTCTAAATTCTTTAAATATTTTCATTTTTTTTCAGATTGTGGTATTTGTATTGGGAATGCAAGGGGATACACGAAATACCCATGTTTCCTCTGCAAATGGGATAGCCGAGCGGATGAGAAGCACTATGCACAGCGTGAATGGGCATCCAGAGAGAATTTTGAACCTGGGTCGCATAATATCGTTTCAGTGCCCCTTGTACCACCAACAAAAATTTTGCTCCCACCACTTCATATTAAGCTGGGCTTGATGAAAAATTTCATCAAATCAATGAATAAGGAGGGTTCAGCATTCCGATATCTCGAGAGTAAATTTCCTCATATATCTGATGCTAAACTAAATGCTGGGGTTTTTGATGGTCCTCAAATTCGAACTTTGATCAAGGATACTCACCAGTGTAGGGTGGATCGATTTTACATTTTTTTCGATTTCCATATTCTAATAGAGACAAAAACTTGCGCATGCATGAGAAAATAGCCTCTGCAAAATCTTAGCTTAATAGGTAATCATCTTCTGCCCCGGCAGAGCGATGAAAATCATATTTTAGTAGTCAAAAACGTACTTTTAAACTCCTAGAGTCATAAATTTTGCGTGCGTGTTTTTCATGCCTAAGCAACGATATAAATGCTATGGGAAATATATAAATGCATTATTTAAGACAAAGAGCCGATCTGAAAATATGTATATTATACATATTTTCAGATCGGCTCTTTGTCTTAAATAATGCATTTATATATTTCCCATAACATTTATATCGTTGCTTAGGCATGAAAAACACCCACGCAAAATTTTATGACTCTAGAGTAATAAGAAAAATACGTTTTTGACTACTAAAATATGATTTTCATCGCTCTGCCGGGGGCAGAAGATGATTACCTATTAAGCTAAGATTTTGCAGAGGCTATTTTCTCATGCATGCGCAAGTTTTTGTCTCTATTAGAATATGGAAATCGAAAACAATGTAAAATCGATCCACCCTAAATTATTACTCAGTTCGAAAACGCAATGACTCCAACTGAGAAGAATGCCTGGCAGGCATTCAAATCAGTTGTCACTGATTTTCTTGGCAAGCGTAGAAGTCCAGAATACGAGTCCGTTGTCGAAAACTTGATGGAAGCTTTCAAAGCTCATGGGTCGCGCATGTCCATAAAAATGCACTTTTTGTGGTCCCACTTGGACTATTTTCCTGAAAATTGCGGGATTATAGTGAGGAACAGGGTGAATGATTTCACCAAGATATCAAAATAATGGAAGAGAGGTACCAGGGAAACTGGGATATCAATATGCTGGCGGACTATTGTTGGTGTTTGAAGCGAGACGTGCCCGAAGAAAAACACAGACGGAAAGCCAAAAAAACTTCATTCCTTCCTCAATAAACTTTTTCCATATTCATTGTATGAATAAAAGTATTTATTCATACAATGTTTTCATTTTTCACGAGTGTTCTTATAATATTACTCGTATCTACAGTGTTTAAGCTAAAAAATCAATAAATTTGGGGATAAAATTGGACTTATAATAAATGGCCAATAGAGAAAAAACCTGACCTGATTGAGGAAAACCAGTCATTTTCGAATTCAGCATGGTCGAATTATATAATATGAGTTGAAAAAACCCTCACAGCAGACAAAACAATTTCATATGCAAACCAGTGTAATAGTCCGTGTGTGTGTGTGTGTATATATATATATATATATATATATATATATATATATATATACTGTGTGTGTGTGTGTGTGTGTATATATATATACATTGTTGGGTGCGGGGTTTCTTCCAGTTGCCGTCCCTTCCCGGTGACCCTTGGGGTCGGTAACTGGTATGTGATCCTTCTTTTTCATTGAATCATTCGTGGGTGAGTGATGACGACTATATTAATGCGCGGGCACGAAGATGTTTTCCAAATTAATTGTACTTACTCCAACCTCAGCTAATTGGCACTAGTTACTGTAACAATTTAAAATATACCTTCAATTGTTTTTTTTATAAAACAACAAATTATTTAATACTTTAATATTTTCTACGTTCATAGAATAAATTAAATTACACTTACGTTATACAAGGAAAATAAAGGAAAATAGGCCATGATCGGAAATCAAATAGGTTTAAGGAAACGAGAGAATGGCCTAAGTTAAAACGAGACAAGAATAGGCCTGGGGTTGGCCTAGGGTCGAAAAGAACTCCTTTTGTAACCCCGAGGGAGGAATTAAATTAGTTTTACTGGCCTAAGTTTATCTAAAAAGTAAGTCCCATTTTCCATGGGCTCGATAGAAATATTAAGATAAAAATGACAAGGAAAGGCAAACAAGATCTTCTGAGAAACTGCTATCGACTAACTTCTCCCTCTGCTCTCTCTGCTTGATTCTCTGACAGATTCACTCTCCTCCCAACTTTCGCTGACTCTGTCTCTCACTGACTCTCGATCTGCGCTGAGCTCTCTTTTTCCCTTCTACAATTTGGATTTTCATGAGCAATGGGAAAACACAATCGTACTTTTTTTTCGTTTGATTCTGGAATTTGGAAACAATTTTAAAATGTATTATATTGTGAGTTTTACAAGTTCCTAACTGTTTTATTTTATTTAATTAACTTATGTTACCTATTTGACAATATTAAATGATTTAATTATATACCGCAGCAGAAAAGCAAACATCATGCTCAAATTATGGAAGAGTCTAGTCCTACCAATAATTGAGTATTGCTCAGTACTCACAAACCCATACAGAAAACGAGACAATACGAACATTGAAGCTATACAAAGGACTTTTACATCTAAGATAGAGGAAATGGAAGGTGAAGACTACTGGTCTCGACTACAATCACTGAAACTCTAGTCTCTCGAAAGGAGGCGCGAGCGGTACACAATAGTGTACATATGGAAAATACTTGAGGGCTCTGTCCCTAACCTTAGAAATGAAATAGAAACAAACTGGAATGAGAGAAGAGGCAGATTTTGTACGGTCCCAGCTGCGGTGGGACAAGGGGCCATGACAACGAGGATGGAAAATACCCTCAGAATACGAGGCCCAAAGTTTTTCAATGTTCTACCAAAAGAAGTGAGGAATCTCCAGCACACCGACTTGAATAATTTCGAGAACCAGCTGGACAGATTCCTGTGCAAAGTCCCTGACCAGCCATGCGTGGCTGGCTACGAGGGCAGGAGGAAATCAGACAGCAATTCCTCCGTCACCAAATCCCGCAAATGAGGCGGGATGCTGCAGAGGGGTCGACAGTAAGTCGATCCTGAACCGTCGTTCGAACTCACCTAAAGTAAGTAAGTATACTGTATTTAAATCACTATTTGAATACTAAGATTATTTATGAAATACATGATTTGTTAAAATGGAGGCGTGACATCATGTGACTCATAGTCCCACACCTTATTGGTTAAATAAAACAACGTCCCATATTCCGGTCCAAACACGCTTCGACCTGTTTGGATGTTTTAGTGCAAGCACTCACGTAGCCTTTTCTGGAATTTACCTGAGGCCTACTTGGAATTCATATCACACGTAAATTATGTTTTTCATTTATGTTAAAAATTTTACTAGATTTTATATTATTAATAAATCCCCAATTTTGTACTCCCAACAATATATATATATATATATTATATATATATATCAGTGGTGACGGAGGGGGTCAGGCAGGTCAGACTCAGCCTGACCTGTTATTTCTTCTGCTAGGGACTTAAAAACTAACATAAAAAAACTAACAGTACACAATCCCATCTCTTGTCAAGTTGTCAAGCTAAAATTTCCATCCATCCATTTATCATCTAAACCCCATTTCCCCAGTGAAAGTGGGCAATAGATCTTTTCAGACGAGTTGGCATTCTCAAATTGACTGGTTATGTGGAAGTATTAACAATCAAAAACTTTATTGTTGCCGTGCTTGTTGTTTAAACCAAGAGAAAAACAATCTTGGACTGATCAAGGTTATAGTAGTATGAAAAACATTTTGGGTGACAGTGCTGTTCAGGCAAAATCTTCATCTCACCTTAGCAATTTTAAAGCTTGGAAGTGTCTTGGAAAAACCTGTATTAAAAGTGCAAGTAGCAGAACATATGAGATAGAAAAAGAAAATCACAATCAGAAAGTTGATGAAAATAGACAGTATCTGAAGCATTTAGTGAGTTCTGTTATATATTTAAGTAAGCAGGAATTAGCATTTCGTGGACACGACGAAAGCAGTGACAGTAATAATGAGAGCAATTATAGAGAGTTTTTAAGTTATTTTACAGAGCTAGACAGTGTTTTTGCCAGTAGATTACTTGCAAAAGAAAGATCTTCAGGGTTTTCTGGGTTGTCTCGTACCACACAATATGAACTTATAACTTCGACTGATAAAGTTATTGGTAACATTAGTCACGAAGAAATCGAAAAGGCTCCATTTATTTCGATTCAAGCTGATTCTTCTGTTCAGTGTCATTTATCAATCATTATTAGATATGTTCATAATTACAATATCAAAAAGCGTTTTTATCGTTTTTTCAATGTAAATGCAGACAGAAAAGCTAGTGGTCTAGTGCAAACAATGTCAAAATGTTTACAGTCATTTAGTAATGTAGAAAATAAATTAGTTAGTCAAACATATGATGGAGCTGCAGGCTGGTGAATTAAACGGAGTGCAAGAGAAACTAAGTGCGGCTACAAATGTGTTCATTTCATTCACTGTTACGCACACACACTGAATTTAGTTATTATTAAAGTAGCGAATCATTTACCAGGTGTCAAACTTTTTTTTCTCTCACTTGAAGGCATTTAATAAATTTATTTCCTCAAGCGCAAAGAGAAAGAATGTATTCAATAATTTTAAAGTTACCATTCCAAGTTTAAGTGAAACACGCTGGTGCTATCGGTCAAGAACAGTATCAGCTATATTACGTCAGTGTGCAGCATTGAAAGAGGCTTTAGAAAGCATTTTGAATGATGAAATCTCGTGGGATGAAGATAGTTTAAACCAGGCTGAAAACCTTTACGCAAACCTAGATGACTTTTTACTTATGTTTAGTATTTGCTACTTTGAAGAATTACTTAGCAATGCTGAAAAACTATTTGATGTTTTACAGTGCAGGATAGTGGACAGGGAATTTGCAAAAATGAAACTTAACGATTTTATTAGTTTTCTGGAAGGAAAAATCAATGACAAAAGTTATAATGAAATTCTTAAAAAGACATGTGACATAGTAAGTTGTCCGACCATTCCTCCCCCTACTAAGAGACTCAGAGGAAAAGTTACAGACTTTAAAGAAATTTACTTTAGCATTCTGAAAACCTCTTTAACGGCCTTGAAGGAACAATTTGAATGCATTCAGGAGTTCTCGTTTTTTGAGCTGATGAATTCATTAATGTTTGCAGTCTATAAAGAAAATTTCCCCAAAAATTTAATAGAAGCACTTGAATATAAGTACAGTAATCTATTTGACGTAAAAGCTTTAACGTCAGAACTGAAATATGATACATCCATCAGGACTCCGATTTTTGTCAGTGTAAACATGCAAAAGAAATTTTAAAGCTTTGTCTTGACCTTGGACTTAAAACAGCCTGACCTGAAGCGATCAAATTAATTCGGCTCCTTTTGACAATCACTGTAACCAGTGTATCAACGGAAAGAAGTTTTTCAACGCTTAACAGAGGAAAGGCTGTCTAGTTTAGCAAGAATTGCCAAAGAGAAAGAAATTGTAATATCGCTAGAGAAGAATAAAATGTTGCACGACAAAGTGATTGAACAATTTGCATTAAAACCAAGAAGATTGAAGTTCATATAAATAAATAAGGAAGGCGATGTTTTATTTCCTAAATTTATGCAAGTTAAAAATATTCTAATTATCATACATAATACTGTTTCAACTGTACTCACTGCAAAGCGAGTTATATTGTCAGTACCATTCGCCAATATCAAACAAGAGTGGACGAACATCGCGGCATCTCTACCAGAACATTACAACCTTTAAACAAACCATCAAAATCAGCAATAAGAGATCATTGCCACCCCCACAATCACCCACTGCTCCTCACCAATTTTAAAATTATCAATTCAGCATACCGACCAACCAACGCATCCTCGAATCCCTATACATCCTTAGTACAAAATCAACCCTCATTGACTATAGTTCTGCCTTCAGCTTAAACATAGCTAAATAATTTCCTCTGAACCACCACTGAAAAGAAATCCGCTATCACTCTCCGGCTTCTAACATGGATGCTTCAACATTCAACCATTCCCAACCTTTACACAATTAGATACCCCCCCCTTCCCTCGTATAACAACCCGGTAAGATGTGTTTCAAGTTTTGTATATTTTAGCCATTATCTTTCTTCCCTCTCTACATTTCATGTAACTTTTTTAAAATTATCATAGGCCTGCATAAGTATACTGTATAAAATCTTTTATTCACTATATTTGCTCACTTTTTTACTTTTCATTTTTAGCACTGACGATGAAAATTGAATTTCCGAAACGTCTGACTAATAAACATGTACCACCGTCTCGTCCCCGCAGAACAAACCCTTCAATCAAGTTATATATATATATATATATATATATATATATATATATATAAGGTAAAAAGATAAAGTGCAATAAAGTAAGAAAACTTGGAGTTAGCGGAACTCGAGCCTGTGTTGCGTGGTTTCGGTCATCGATCACGCCATCCAGAACCCCGATAAAAATCCGTTCAAGCGTGACCACTATTTACGCTGTTTGACCATGCTTCGTTAAACTTCCTTTATGCAAATGTAAAATTACATTTTAAGTACAAAATCTGCACTAAGAAAAAGATGGAAAGAGAATAATAAAGTGAGAAACTTAGAACTAGTGGGTTCGAGTCTCACTTGCTCAAAGTTTTACACTTTTCTATCTTTTTTCCAGTGCGGCTATTGCACTTTAAATATATATATATATATGGGTGTGTGTGTGTAAAAATGAACAATGAATAATTCCTATACTCGTATATTCTTACATTCATTCATATAATACTTATATTCATATGTATGCACGTTCATATATTCATTTTTACATAAGGACCAAAATCGCATAACGCAAGTTTGGATACATTTTTTATTTGCTTTCGAATTAAATAACTATGGCGTATTAATTATGAATTAACATATTGCATAATTTGATAAACTATGACGTCATAAAGTAACTTAATTCCCTTCACATTTTACATACCTTCAATACTGAATCATGTCTTTAGTATGTGGATTGTGGATATCTTTAGTATTCGATGTATGGTAAATTCTTTAACATAATAATATTATTTATAACTTATGTTGTGCATTCATACGTCCATGTATGACCGCTACCTTTTATTAATTTTACTAATTATTCATTCGTCTACCTATTATCTACTTATACCCTATCAACCTATCAGTCCAAGTTTACTCGTGTCCGTCTATGTTACGCACACAACCTATTGTGTGACCACCGATATGTGTACAATACTTCATGCATTCGTACATGTCCGCTGATGATCATGATTACGTACGTAGTTATGATTACATGTAAGTACGTTCACATGTATACTTTTTATTATTTCTTAATTATTTAATTTCTCGCAAGATACTCGTAAATGCTTATGCAAGTATTCGGATTCCGATGACGTCGCCAAAAAGCGAAGCTTCTGAACCCGAAGTCTCTCTTGCTTCTGCTACAAATTTATAACACAAGATGTTATGTGATGTTATGTTATATTATGTTATATTATGTTATGTTATATCATAAATATCATAAATGTCCGTGTACTTCCAATAGAAAGTTAATCACTGTTAACTATAAATATATAACATTGTTGTTAATCCCCTTTTAAAGTAAAAAACAACGGATAACGCCTTCATTATATAAATTGCATCACCTAATTAGATTACTTCAGTATCAGATATGTCAATTAACAATTTGCTAAAAAAATTATAATTAACCGTAATAATTTAATATGATGTAATTAATGTACTTTAATGAAACTGTAATTAACGATAATAAGTGAATGTGAATTAATTGGTAATTATAATCATAGTTGTAGTAAACCAAAATTACAATGTATTTAAAATGTACTTAGGTTGTACTTAATGTACTACTCCGACATTATGTCGCCATTTAGAAATGTATACTCGGCGATATTATTATTATTTTTTGTTATTCATTTTTTGTTTTATTTTTGGAATAAATTCTTTAGATCTCCAGTTAAAGTGGGAACTTAACCTTCAACTGCACTCCCCCAAAATTTAGACTTATTTATTTTTTATGTTGTAAATTAAATCATTCCTGGCTGAACCTCTACCGAGGAGACCGAGTGCCTCCTCACTTTTAAATTCCGGCCTGAGCCATGGTCGAAACAGGTTGAACCTCTCCCCCTGTAAGATTTTGATTAGACTTAAAGGCTGAGCATTACCTGTACATTTTAGCAGTAAATTACAGTAAGAAAAAGTCTTTATCTTCTCATTCGAGCCTTGCTCTCTTCAGAGAACTTAGTCATTAAAGTAGAGAAAAATAATCTCCCGATACGTTACAAGAAGAATTGGGGAACCTTCAGAGAGCTCCACAGAATCCTCCGAACCACTATAAAAAGAACTCGGAGAGTAGTATAGAAGAAACTACCGCGAGTAACAAATACGTTGCTGCCACCTAACCAGAACCCCCGTCGACTTCGAACCAACCAAGGCCATAGACAGAGGGGTTAACATATATATATGAGAAGTTTTCTGAATTAAAACACCCACTAAAAGTTTTATAAATCCAAAGCTTTGGATTTGATCTCCAGATCTCCATATCTTTGAATCAGACCTGGAGATCGTGTCGAAAGCTTAATTAAGATTCCTAAAAACTTTTGTTCTGACTCTGAAGAACTCTTTTCATTATTAATTAGTAAGTACTAGAAAATATTTTGTAATGTATACACATATGTATTCGTGTGCGTGCGTGTCGTGTGTATGAGAGAGAGAGAGAGAGAGAGAGAGAGAGAGAGAGAGGAGAGAGAGAGAGAGAGAGAGAGAGATAAATTAGGGAACAGAACTGGGCCAAGAAGACCAAAAAAATAAAAAAAAAGTAACAGATAAATCCCCATAGAAATTTCTTCCAATATTTTTACGGAGCTTTTCTCTCCTTCTATAATAGTTCCATATTTCAAGAATGTGTCCCTTAATAATGTCGTTGCATATCCTTCTTTATTCGTTATTTTTATTGCGCGCAGACACAAATTTTCTGGCTTTAGTAGGACTTAAATTAACTACGTAAAAACTGCACAAATGTAAGTTTTGCGATGTCGGAGAGAGATGCTGCAGGAGAGAGAGAGATGTTTTTACGCATTCAGCGATTTTGTCCTTGCATAAATCATTAATTCATGCCTTCAGTGTCGTCCTTATTTTAAATTCGTATAATCCATCAATCAAAATTCGTTCGTTGGAGCGATGAAAAGGATTTTATGTAGTAACTCCTACATGATGTATTCATTTAATTTTTTCTTGAATAAAAAAACAATAAGCATTATTCTTCTCTTTCTTTATCTCTCTTTCTCTCTCAGTCGCTCTTTCATCGTTACCATTCAGCTGACAGATCGTATTTGTGAGGAAAATATCAGCTTCCAATTCTGCATGTAATATGTCATGTCTATATAGCGAAGGCCACGGTGTAGAGAAAGTTATTATACACACACACACACACACACATATATATATATATATATATATCCTTGACCAGAAGTATTAGGCACCCTGGATATTGTTAGGTTTGAAATATATGCATAATGTAAAATGGGAACGTAATTGATGTTTACCAAAAAGAACACTATTGGTACCTTAAATACTTCGAAAACTAACACTAAAAGATAGAAGAAAACATCTTCTGACCTTTCTAACGACCAGTATACTAACGACAACAGGAACCTACGTTTCACAGCGAGCACTTTAAAAAGTGGCTAAAGGAAGGTGGTCTGACAGGATGCACAACCAGGAAGAAGCCTTGGTTTTCAAAGAGCGATAAGAATAAGAGGTTTAACCGTTTAAATAGGCGGAAGATTGCAAAAATTGGACCCCCGACGATTGGAAAAAGGTTCTCTGGACCGACGAAAGCAATCATGAGGTAAGCCAAGAGGCCATTATGATTCGAGCTATTGCCATTTTAATGTGATATATAATGTAGGGGGTTGTCAGGTGTATCTTTAAAATTACACCATTTCAGTTTTTTTTTCACAAATGTTTGGAGTATCTGGAGCTATTTATGTGAAAAGATGGGTAGAAGAAGCTTATCACCTTCAGTCAATAGTTCCAACAATAAAACACTGGGGTGGTATTATTATGGTGTGGGGTTGCATGTTATTTTCAATACAGAGTGAAGAAAGTGTTTTTATGTGATGGCTGAATGAACTCACTGACTTATGCAAGCAAATTAGATAAAGATTTGAAGCCATCTGTGCAAAAATTATATCGTAATCAAAATGAAGTGATGAGGTGATGATTTGACTGCAATGAGGTACTGTTTCTCAACCAGCCTTCCCCTCCCCCTTACACCCCATTCGAACTCCTGACCTGAACCCTGTTAATGCTTTAAGTGCAGTTTCGGGCAAGAGTGTCAGGAAGCACAAATGTTCATCAACAAATGAGAGAGAGAGAGAGAGAGAGAGAGGAGAGAGAGAGAGAACAATATTGACTTCGCACCCTGTTTCAATCCTACACCACTGCATAAAAGCGTTTAATTAATCCGTGTAAAATGAAAAAGAATGTGGCCTTTGGGGAAATTTCCCTCTAATTTCTCTTTCATTTTTCACCAAACAATTCCCTAATCAAGTGTATGAAGTCTTTGGATAGAAATGATGAAAAAGATTTAACCCAGTAATCTTTCACATTATCATACCGTATTTCGTTCAAAGTCGCTTTAAAAATATTTAATTAACTTCACAATAATAATAATAATAATAATAATAATAATAATAATAATAATAATTGGGGGTTATTTAATCTCCTTCGTAACGGCAATGGTCATACGATGGAGGAGACATACAGCTTTACGTCAGATCTAAACCACGGATCGTTTACATTATTCAAACGCCGAAAATTCGTAACCCACCCAACTATATAGAGTTGTCAAAAGTAAGTAGACACCACGATAGTTGTCCTCAAAAACAAATTGTAAAGCTCATCAATGGAATGCGAGGACGTGTGTCACCTTTACACAATGCAAAGGGGAAATGCAACACGACTCTAAATATATTGATTCAATAAATCTGTTATTATTTATTAACATTTATTATCAAATCAAAAACTATGAAAAAAAACGAAGGTGTCTATTTACTTTTGTCAATCGTCTGTATACTGAACAAACCAAACGTGCTTAAGCTCCCTGATGTAACGGGAAGTGGTTTGATACCGATGGCATGTCGTCCCATTAACTTCATAAAACAGTCTTCAACTCGCGGGTTTGCGGTTTCAATAAAGGTTCACTTAATCTAAAACAATATACGAAGTTGACAATCGAAGATAAGGATTAATTTTACTCTTACATGTTATGTCCATTTTTCCTCATTGGAGACTGCCTCGAGAATAAAAACTGGAGTTTTAATGTAAAGAGAGGAAACTGAATAAGGATAAGTCTTCATACGGATGAGGCAGAATCTAGCCATATAATTGAAAACAAGCATGCAAAATTTGGAATAAAGCGGAGTTTGAGCCAGGCTTCTTCAGATGTACAGTATAATGCAATTGCCCTTGCCCACCCCAAAATACAGCATTTCCTGTGTTCTGAACGTTAAACAGTACAATTACTCCCTTTTCACTGTCCATTCTAAAGCTGACATAGTGGACAGTTTACAGAGATATTAAATTTTTTTTTAAAAAGTGGAATAAATAAAAATTTCAAACAGTTCATTTTTAAAAACAACTTTTACATAAAATCACATACAGCGATGTCCTTCAATGTTTGACTGAAAAATCGTTTCACACTATATAGATACACTAATCAACTTACTGTTGAGTGCAGCAACAGATCTCTCTCTCTCTCTCTCTCTCTCTCTCTCTCTCTCTCTCTCTCTCTCTCTCTCTCTCTCCTCTCTCTCTCTCTCTCTTCTCTCTCTCTCTCTCTCTCTCATATATATATATATATGCTCAGAATTAAGCTGTTTCTTCTCTTGACGCCCTCTCTCTCTCTCTCTCATATATATATATAATGCTCAGAATTAAACTGTTTCTTCTCTTGACGCCCTAAAATCTAACTGCGAGAATGAAAATAATAAAATCAATGATAGTAGTATAATATGTAAATAGTATTAAAACTCTTTAACAATATATTACGCAGTACAAAGCATTCTATTTCCAACAAAAGAAGAGATTTTTGGAAATGACAAATGGAAATTTGGTAGATGGACTCTCTACTTTGTAGTAATGTTCGAAGCCCAAAAAAGAACGTCTAAAACGCTTTTAACGTCTTTTTACGAAACGGATTATTATAATCTAAAGACAATTCCAGTTTATTTCCTCTTCAACATCTGTGATCACAAAACACTCGGTGTCTTAATGCATTTTTCATGTCGAAACTACTGTATTCTCGCTTATATAATATATATATTATATATATATATATATATATTAGCTTCACATTCTTTGCCATAACGCTATTTCAGTGAACATAAATTAATTCTGTTGAAATCATCGAAGGAGCTTCACCAATTTTATTTTCATTTTCATTCGTTTTCATCAACACTACAACTTACACATGTCACCATACACAAAGACATAGACACAATAGCACCATGAGAGACATACAGAAGTATAATATTAACATATTACAGTACAACGTAGATGGCCTAACAAACAAAATCATGCAGCTTAGGGAATTCGTACACAAACAAAACATTCACATAGCACTTATACAAGAAACAAAACTAAAACGCACACACAAGACACCCACCATCCTGACTTCGCGGCGATCCGTCAAGATCGTACTGAGGGTCACGGGGGTGGACTCATCACTTACATACACTACGTAAAAGCATTAGCTACACTGATGCCACCCGAAACATTATAAGCACAATCCAAGCAGATAACACGACAGAAATACAGGCAGTTAACATTAAAACATGCGCAAAACACACCACACTAATCAACATTTACATCCCACTAGATAGTTCACCTCAGGTGCCAGCCATTTACAATCCACAGTTACACAATCTGGCCTCTCTCACTAATGTCATCTTAGGAGGAGACTTCAACGCTAAAGACACTAGTTGGTACCTGCACAACCAAAACAACATCAGAGGCGCCAACATAGCCACACAACTAAACCTCTTCATTCTTAACAATACAGAAGAACATGCACACATACCACATCAAGCAGGATACTCAAACTCCTCCCCAGACATAACGTTCTGTTCCCCCTCACTAGCAACACATACACAATGGAGAACAGAAAAACAACTGTCATCAGACCACCTACCCATCATCATTACAACACGTTCTACACTCTGCCCCAACAGCCTTAGGCACACTTACAGAAATTACAAGAAAGCTGATTGGGAACAGTTGAAAATACAGACTGAGGAACAATTCACCACATTAAACAGCACACCCATCATAAACATCAATACCATACTCAAGACATTTAATCAGATCATCAATAATGCAAACAAATACATACCTGAGGGCGGGAGACGGCACTTCCGTCTAAAACACTTTCATCTAAAGCAGTTTAGTCTAAAGCACATTCGTCTAAAAGCACTTATGTCTAAAAACACTTTTGTCTAAAAGCACTTTCGTCTAAAAGCACTTCCGTCTTAAAGCACTTTTGTCTAAAACCCTTTAAACTGCGAAGCTTCCAAAAGAAGCCGGCCTGGTCCGAAAAAATGAACCAGCCTAACAACAAACCAACAACAATACATAACCTAAATTATACACACTTAAAGTTTGTAAGCCAGTCCTCGTTTGCTGCTGTTTACGACGTTCTATTTGTTACTTCTGTTTTAATTCAAGCCCTAATGGAACAGGAGATAAACTTTGTTAAAACAAAACGTTGTAAAGACAAACTGTGCCACGGCGGATATTATTATACGAAAAATAATGCTACTACAAATGTTACATATTGGCGTTGCGAACATCGTAGTTGTCCAAGCCGGCTTGTTTTAAGCAAAAATTTAAAAGTAATGTCAAGTTCTGAGCATAACCACGCAGGAAGTGTCGCAAGAATTGATGTGTTGAAAGCACAAGAGAAATTTCGAGAAAAAGCGAACTCCACATCAGAAGCTCCTGCTGCTATTATTGCCGAAATAGTTAGTGAGCTACCAGGATCAGCCTTACCGTTGCTTCCTAGTACGTCAAACATAAAACGTATTATCCGGAAAGAAAGAAATCGGCAATTACCTAAACTTCCGACCACGTTAGCCGAAATAGATGTTCAAGGTCGATTTACCACTACAATAGGAGGAGACCAATGGCTAATTCATGATAGTGGGCCAGATGATCCAGAGAGAATGTTGCTATTTTCATCGCCTTCATCCCTGAAACAGTTATCCATATGTTCGCATTGGTATGCAGATGGCACTTTTGAAACGTGCCCAAACAGTTTTTATCAAATTTACACAATACATGGGGAACGTTATGGCGAAATACATCCTCTAGCATTCATGTTCTTGCCAGGAAAATCAGAAGAACTTTACGTTAAAATGTTGCATGCGCTGTTTGAAATGAATGGAATCTCACGAGTTTCAAGCTGAAATTACGAATGTAAGCATCGACTTTGAATTGGCTGCTCGTAATGCATTTGTACGTGTTTTTGGAGATATTCAAGTAAATTATTGCTTGTTTCATTTTTGCCAGAATATTTGGAGGAAAATTCAACATTTAGAACTAACAACACTTTATAATAGCAATCCAGAATTTTCATTGTTCTGCCGAATGGTGAATGCGTTGGCATTTCTGCCTGTCGACGACGTATCTCAGGGACTAGAACAACTGCAGCAAAGTGCACCACAAGAAGCGTTGCCTCTCCTTCACTATGTAGAGGAAATTTATGTGTTAGGAAAACTTCGAAGAAACGGTAGACGATCAAAACCATTATTTCCTCCATCTGAATGGAACGTTTACGAACTCACACTCCAAGGTCGTGCTCGCACAAACAACTCTGTAGAAGCCTGGCATAGGCGATTTGGCGTTCTAGTTAGAGCTAACTCTAATTTTTATCATGTGCTTGATGCACTACGAAGGGAAGAAAGAATTATAGAAGCTAGAGTTGCACAACTCCGCGCTGGAGCAGTTACTAATAGAAAAAATTCCAAAGCTGTAATCAGGGAACAAAGAATGCGTACGGTTGTCGCAGACTATCGAAACAGATCTATAGAAGACTACCTTCGTGGTATTGCGCATACCCTTGATTATAATTAAGTAAAGTCCTTCTAATAGCTTATAATTTTAGTTTTTGTTTATACTTTTACAACATTCATTACGATTTTAATTCGCGAAAATAAATGCTTTTAATGGTATTTCTTTTTTTTCTCCCTTTTATTATGAATAATTTAAATGATTTTGAAAAGTGATTGTAGACGAAGGTGCTTTAAGACGGAAGTGCTTTTAGACAAAAGTGCTTTTAGACAAAAGTGTTTTTAGACATAAGTGCTTTAGACTAAACTGCGTTAGACGAAAGTGTTTTAGACGAAAGTACCTCGATCCCTGAGGGCAACATTAGGAAATACAACCCAAATTACACTAGAGAAATAGCCCACCTCATAAAGCAACGTAACAACTCAAACATAACACACAAACACTACACACAGAAGCCATAAAACAGCAGATACAACAGCTCAACACAGAAATAAACAACAAACTCAAAGAAAAACAAACAGAAACATTTAGGGAATTCATAACAACACTAAAGCACTCCACAGATACATCCAGGCTATACAAGACTATAAACAGCATCACCCACTCTAACAGCAGCATTCACACCTCACACGCGGCTATCTGTCGGAGCCAAAATAATATCCCAACATATACACAAGCTAACATTCTAGTTAATCACTACGCAAAGATAAGTCACTTAAACAGAGACAACAACCAGAAACATGCAGACAGACAACCAGCCAGACACAAGAAAACCTACAGACTCGACACGACCATTACACCCTTCAATACAGACCAGACCACCAAGATCATCAAAAACATTAAGAATTCGAAAGCTACTGGACCAGACAACATATCTAACATACACTTTAAACACTTGGGTCCACAGGGAATATCAGCTCTCACAAATATCAGCACATATTCATACCAACACTGTATTATTCTTGACATATGGAAACAAGGTAAAATTATTACACTACTCAAATCAAACAAAAATCCAACAGAACCAGCTTCCTATAGACCCATTACTTTACTATGCACACCTTCCAAAGTAACAGAAAGACTAATCCTACAAATTACCAACCCACACATACCACTATCGCCTACTCAACATGGATTCAGACCTCATCACTCAACCACGACATTACTCACTAGCCTCACGCAGCACATCATGGATGGCATCAACACCAGACGACCAGCTCAACGTTCACTATTAGCAACAATAGACATTAGTAAAGCATTTGATGCTATCCCACGCTTCCCTCATAAACAAAATACTCAACACAAACATGCACAATAACACCAAAAGGTGGCTGAGCAACTATCTTTCAGGAAGAAACTCACATGTCACATTTAATGGCGTCATCCAAAAACAAGTTTTTTCCGAACGGGGTCCCTCAAGGCTCTGTTCTCTCACCAACACTGTTCAACTTATACATGCATGACATTCCAACACCCATAGATAACAAGCTTACCTTATCATCATATGCAGATGACATGACTCTAACATCCACCTACAACAACATCGACACCGCTACAAATAACCTACAAACATACATAAACAGTATACAAGACTGGCTCACACACAATAGACTCAAAGTAGCGCCCACAAAATCAACCATCACCTTGCTTACAAGCAACACAAAATAACACCAGACAACTCCACAGCTTACACTAAACAACACCAACATTCCACACACTCAGAACCAAAATACTTGGGGGTCACATACAACACATCATTATCTTTTGCAAACAACATTCAGGACATTAAAAACAAATGTACATCAAGACTTAACACGCTTAGGGTACTAACAGGCACAAACTTTGGACACCAGCAGGAAATAACATCACTCATATACAAACAATATATTCGCTCAGTTATGGACTATGCTAGCCCATGCTGGGCACCCATTATCTCAAACACACATAAACACCTTACAGACAATACAAAAGAACGCACTTCGTATCATTACAGGATGCACTCAAACAACACCAATAGAACACCTGCACACAGAAACAAAAATACTGAAAGTTAGGGAACATTTAGACATGAGGGGAACACAATTCATGGCAGCAGCGACAACTAACCCACAACACCCTTGCCACTACATGTACAATCATGCACCGACACCTCGCACCATTAAGGTAACACCAGAGATACATTATAACCAAATACTCCATTCCATACCACGCCCCACAGACATCACACAGTACAGAAAACGCATAAACACACACCTAACCCACAAAGCACTGACACGACTCGGTCCGAATGCGGTTCTAGGTGCGAAGCCGCCACCCATTAACAGGTCAGAGATCAGCCTGAGCAGATCGGATCGAGGTAACTTAGCACGATTACGATGTGGACATCACCCCAACTTACAGACATATAAACACAGGCTAGACAACTCCACAGACGACACCTGCCACCTGTGCCAGGACACACCACAAACAATTGAACGCATTATGACAGACTGTACCGCTCTAGCCAGGGCTGTGGAGCTGGCACCAAAATCTTAAGCTCCGGCTCCGGCTACAGCATTTTCAAATTTCTGGCTCCAACTCCGGCTCCGGCTCCAGCATTTTTTTATGCCCAGCTCCGGCTCCGGCTCCGGCTCCAGCTCCTCTCACCATATATTAATGATTGATAAATATCTTGAAATTGTACCTTGCTACTCACAGGCCATAGCAGGCAGCCACACAAAACATTTCATCACCATCACATGATTCATCAGGCTACTTTTTAAAATTTAGACCAAAGCCTGTTGCAGCTATTAATCTAAATTCTAATGAGGTGGATGCTTGACTTGCTTCACTGTCTTTCTTATTAACAATTTCTAAAATTTTTTGATGAAATCGTTGTAGATGTCTTTTTATATTTGATGTCTTGCCAGTCTGGGTTGGTACTTTTGTATCATAGCTTGTACAAGAACTAATTTTAGTTTCACATAATTGTTCATCATTATTTTATTTCTTACAGTGACAAATTAAATATTTTCCATCTGTAGAAACTGTGAAGTATTCAAATAATGCGGACTTTGTTTGACTTTGAGATCTAGTTGTCATTATGAAAGGGCTCAAAAAAAGAAGAATGAAACTTAATATTTTCAATTTTTAAAAATTAAGCTTACTAGTTTAAGTTTCTAAAAATTAACACATTTCCTGAAAAAAATTAAGTCCAATTAGAAATCATTCAAAATAAAAAAAAAATAGCATAAAAAAGTTTGTATCTAAATATGAACTCTTTGTATTGGGCTGGAGCCGGAGCTGACACATTTTTTATCAGCTCCAGCTCCAGCTCCAGCTTCCCAAAAATAACTGGCTCCAGCTCCAACTCCAGCTCCACTCACCAAAATTGCTTCAAGCTCCGGCTCCAGCTCCAGCTCCACAGCCCTGGCTCTAGCACAACATAGAACACAACACAACATCACTAGTGCGCTGAACCTCTGGTCCACTCCGGAGAGGGCGATCGGTTACCTGCGTGCCGCCGGCTTGCTCGATCAGGGTGGGCTGATCGGCTAAACATCAACAACAACAACACTAGTAAAACCCGAAATTCTGAGTAATATATTTATATATCTATATATATCTATTATTATCTATATATATATATATATATATATATATATTAATATTATATATATATATATATATATATATATATATATATATATATAAATTGAAACCGCGGGAAATTTACGTATTTACGTTACCAGAGCGCGGTTATAAAGGCGTGGGTCCACTTCAATTTCGCTCTCATTTTGCTCAAAACACTCTCCGACCTTCGTCGCAGAAACTTCGCTCCGCTCTGCCACACTCCACTACAATCCCTCAACCTTGCTCGACCTCCTTCATTCGACTTTCGCCTCACTCAGCATCCGTCCATTCGACCTTCGACTCTCACTTCTCCTTCAACAAGAACCTCATCACTGTTGCAAGCTTGCAATCACTTCATCCGTCCTGCCACCTTTACAACCGACGCCACCGCTTCACTCACCGCCGTAATCACCTTCACATCCACGACGCCGACATCGAAGGGTTCGCATTAGGATTTCTCGTTTTCAGGGGTTTTCACTATTCCGGTTTTCCGAGACAAAATCGACCATCGTCCCGAAATCCCGGGATTTCCCGGTTTATAAAAAATAATGATAATAAAGTCTTAAAATGTTTAAGCATCAGATAAATCTAGATTAATTAGTTAATATTAAATATAACTATGTAAATATTTTAACGCACTAATGATAAATATAATAAAGGATAGAGCCAAGGCCGAGTTTCGAACACTGCAGAAACATAACCTAGGCGGCTATGCCTACAATGCTAATTTGCAGCTTTGTACTTCAACAAAAATAACTTAAATTATAATGTAATTTATACGAACACAACACCTTCTATGATATATACACTTCTAATTTTTAGATAAAGAAAAATAACAGCAAAAGGTATGCCACTGAATTGAAAATAATAACCGCAATTAAAATCCACTAAAACAAAATGTTCGATTCGGGGAAATCAAATGACTGGCCTTCAGTCCGAGTCAATCATCAAAAATACCAGTCATATTACACATGCACAACATCATACAGGGAATATTATAAACACTATTCGGGTTGTACAACACAACGTGATTCGTGCTGCTATAAGTTTGTCATCATAGTCTTTATGTTTGTATTTTCTAGATACAGTAGTAAATTAACGTAAAACTATCTGAGATAACGTTTTTAGAATACTTTGTAAAACCCGGTAAATCCCGGAATTTGCTGCGTTTGTCCCGGGATTTAAGGTTATCATTTTTCGCCCTGGATCCTGGTTGAGAAACCCTAGTTCGCGTATCTTTCGTTCGTACATAACCTTTATTACTGTTGTATCTAATTTGTTCTGTTATTTGTGACTGTTAAAAGAGAGGTAAATTAAATTATAGTTTCCTTATCCTTCCACCCTGGAATTGTGTAGGCCTCTAGACAGACAATCCGAATCGTCCATCCTCGAACACTGTTCCTCCTCCAACCACCTTATACAAATCCACCCAATATCTATACTTTCCTATTTCAAAATCATAACACATTTTTTTCATAAAAAAAACGATATACGAATCTCACGAAATCACTAAACATACATAAATTTAATCCATCACTCGATGAATTCCTTTGAACTTCTATACAAAATGGCAACATCTTTCGACAAATATTGTACTTCCACTTTCAAATAAATTACCGCTTTCAAATTTTACGTCCTCAGGATATAATATTTGCAACTCCACATTTTTACTTTTTTTAAAAAAGAACTTATTTAAAGTGTCTTCAAAATTTCAAGGGCCAGATTATAGAATGTCCCATAAGTCAGTGTAGGATTAAATGTATCGATTAAATTAGAAACATTTACTTATTAGACACCCTGTATAATAGCATTAACTCATTTTATGAACATGCATTGAAAATGGAAGACACTTCCGAAATGTTTACAATAATAAATAAAAGAATTATTTAACGTTCTCTGTGTTTATCATTAAGTTAATATGTGTGTGTGTGTGTGTGTGTGTGTGTGTGGTGTGTGGGTGTGTGTGTGTGTGTGTGTATTAATAAAAGGTCTGTTCTAAAGGAATTCGATGCAATATTTGCAAATCACTTAATGTATGTAAATTAGATTCTGTTTTAAATGCAATCGCATTTACAAGAGTTTGGATTTCTGATTTTTGATTCGAAGCTGCTTTCGGGGAAGAACTTCTCCTTTTCCTTCCGTCGGGATGTTTTGGAGTGTTGATCGCTTGCTTATTTGGTTCATGTCTTCCCATAGTGCTAAAAGCCTCCGTGAATCCTCTTGCGGGGCTACGAATAAAGACTCAAACAAAACTTTAGTTTTCTTCAGTTTTATACAAAAATTAGCATTTTCTTGTGTCATATAAGTTTTCGTTTCTCTTTTGTTTTTCAGACTTCGGATTTATTTTCTTGTTGGAGAAGAGTGTCTGATGAGGTGGGAAACGACGGCCGAGGCTCAAATTATTCGTTGCTTCATTCAGATTTCGCAGGAAGTCAGGGAGGTTCAGGAAATTATTAAAATTCAGGGAGTATTTTATATGTATGTTATATGTTTCGCTATTTTAAATTCTCTACCTGTTTCGGTTTGGGGTTTGTTTGCATTTTTAATACAAATCTCTCTCTCTCTCTCTCTCTCTCTCTCTCTCTCTCTCTCTCTCTCTCTCTCTCTCTCTCTCTCTCTCGCTGATGACACCAAGCTTGGGGCCAATGTTGGGACGCCCGAAGCGATCGAGGAACTGCGTGCGGACCTAGGTAGGATAGGAGAGTGGTCCGAAAAATGGCAAATGCCGTTTAACTTGGGTAAATGCAAAGTGATGCACATTGGCTACGCCAATCCCAAGTCGGACTACTCGATGTTGGGCAGTAATATCGAGGTGACTGATTTAGAAAAGGACGGGTGTGCTAATTAGCAGCGACCTTAAGTTTACGAAACAGTGTGTAGAGGTGGAAAAGAAAGCCCAGAAACTATTGGGTTATATCAGGAGGCAATTTCAGTTTCGGAACAAGGAGATTGTGCTCTCACTGTACAATTCCCTTGTTCGGCCGTACCTGGAGTATGCTGTGCAGTTCTGGTCGCCCACCCTCAGGAAAGATATTGAGAGGCTGGAGCGAGTGCAGGCGAGGGCCACAAAGTTAATCCCTTCCGTTAGGCATATGGGCTACAATCGACGGTTACGCGCCCTGAACTTGTTTTCGCTTGAAACTCGGAGGCTGCGCGGTCAACTGATCGAGGTTTTCAAGCTCTTACGAGGGTTCAACGATGTCGATTTTAGAAGTATGTTTAGTTTAAATGATAACCCAACTCGCAACAATGGTTGGAAGTTGGATTTGAAACGGTTTAGGACTAGTGTGTGTGGGAATTACTTTACGTATAAGATCTGTGACACATGGAACAGGTTACCTTCGGAAGTTGTGAACAGTTCCTCTGTGGATCAGTTCAAGAAAAGGTTAGACGAAATCTTGCACACTATTTGAGTGTGTAAAGACATTTAGGACCTCAGTCTGCGGAAATTTCTTTTCCTATAAAATAGTTAATATCTGGAACCAACTTCCCTCAGAGGTTGTTTCCAGTCAAAGTGTAAATCTGTTTAAAAATAGGCTAGACAAAGTACTGAACACACTCATAGTTTAAGATTAAAACCTCAGAAAACTCTGCAGGAGTTCGCTTGCTCGGTGTCTCTGTGAGCAAGCTAAATATAGAGCTATTTATATATTCTCCACTTTCCTGTAAAATTTCCTTGGCTACTTTTCCAGGGTCAAGGTATTTTCTTCAACCTTTTTCCGTACCTGCCTCTGGCAGGGAGGGAGCGGAGGGTGGGGAGAGAGCCTTCTACTCTACTATCCAGTTTTCTACTACTGCTAGGATAGTTGAAAGAAAAATAAACTTTTACAAAATTTTCCCTGGCTCCCGTTGCCATTGGTACCTCCTCGGTATGGGCCGCAAGGCCTTTTGAGGTACTTTTCCTTGTAACTCCTTCCTTGTAACTCTCTCTCTCTCTCTCTCAATTTACTTTATAATAGATCGTTTACACTATTTCAGAAATTATATCTTCCAAATGTTTAGATTTGCTGACCACCTGAGTTAACAAGATGTACTCAATACAATCTAATGCAAAGAATTAAAACATCAGTTAACCCACTTATCCAAGCCATTTATCAGTCCTGTCAGGTGTCTTCTAAACTATAGGCTTCATGGTATGAAAACGTTTGTCTGTAGCTTCATTTAACATTGTCACTGCTGGTTTTCAGTTTTCATTACTTGTATGTTTATTTTTAGTCTATTTTTGTCTTTTTAGTTTTTAATGTTACTATTTTTCACATGGACTATGAATGGTCTGCCAATGACGTTTTCATTTTCGTTTTTATTTTCATATCGTAGAACCGACATTTCTCTCTGGATTTGGGAATGGAATCGGATCAGTGTGGCAGATTTTCTGTGGATTTTGGGATTCAACACTTCTTTTGTGTCGAGAGGTACCGTAAGGTAAGGTGAAGTTGAACTGAAAGGTGCAATAAAACAATATTCCTTTGGAGAAGGTAAGCCAGACCCAAATCATTTTCAGATTAAAGAAAAAAACTTATCAATACCAGATTTTTTGGTTTTCTCTCTTTTTTTTAAATTTTTAAAATAACTTTGATTTATTTTAGTTTCCTCAAAAAATTTCCCTTTGTTCAACATCACCCAACCTTATACATTTGTGGACGAGTCCTGTTTTAAAGTAAGATTCAGAAATTCAAAGAGTGAATACAGAAAGTCAGAGAGTGGATATTAATATTTTAAAAAATTTTATATGGCCTTAAAAATCTTGAGACTACTGATATAGATCACCAAATCAATAAACTGAACTTTTGCAAGGACACCAACTGTGTATCGATACTGTGAACAGTAAAGTTCCGAAAGCCTTCAAGTCGAAGTACCTAAACAAGTTGTATGTAATTTCTTTAACGTCCCAAGTGTAATAAAGGGTTCCCGACACTGAACGTGTGTGTTCCCTTTATGGTATACAGCAAAGGACACCAACAGGCGGACAGCAGTCCGAATCTGGACTGCCAACGGATTTTATACGGAGCTCCTGGAATAAACCTATACACTGATTATAGGACTACTTTAAAATATATTCAAAATTTTTATACTTCAAAAGAATCATCATA